>OZ020275.1:13600629-14200629 GCA_963971205.1 Aethes cnicana
CAGCGGGCGCTCGCGCAGCGCCTCGGGCCGCGCGCACGTCGGCGCCGAGAAGTTGCTGCGCTCGGTCAGCAGCTCGTGCAGCCACAGCAGCTGGCAGTCGCAGTAGAGCGGGTTGTCGGTCAGGTCCAGGTGCTTCAGCTCCTTCCCGACGAACACGGACTCGCTGATCGTCACTATAGCGTTGTCCCGCAACGTAACGTGCTTCAGTTTCGGCAGCCCCAACAGGGTGCCCTCCTCCAGCACCGCCAGTTTCTTGTTGTTCGCCAGCACGACCGTTTCCAGGTTGATGTTATCCTCGAACGCTCCCTTCTCGACTCGCTCCAACTGGGCCGCGCCGGTGATGTCGAGCATTTTCAAGTTTTTCAAGCCTTTGAACGAGTGGCTTTCTAGCACTAGAAAATCATTTTGGCCTATATACAGTTCCTCCAACCTGGTGAGTCCTCCTAGCTGCTGCGTAGGCACTACGCTTAATCTATTTCCGAATAGGTTCAGACTTCTGAGTCCTGGAAGTCCTCTGAATGCGTTTTCGCTTATGTTGAAGAGGCCGGCGCCGTTGAGGTCGAGCACGGCCAGGCGGTTGAGCCCGGCGAAGGCGTCGTCGGGCAGGGCGGAGAACGCATTCAGGCCCACGTGGAGCTCGGCGAGGCTGCCCAGCAGGCCGAACGACGTCGTGGGCACGGAGATCAGCTGGTTGTCATCCAAGTAGAGGATCCTGAGCGCCGACAGGCCGGCGAAGGCTTTGGGCTCGATCCGCGATATTCTGTTCTGACCGAGGTTAAGTTCCTCCAACTGCGACAGCGTCGAGAACACGCTGTTAGTGAGCTCCTCCAGGAAGTTCCGCTTCAAGTTGAGGACCGTCAGCGACTTGAGCCCCTGGAAGGTGGTGTTGGTGACGGAGGAGATCTTATTGTGGTTGAGGTGGAGTTCTTGAAGCTTGCGTTGGAAGGAGAAGCTGTTGGTGGGTATGTTGACGAGGTGGTTCTGCGAGAGGTCGAGGTGCTGCAGCTCGGAGTAGAACTGCATGGAGGAGTCGATGGTCTTGATGCGGTTGTTGCGGATGATGAGCCGCTGGATGGCGGGGTTGAGCGCGATGGGCAGCACGTCGAGGCGGCTCTCCTCGCAGACCACGACCAGCGTGTCGTCGTCGCAGCGGCAGCCGCCGGGGCAGTTGGCCAGCGCCGCCGCGCCGCTGCGCCACGCCAGCGCCTCCACCAGTAGCACCACCACCTGGAATTAACAGAAACAATTTTGTTTTATATTGCACAATCATAACAAAATGACGCGAACTTCTAAAAATAATCCTTATAATAAACAAAAGGTTGTAAACAAAAGGCCTTCATCTATTTAACCTTTGATAGCAGACATACCCGGGGCCCTTAGTCAAAATGTTTTGTATATTAATAATAAAGTAATACATAAAATTGATTGCCTCGCTCGTGATAAAATTAAACGGAATCAGTGTAGAGCGGGTCCAGGAGCCGCGCAAAGAGGGAAATAAAATGATATTGGAAAGGGAATTTTGCACAGTTTTAATTTATTAAAATGCGCTCCGACGAGGCGCTCGGGGCAGCGTCTTTGCTTCAAAGACTAGCACTTTTATTACTTTCCCCTTTTCAACAATTAGCAGCGAGATCCTGAGTGGACGGGATTCGCCTAGAATTACAACTTAGACTTTAAATTCTGTTACGTCGTGATTGCTGACTGACTGCACAGAATCTCTTCAAAAGGCGGATCAGTAAATGAGTTTATTAGCTGGAGCGGAGTCGCCGGATGACAATTGGACCGGGCGTTGTTCAGACGGCAGAGCCGAGTCGCTCGCGCTTGCATCGAACTAAGCCAATTATGCGAACAAAATATATTTTACTCGCAGTTACTTGGGAGGGTATTGTTCAATCTTTGCTAATCTATTACCTATCCTCGTGTTCGTCGTCACGTAGAGGATAACGTTCCCCCAAAATCGTAGAACTTATCTTTTACTTTTATGCGTAGGCACCTACTATCACCAATCGGGCAATTTATCTCGATACTTCGCGCTTTTCGGTTCGAAACTATCCCAATTATTCGGGTTTCGGACATTGAACAGGTATTCGTCATTAAAAACAGAACGTGGCACAAATAAATGGATTTCAATAGTTTTCATCCCGTTGCGCATCCACCGTTTGATTGATTTAAAGCCATCCGCGCGATTAATTTCTATTTTCAATTTCCAAATTCGTATCCGGCAACGCGTAAGCCCGGAACAGTCACGATCGTGCAACGTTATGCATTCCATTTCGTATCTGTTCTCCGGTTTAACGAATCGGTGGACTGGCCGGTGCAAATCAGACTCAAATACGATATGTACGATTATTCGCAAACAGAGGTGCGGTGCTCGTTTTGGAAATGCGCGCTAAAATCCAATAACGGCCAGTCGAAGCCACGCAAGCGATTCTCCGCCGTTGATGCGCAGCGCTGCAGGGTTTTTCAAGTCAACCGGACGAAAGAAGCCATTGGCAAAAATTGCAATTGATTGAGTAACTTAAATATAAATATAAAGTAATAAAATAGTCGTATTTACTCGCTCACTTTAACGGCACGGCACTGCGTGGAAATATATGTGTGAAATATCGCGTTAACATGAATACCTACCTATAAGGATTCAATTTAAATAAGAGTTCGCGGCGGCGGCGGAGAAAATTCAGTTAAATTTTATGCAAATATGTGAACGTCGTATGCCTTGTTCCTGTATCCTTAAAACGCCTAGTTTGGATACGGATTATCAATGGAGCAAATGTCAAATTTTAGCCATCCGTAGCCAAAAATGAGGCGTATTGTGGATATAATGATCGGGCCTTAGAGGATATCGATAGGTAAGTTTGAGCTGGTTATATTGTGTGCTATTTCCCGCTACGAGTTTCCTGTTAGTCCAGCGCTGAAGGAAACTTATCTATGCCTTTGATTATGTCGACGACTTTCAAACAACAGTTTGAACAAGTGCGGTCTTTGTAGACGCCAGTAACCAATAAACGCGCGTCCGGTAATTATCCGTTTCACAGCCGTGAATATAGCAGCGCATCAATGGTTCTTCAGTAAAATTATCCGCTTACAATGTAGAGTTAGAACGGGGCGGTTTACGAGTGAACGCATTAAGGCGTAGTAAAACAGCTACCGGCTTACACTTTGTGCACACAGTCTTTCAGGCGAGAACGCAAAATATAAATATAATATGCGATGACAGTTTCGTTCAATAAAACCACCGCTCAAAAATATATGTACCTATTGCTTATAAAAATATTAGCTTCTGCCCGCGACTTCGCTTGCGTGGAATTCGGTTGTCACGTTCCCGCGGGAATTATGCGTTTTTCCGGGATTAAAAGTAGCCTATGTCCTTTCCCGGAACCCAACAATCTCCATTCTCCAAATTTCATTTAAATTGGTCCAGCGGTTGAAGCATGAAGAGGTAACAGGCAGACAGGCAAACAGACAGAGTTACTTTCGCATTTATAATATTAATATGGATTATAAAAATAAATAACAAGTAACATCTGATCAGTAAAAATACACGCAAATGTACTTATTAACTTTTTTCTATAAATAAATATACGGAAAAAATCTCCCAACATTATTTCCCAAATAGTAAAAATACACGCAAATGTACTTATTTACTTTTTTCTATAAATAAATATACGAAAAAGTAAAAACTAGTGAGTCCTCGGCTTTTACAGGAAATTCTTATTACCACGGCACGGTGCACGGCATTGTTATGTTTAACCCATTTTAACGTAATTACCTAGATTTACAACTTTGTAGGCGACGGCTGAACGCTGAGCGTTTTTCGTTTACAAGTGAACACAAACTACAAAGTTGCCAGGTTCAAGCGTGTACACACCTTGCTCAGCGCACTACAATGTTGTATTCTACAGAAGTCATTTTCTTAGAAGCTACGGGTTTATTTAAGCCCGGGAGCCCGTCTAAGGAGCATTGGTCTAGATCTCAGGAATCCTGGGATTTTCCCCAGGATGACGTGCGAGGAGCCTTAAGCTGTTAGATTATTTAAGCTGGAAGTGATATGGCGCGGTGCACAAGATTTTCTGAAATAAATTACGTCTCTAGGATCTGGATTGGAGGCTTAGAGTGGTAGAAATAGCAGATAGTTTGTTGCGACATCCGCTCGAAATTCATTCTTAGACTAGAATTGTAATTTTTAGATTCAATTCTTTAAAAATGTAACATAATACTGGTAATCATTGTTACAATGAAAATAAAGCATAGATTAGATGACGACGAACAAGTTACAGTTTTTGTTGTCTGTTGACTTATCACAAAGCGGAAAGCAAGCAGGCGCGTTTCTTCAGCCTACTACGGCAGCGAAGTAGTTCATTAATTCATGTAATTCAAACAAAAAAATGGGGCCTCATACATATTCAAAATGGGTTTTATCCTGGTTTCCTCGAGTGTATTATAACAGGGTGTACGAAAGCGTAAATTATCTTCGGGTGGAGCACAAAAATGGCGTAAAGAGTTGGGGGCGTGAGATATGCAAAACGTATAATTGCGGCCGGGCCGCGGGAAAAATGCGTGCTTTGGGTTCCGGGCTTAAAATAAGGGTTTTGCATTGTGCTCCTAATGTTCGGAATAAATTGTGTGCTTATGCCGCTCAGAGTGAGAGGGCTTCTTTAATATTCTGTAAATGTCCCACCAAGTTGATTGTAAACTAGATTTACTCGTACATACATCATACGATTACTTTTTATTATTTTTGGAGTGCTGTGGACTTCGATATTTATTCAAAAAACTTCGACAATTACCAACAGCAATTATTTTAAAAACGGCATGTCGTCTAACACTTTATAGATACACATACGTAGAATGTAGATTATGACTTGAAAGAACCACCAGACCAGTATCGTGTTCCCTACGATTCTATTTAAGAACAAGGAAGTATCTTTATTCCCCTAAAGACTACTGTCCGAGATAACAGCCCAGATTTTAAAGCTCATCCTGATTTATGAAGGCCCAGATTCCCTTGGCAGCTGGAAAACTACCCAATAATTCGTTTCAATTAAACTTCCCGCGGAGACCGGGCTCTCCCCGGGGCCGGCCAAATGAAAATTAATATGAGCATGTTTCACAGATAGGGTTGCCATCTCCTAAAATGAAAAAGCCGGACTCTGCCCAGAAAAAAGCCGGACATTTTACCCTAAAAGCCTGAAATCACCACAACGTCCACAACTAATAGCCAAACGCGACTCGATAAAGCCGGTATACCTTTTATGAAATGTTAAACCCCATTTTTTCCCGTTTCCGTAGGAATTTCGGAAAATCCTCTCCTAGAGTTCCCTTAGTCCCTTACACTCCTCAAGGAACCTACAATTGCCAAATTTCAGCTACCCTCGATCAGTACTGACATGACTGACAGTAGTGATGATGATGATGATAATTGCTTCGCTTGAGGCGCTAACAAAAAGCCAAACAAAAGCCGGACAGGCCGGACATATGAATAATTGGCCGGACACATCTCGAAAAAGCCAAATATGTCCTGCTAAATACAAACAGATGGCAACCCTATTCACAGATATTGTTATAAACCCACGTAGTCTGTGAGTGGAATGTATGGCGGCTTGTTGAAGGAAGGACCTGAGACGCTCCGCTCTGTGAAGTTCGCCGTGTGCCAGCTATTTGTTTATGAAATACAAAATATGCGAGTTTTCTGGATATGAAATGGGATTACACAATTTAATTTGGAGCAGACAGAGTCGAAAGTCTAGAACGTTCGCTAAAACAAGCGTGTTTACTTTTCCGACGGATGCGGGTGCACCAATTATTCAATCGCGAATTATTAATGGAGGGTCACTTAAGTGGGACTTGGGAGTAAACTAGCCGTGCCCGCTTATCGCCGCTGTACCTCGCGACCCTTCCGTATTCAAATTAGCACGCTAATTCCGGCTCCGTTGATTAAAAATGCGAGCAACGAAAACTGCCACTTTGCCGATAGACGACTGAATTACAAATGCTTCGGAAATCGGCGACACTGGCGACACCCGCAATATCGGTGTAATCTCATTAAAACTATGCTGCGGAGGGATAATGGATTTAAATCTGGAAGTATCATAACAGGCTGTCATTTGGGTTGGGATGTCGTGTTTTATTTTTATTTTGCGCTCTTTATTTTCGGTCCGCTAACTATAATTTTATTTGTGGTTCCAAAAGGTAAAAGTTTTGATGGATACAAAGTTTTTTTCCTAAACCTTCGCATAGTCAGTTAGTTAAGACAAATGAGTGAAAACAATCAGAAGTCAAGCAAGTTAATGCTGTAAGGTAAATAATTGGTTTCCTTCAGAAAGGGTGCATTTCCCAAAAAATAAATAATTACAAATTGTACCAATCACTATGCTCCCGACCTGTTGCCAACATAACGAGCAAGCAACGCTCGATCGAACGGCAGAATATTTGCATTCTCGCCTGATTTGTCGTTGACAGAGGGACAAATGAGTGGCCAGCATTATGCAGATTTGCACCTGGGCGCATGCGCTCTGCTGTGTAATGTGCATCAATTCAGACTGGCCGAATGAACAATTGTTCATTATTGGAATACGAGAAAAGATTTTATATTCATAAAATTCCAAGTCGGACTATCTGACAGACAACGCTTACAGACCATAGCTTTAGTTCTCTATGGGTAATAGTGGTACGAGGACAGTACTAAATTAGAAAAGATTTTGGAAAATAAGTTCCCTTAACTAGGTTCGTTGCGTAGCCAGAAAACGTAGATGAAAACTAGTTAAAAATAAGAACATATCATACTCTGTTATTTCTACAAACGCTCTTTGAAATATGTTTGTGTTTGTAGCTATTCGATGGTTAATGAAAATTGAATAAGTAAAACTTTTTTTCTGAACCGGGCAACACTGGCGAATGACAAATCCACTACATAAAGCTGGTTACAAATACATGCCAGGCCAGTCTCACAAAGTGTCAATCGAGACGCAATATCTGTATCCATCCTAAAACCCGCGCAAAGCCGGCGAGATTCGAAATTCGAACACCGAAACATCCCGCGCCGCTTATGGCGTGCGTTCCGTTACACCGATTAAATTAATTAGGAATGCATTGATTCCGTAGTTCGGCTGTTTGTTCGCGTAATTCGTTCGCCGTAGTAAATCATTATTGTTATCGATATTCATCGAGATTTATTGCCGCGCCGCGTAATTGGTAAAACGTCGGATTGTGTACTATGTTTCGGTGTTTATGACGGCAAAATAAATAGCGTTAGAACACAACATCCGTCCACAAAAATAATCTGTTCAGTTTTTACGGCTTGTAAATACCTCTTTGCAAAAGTAAAGCATTTGCACTTTTATTTGAAATGAATAATATAGTACATTACTACAGAGGCCGGGAAGGAGGCCGACAACTTCCGTTCCCCGCCGATGTATGTATAGTGCTTTTCTCAAACATGCAATGAAATAAATAAATAAAAATCTGTAAATCAAAAAACTATTTACTTGAGAAATTGAAAAAAACGAACGTTGAAGTGAATAAAAAAAACTAACACGTATCATACGATTCGAAGATTGCGTAATCATGTTTCTGAACGAGTCCTTAGCATAGACCGACACTTGTCATTCATTATTGACAATCAAAATTATATAACCTCTTTTCAATCAAACAAAATTTTCATGATAATGATCTTTTTTACATAAATAAAACTGCGATACCTATGTACTCGTAGCAAATATGGTTCATATTTTTTTAATAGCTGTATTGGCAGAATGGCATAGCGAACCATAGAGTAAATATTTCTTGTAGCTTTTTTAAATGGCGGAATGCCAAGATGCTGTGTAATAAATATGTCAAATGGAAATTAAAAAAAAGTGAGTTCCCGGCCTTGGCCTGCAACGTTTGTATGAAATTTCATATAGACCAATTGTCTAGCCGCGCCTGTAACGTGATACTTCCCAGGCTAATAAGAAGAACATAATATCAATATTTCATTGCATGTTTGAGAAAAGGGAATAAAAAATAAATAACTAGCTTTAGATCTTCATTTCGGTTCTTTATTATTTTCTAAGTAAAAACGTTTACTTTTCAGCTTACAGCGAAATATTTAACAACCTACCTATTGATATTAAATTCAGAGAATCGGGTACATACCTAGAGACAGGTCTTATTCGGAAAGGCCTTGCATTGACAATGTTTCATTAACCCCTTCTCTAGTAAGTAATCTCGGAAATTTCGCGTAAAATCCTTAGTGTTAGAGGACGGTTCGATGGGGTAGTTCGTTGAATATGCATTTGAGAGAGTGAGACTTGGAGTTAAAACGTGACCTGAATTATATGTGGAGAGAGGTACCGCGAGTGGTATAAGTAGGTACATATTTAGATTTTGTAATTTGTGAGAGGTCTATGTCCAGCAGTGAAAGATTCCGGCTGAAATGATAATGATCCCTATTAATTGATGAATAACCAAGATTCCAAGTCGTGAAATTATTGTCGAAAGATACCAAGTCATATTTCAAGTAAAAAAAAAACACCAACATTTCAACTTCCTAAAATAAATTAACTGTCGTATAGTAAGTAAAGTACCTACTTGACAATGTGTTAAAACGTAGTGTTGACAATGTGTTCGAATCGAATTCGAAATTTTACACTCCTGCAGCCGTTCAGCCGTTCCGATTCCATTTTCGAAACTTCTCGCCATTACCAAAGCACTCCGAATAACTGTTAAGTTAAGATACCGCACGGGATAAGTTCCAAGTTAATTATAAAGTGTTCCAAATTAATTATTACTTCGAAAATGAGCTCGCTTCTCTCAGAATGCATTGCAATTGTTAGCTCGGATGTACAGCTAGTTTCGGCTTCGCTCCAGGTATATTTAGGCAATAGGTGTTCTAATATTCCGTATATTATTTGGAGAGTGCAATAATTAAAGTAGTTATGACAATTGCGCAGGTAGAATCTACATTTTAATGATCATGGTCCTGCATTCATAGTATGTACCCTAATAGCGATATTTGTTTCAGCATCTCAATTTTCACATGGCAACACTGACAGAAAATACATCCTCACTAGAATTCGCTTTCAAAATACATGTTAGTACTGTGAAGGCTGGCCATGTATAATGGTTAGTGGTTAGCTGACACATCTTGTCTCAAATAAGGTTCTTTTTGTAGAATGTTTAGTAATAACCGTCGCGAAGGACAGATATTAATAAAATAATCACTTTCAAACTAACTGAAAGTTTGATTTCAATTCGCTTAGGGAGGTGATAGGGTTGTGTCAGGGCCAGTTCTGCGTTAGTTAATCAGTTAGGTACACCTTCCCTATGTGATCGTCGTGCCTACGGCCTCCGAGAGCTGCCTTACACCCCTGGGTATACCTGCTGGGTTACACAGTACGAAAATTAAAAACGAATAATTACGGGATGTCACTTCATTATTAAAAAAAGTAGGTAATGTATGGTAATGTTCATTCAAGATGAGATGACGAAAATGCACTTAGCGGTTTCAAGTGCATTTTCGTCAACTTATCTTGGATGAACATTAGCTATAATATTCTCAAAACACTTACAATAAAAGCATTAGCGGTGAGTACGTTCGCCACGCGCCGCCCGGCCCGCCGCGCCATCTGCAACGAAGAACCAACCAGTTAGCAAATTACACACCCGATCGGCCAATTACAGGCGTCCAATCAATCAAATTACATATCGCACAAAATGGCCGCAGTTTAAATACATTCCGGAACACTTAATAACGGCTTTCGAACAGCGGCGGTTCCACGTCAAAACGGGGTTCTTTGCGGTCTTAATTTGAAGTATTCGTTGGAATTGCTAGCTGCTATTAGATAAATTGTTCGAGGGAAATATTTTCAAAGTAGTTATATAAGTTCCTACGCGAATTATAGTTATGTGGTATATCTACTACGAGTAGAGTACCTATCCTAAGATAGGTACACGTATCTTTACGATTTTCTTTTATAATTGATTCTACCAAATTATTCCAAGTGCAAAATACACTACAATTAGTACGGTTTTGATAAAATATGCACAAAGTTTAGGTATATTTTCCATCAATTAGTTTTCCTTAAATTATATCTTCGTGGAAAAGTTTAGCTGCAAATAATAAATAGGCACATACATTTATAGAACATAATATATGAATAACTAATAAACATAGACGGTGCAGAAATAGCCTGCAAATGTTTCACCGTAAAGTCTTTTCCAGAACGATTTTTCTACAGACAAGAAAATTATTTTTAAACAGGCGAGACAATCCGCGCACATGCCCGCTCCCACCGAACCCGCGATTATGTCATTTCTGAACCGTTTATAACGTTAAATTAGTTTGAAAGCGCTGAGCAAAGGTACACTTCTCTTCAGAATGATGCCTCCCTCATTAGTTCACCAGCAATCTAAATAATAGAACGATTTTCAGTTTAATATCTACCTTGAGTTCGTCTTCTTCTCTTTTAAATAATGGCTTCTGGCATGTCTATAAATGCAAGACAATTTCGCCAGTATCAAGTACTTAATTGGCCTACAGGCCGAGCAGTGTACGGTAATAATGATAAATGTACGATAAAAAAGATAAATCAAGTAAAAATGGGGAAGCTCCACAACGTCAACCATCTCGGACGACGGCCATTGAGCAACCCTTGAGTTATTTCTGACCAGTAACAATGAAATACAAAATTACGGTTTCTTTTCAAATTGTATTCCATTTTTGCATTAAAAAAAACATGTGAAGCGGCCAGTGCGCTTTGTAAATATCACAGGCATCAGATATTAGAATACTAAACGTAGTAATTAGTTACTATCTAGCCTTTCATTTCCCACAGAACAATTATTGCCAGCTCTAAAAAATTAAAGCTAATCGGTAATTCTAAGTTCAGTCTACACTTGTGCTACAATTTCTGCAGAATGTTTTATCAGACGTTAAATAATTGATGCCTCGTCGGTGTAGTCTATTTATGAGCACACTGGCTTTACTGCCTCATTGTATAAGCCTTGCTTTCTTAGGTGAACTTTTAAATTTTTCACGAATATCGCCATCAAAAGAATACAATGGAGTTATACAGCCGGTACTGAATTTGCTATGCGCCGTTGCCATGCAACGGGGCAACACAAAATATTATAAGTAAAATATTTTCATCTAGATACACTGTGAAAACGGGTAACAGGGTTATGTTGGTAAACAATAAAAGAGCTAATACAAGATCACAAAAGCTTACTAACCAGCATCACTAAAAGATTGCATTCCCTCTAAAGAATAAAGCTTTTAAGACGGCGAGGGGGTCGTGATTGTGCCATTGGCTGTTGGTAAACCTGCGCGGGTAGACTTTTGTTTACCCGGGATACCCGGGTTTAGAGCGGGACAATCGGTAAACAAGTTTTACCGCTTTGAGACTGGGAGGATTGCTTCATGGGACTTGAATGGACGGACTCAGGTCACCTTGTAGACTTTCGTGGCGATGTGTGGCTTGTAAGTAAGTCTAATGGTTTTTAGCGGAGAACTCATAGACGTAAATAATATAGACCCGGTCTAACGTACACGTAATATGTCCCCACTTCCACGGTGTCCAATCCAAAGTTCTGTCACCGAGCGTGCGTGACAATAAGCGTTTTTAAAAAAACTTTTTTCGAAACTGTTTGTCAGTATTTAAAAACTCGTCTCGTTGTTGAAAAAATGTGACCCAGCTTTAGTGTCACGATATAAGTTTAACTTTGGATTGGACACCAATGAAGTGGGGAAACATGACATGTATCTACGTTAGGCCGGGTCCATACGAAGTATTATTTATGTCTATGGGAGAACTCATTTAAATGTAAATAAAAGACGCGAGTATCCACCACCACCACCACTTCATGCCTATTTGCGCCCCACTGCTGGGCACCGGCCTGCACTTGTCACGAGTGTGTTTGGGCTATAGTCCCCACGGGGGCCCAGTGCGGATTAAGGACTTCACACACATCTTTGAATTACTTCGCAGATTCGTTCAGGTTTCCTCAAAGCTCAGTGGTAAATTCAAATTGAATTTCGCACATAAGTAAACTCGAGACATAGTAAACGCGAGTATAATTTGTATTTATTTATTTTCATGTTAGAATTCCGGTTGACGTAAATAGTGTGTTACAAATATAGCAGCACTCCGAACTGAAAACGTTCCAGTCAGTCACTAAACGATTCCACCAGCTTAGCAGTTTTTCCACAACAAAATTTGCCCAAACTAGCAACATCATTACCGCGTTTGCATTTGTAAAAACGCCCGTGCCGCCTAGCCAGTGACACGGCAAATTACTCTAAAGCGGTATTTCGCTCGCTCATTCCTGTAATGACCGCGCCCAAACAACCAATGGCTAAAAGTTTTAACTTAACAACTTGCCCGGAATTTACGTACAAATGCACGGAGTCTGAATACCGCCCGTCAAGCCTGATGTGGCGATTTTAAGCATTTTTCGCGCATTCTGAATTCGAAAGTGAAAATGCATCTAACGTGGCGGGGAGACTTGTTCTCTTGTTGCAACAGATTTTTCAAAACGAGATCTTTTTATAAATTTGAATATAAATTGCTATTCATCTAATAAATAGAGAATAAACTACGTTCGAGGAGTTTACACGGCAAACAACATGGAATAAATTACAAATACAAAATTGTAAAATCAAACCCATTGTCATATGCCACTTCTCGGTGCTGGCGGAAACTTAATTAATTAGCCTTTACGAATATAAACTAGACTGAATCTGTTGTTACCAGGTTAATTATTGGATAATATTATGTAATAAGCTTGTGATACATTCGCCCTGACTGCGTTATTAAAACGAATTATCAAACATTTTGTTAAATAAAACAGCGAACTTTCACGAATTACGGGAATTTCAAATGTATCTGTCCAAAACAGAAATGTTGGCATCCGACTGGCTGGTCACAGAATTTCCATGCCAAAAAGAAAACTTTTTAATAAATTAAAAGCAAATTCGGCTATAAACATTCCAAATTCAAACATTCGAACCCTTGGAGAGGTTTGTATAAAGTGAGACATTCGAGTAGTTTTCTCACGTCGCTCGATACCCCTCGTGCAGGCCTAAACACACGAAAAAGTGTTTTAAAACGCCCATTCACGGAGAATGGATATGTTGTAACGAAAAAGGTTTGGAGTATAAGGGTTAATGCGTCTTGGCCGCCAGGGGGTTGGGTAATGCAGGCCGGAGTGTTTAATTAAGGACGTTGAAACAAGTACAAAGACTTATATCTAGGTGGCGCGAAAAATAAACGTAATTTCTCGCTAAGTAGGCACCTACTGGCGGGCAAAGTGATAATGGGCCTAGCGGGGAGTGCGGATATATATTTCGGAAATGAATCGCCATAAAAGCGCATTTCCTTTGTCGGGAACAAAGAGCCTACAACAAAACAACGCGTAATCACCGTATGCCGTGTCGTATCAATATCTGTGTTTTATCAGAGTTTTACTACGACACTCGCGCCAAATTAACCCTCCGGGAGGCGAGGTGATCCCTAATTTTCAGATACATCTCGGGAATAAATAGGGGCTTAGGGGCGTAAATAACGGCGCGTCACGGGGCAGCGCAGATAAGGAGGTGGGAGCGGGCGCTGTTTACTTTTACAACTTGGAAGGAGATATACTTCTTTGGTTATGCGCTCTTTGTAGTATGTAAGTAGGTACTGTAGTTTTTCTTAATTAGACACCTACAGGCAAATTCATTAACTAAAGTAACTAAAACAGCTTAGTAATTGACTTTCGTTTGTAAAAAACAGCGTAGATACCTAATTACACATACATAGGTTATATTTTGTTGTTTTACTAATTGACTTTAAAGCCTAAATGTCCGCTGCCAATATTGAGCTAGGCTAGCTCAATATTAGCTAGCTTTCACATTAAAAAGATAAAAAAGCAACAAGGAACAGCACAGTTCAGAAATGCATAAGTTTCATAACTTATGCCTCATTTTACCTGCTTAGTGTACGAGTTTCAGAACTCAGAACAAAGGCCAGCTCTTAAATAGTAAACGTGCGTCTGCTCATTGTTTAAAGCTAGTCGTTAGTGGAAAGTTCTAAAAGATACGAATGCTCTGAGCTTTGAACGTGCGTGGAGACGAAGTTAAGTAATTTTGTACACAGGCCTTGAAGATAGCGCGCAAGTCGGGCCGGGTAATGAGTATAATATATGAAGGCTAATAAAGAATAAATGTTGCTAAAGAAATCAATAAAAAGACACTTAACCAATGGGATGGGTAAAGTATAGAAGTCAAACTAAATTACTTAATAAAAGAGTTGAACAAAGTGGATGTCATAAAAATTATAGCACTAAACTATTCAAACGCACATTTGTACTACTACGCCTAAGTTTGCGTATGGTTTTACATACCAAATCTAATAACCATATAGCGATATCCAATCAGCAGCGAGAGTTTCTGGAAGTAACTAACAGTTAATTTGTTGGGGAAGTGTGCTTGTTAGAATCGGCGTTAGGCCATGAGCGATATATCCGTCGATATTGTTTGAACTTTCGCCACAGACTGGTAATGAACGTCTCTTTATTTTGTTATTGGCAACTCTAGTATCAAAGACGAGTTTTTAATTTTGAATGTTCATCTGTTCCAAAGTTCCCAATTTGAATTTATGAATACCTGCCAGCGTTGTTGACAAAAAATCCATGTCATTCGGAAAATTTGTGTAAGCTCAATATGCTTACACAAATTTTCCCGATTTCAGTTCGACGATAAAAGTAAATCGTATTCAGCGGCGGTGTCAAAGTTTTCATAAATCATTGGGTAAACAAGTCCCAATCACAAATTTGACAATCCTATAAAATAACCTATTCAAGTCTCGGCTCGCCGCGCGAATACCAAACGCATTTCTTCGAAAATAGAATTTTCATAACTCCCTCCAATCACGGGGCGATCGGAAAAACGGACGGCGTCGAAAAACCGAAGACGGGGGCGCTCGAGCGGAATGTAATCAGTACCTATCTCTAAAACTATTATCCCCATATCGTCTCGTGGAAGCCAAGCCAACAAACAGTGTTTAAGTAGAGTCACTGGCTCAAGCCGCTGTTGCCGCTGAAAGCCAGCTCCGACGACTGGATCTGACCTGCGGACGGTCCGTCTTACGACCGATTCACTTCGAAGATAAAATAAACTTCGCTCGAATAACTTTCATAGGGCTCAACTTACTTAAAAGTTTTGTTGCAGAAATATACTTGCTGCATTAAGAAAATTTATTTTAAAGTTCAATTTTAGACACGTAGCCAAAATATCAAGTTCGGCTACGAGTAATTCAATTTGAAAGCTTAAAACTCGCCTTGGCAGTAAATATTTCTTCATCAAGATAACGAATCAAAGACAAAGAACACAAAGAAACAATCGACCTTATTACGACTGAGTCGAAGTAATCTAAGTTGCTGAAACTTCAATAGAACGCCGCGTAAACCGACCTGCCGATTCGACCTTAACTGCGCTAAGCTCGTATTAATGTCCAAACTTTTAATTTTATTTATCACCATTTGAACGAGTCTCTAATTGTCAAAGAAGTTTCGCGAAGTTTATGCGTAATTGTAGTCTCTCGGGGTGTTGTCGCCTTTTTGAAAGTAGTTTGGAGAGTACTTTAGGGACAAAGTCCGCGGGGGCTCGAGAGGGCTCTAAGGGGTCATTTCCATTTTGAAGCGTGCTGGAGTGACTCGCTCGTTGAACGGCGAAAATAGACTGGATTTTTTAAAAGCTCTACTTTCTTGTCTGCGGTTCGAGTGTTGCCACGCGTTGAAGTGTGCGTCGAATTAACATAGCTCGTAACCCTGATATCGAAGTGAAAGGGAAAAGTGGAAAGTGTCGTGAACATTTGCATAGATTGTGTCAGAACGTTGTAAACGTTTACAATGCTATGTGAAGTTATAAAACTAAGTTTTTATTAACATTGTGCTCTTATTTAAATGTGTTTTCTAGCGTAGATCGTATTATAGATTGCAATACATATTTTTAATAGACTTTGAGATTTTTAAATATAAAAATGAGTAGCATCTCGTATCTAGTGATGTTTAATACAACGTGGCCCGGGGACAGACCCTTTCACCTCCACTGACCCTTGTCTTGAAATAATAAAATCACCGACTGTATTTTTTTATCAAATACGAATAATATTTTCACTTCGCCTAACGACCGCTACGATCCTAAGATCTATACGAAGAAAATATACTCGTAGAAATTCATGAACGTGTCTGGTATCAGCAGGATTTATACGCACGTGATATACGGGGACGTATCTACATTTCACCGGACGGCCGTGTCTTCATCGGAGTCCTATGGAAACATCAACAAACTTAAAACCCTTTCGCAACCCGACCAAGTAGGGTCAAAGACTAATCTGGCAGGAACTAGCGTTATAAATTAATCGGCGGTCCTGGCCCAAAGTCCCTATAATTGTGATAAATCGTATCCCGGCTACGCCAGACTGTGATAATGGCGGTACTCGAAGAAATCCGTCCTAACCTTCCGAAGGATTGGCGTGAAAAAGCACCCAAAGTCGAAGAGTTTTTTTCCGCTAGGTACTTATTTGAGAAATGGGTCCGTTGAAGCACTTAAATGGACGTTTGTATGGAGTTACGTGTTTGGTTAATGGCGGGGATAAAGGAAGCGTTCTGGTGTGGCGTGGCTCTTTGATGGACTTGAATCTCATCTGGTGTGGTCAGGGAATCGTTAAAAGGCTTTTTGTTATAGACCTGTTTTATACATACATATATACAACCAACCTATCATTTATACTGAAAGAAGTGATTGAGTTTAAATCTCGTGAAAAGGCCTAAAAAGTGCTAAGGTGCTCGCAAACTTTGCCAACTTTCCCATACCCAATATGTACAGACAGGTAACACCTACGAAATAACATGCTGGCAACACAGCACGCAGTTGGAATCAATATGGGCAAACAACTGTAACCGGCCAGTATTTATTGTAAGTCAACATTAGCGCGATGATTGTTTGTGTAGGTAGAATTTAGTGGCACGTTCGCACGATTACCTTTATACTCTAATTTATATGTAAAGTATATCCAAAATATAAGATTATGTTTTGGTAGAATATTCCTTGATATTAAAAACGTATTTCTCAAAAATAAACAGTGCCATAATTTAATTAAGTAATTTATTTAACGCAATATTGAAAAAATTCTGCCACTACTTATTGAGACTGGGTTTTAAATATGCTTCGTTGCTGTGATCAAAAAATGCTGTGTGGCATTTGGGAGGGCTTTTTCACGTGTCCATTTTTCGCAAAAAATTCACGTTATATACCTTTCTAATAAGTAGTAACACAGTATATTTTGTAAATAATAAAGTTTGTATACTACATATGTAGGTACGCTATATATTTGTTTTACGAAATTTGAAACCTTTCCGTTGCGCAGAACGCCACGGGTTCAAAAATATCAGATGTTTTTAAATATAAAATCCTTGTCTGGCAACACCGGCCGGCCGTCACAAACGTCAACTAATTCAATCCCGCCGAAAGTACAAGCTATAATTCCACGTTCAAACTGACACGGCGCATATTTGGCGCGACTCGGCCGTTGTTGCTGTAGCGTGTTTAACCGATTTGCACTCGATTCCGTGCTCGGGTTGCGTTTGTAACGATTATAACGCGCAATTAAAACACGGATCTGTTTTCGGCTGAAAATTAAAATATACTTATTTTCTAGGGATTTATTATTTTTAGTTTCAAAATGTCAATTTTAAATGAGAAAAACTGTCGCCACTAGATCGGTCTGAATTTGAATGGTAAAGACAAAAACCCAAATGTCTATTTCTATTCATAAGTCAGATACAATTGGATTTCAATGTAATCTAAATAGGTATACAAATTACGACATTCCCTCTTAACCCTCAAAGTAATCCCCTCTTTCTTACAACATAATCAAGAAACATTGTTCTTGTTATAGATTCAATATCAAATAAATTATAATCAGTACGTACGAGACAAAATTGTTTTTTCTATAAGCGTAGCGCGTAGCATATGTATTACTATAACATAACGCTACTGATGATATAAAATAAAAACAATAGACTCGTGAAGTAGCGTGATCGGGGCAGTGAATAAATTAGGGCTGCGTGTGTGTAATTGCCTTTAGCCCGAGCCTCATTCGTCATAACCGTTACGGCTCGTATGCAACAAGCCTTATGTTTTCTTTTTTCCTTAGCTTGCTTTTTTTATGGGTAGCCAGTGTTTTTGCTGTAATTATATCATTTTCAGCCTTTTTATTACTAATTTCATTTTTTTTTATCCACCAAGGCGCTATCTTACTCAATAGACAGTCATTAAGCTTTGTTAAAGTTTGTATTGGCAGTTTTATTTTAGCTTAAGAAACGAGCCAGAAGTTTGCAAACTTTCAAGAGAAGCACTTTTTTATTGCAACACATACAAAAGAATACCGAGCGAAATTTTCACGGTTTTTATTATGCGGTGGATTTTTAAAAACACTTGCCACGCCGCCGCTGGGAAATCAGCTTGCAAGTATGCAACTGCAGGCGGTGAAGGTGCACGGCGAATTCAAATTTACTGCTATGTAATAAGGCTGGTCCGGGGTGTTCGGGGAAGTTTGTAAGTTTACTACCGACGCGTGAGACCAAACTTACCTACTGTTTCTAGAAAGATACCGCTTCATGGGGATTCGTGGAGAGGACTCGCTGCGAAAATTATCTCATCCTGACAGGCAAACAATAATACCAACGAATGTACTTACGTAAGGTATTTATGTATGTATTTTGTATCTTATGATTTTCTCAAGATATATGTATATATATCATAAAAAGGTATTTATTTTTAGGTACCTACCTAGATAAGCACTTACTCTATATTCCATAATTTATTTAGATAATCACCGTTTGTTTTTTCATCTTTTATCCAATGTTTTAATTTCCGATAACTGAATTATTCTATCAAGTATACTTACTTTTTAATGATTTCGAAATTGTATCTACATTTTTGAATTTTGACTTCAGCACTCTTTTAAAATGAAAAATTTCAAGATCATTTTTAATAAACAAAATGGCACCTGAACCCTTCGCTAGATTAACTTCAGGAATCTGTACTGATAAATTGTCCAAAAATAGATAATTTGGAAAATACAATGTACCTATTTCTTTTGTATCTTGAGAAAACTTAATTATAATGGAAAAACCTGGCAACACTCGCAACATAATGAGAATTCCTTAGCTAATAAAATATTTCGCGCTCCCGTAACATTAATTACTTATTCGTCAGGCCTCTGTCAACAGTAATTCGTGAAAAAACATGACAGGTGAATTTACAAGTCCAACCTACAGCTTCCGAAGCCTAAGGCGCCACGCACGGTCGATAGTAAACAGGATAATATCCATACCAATATTATAAATGTGAAAGTGTGTCTGTTTGTTTGTCCTTCCTTCACGTCATAAGGACTGGACCGATTTGAATGAAATTTGATATGGAGATAGTTTGAGGCCATACTAGGATACTTTTTATCCCGATATTTCTGCGGGAATGGGTTTTCCACGGGTCAAACAGTTTTCCAACACTTCTTTAACTATAACCATCTATATAAAGCCGTGGTGGCCTAGTGGTTCGACCTACCGCCTCTCATGCAGAGGGTCGGGGGTTCGATTCCGGCTCGCACATCTTAGTTTACTTATGTGCGAAATTCAATTTGAATTTACCACTGAGCTTTTCGGTGAAGGAAAACATCGTGAGGAAACCTGCATGCATCTGCGAAGTAATTCAAAAATGTGTGTGAAGTCCCCAATCCGCACTGGGCCCGCGTGGGGACTATAGCCCAAACCCTCTCGTGATGAGAGGAGGCCTGTGCCCAGCAGTGGGACGCAAATAGGCTGCAGTAGTAGTATTAGTAGTAACCATCTATATGTATAGAATCATCGGGTACGCAAATTTTAAGTCTAAGCGGGACGAAGTCGCGGGCATCGGCTAGTGTATTAATACATTTAAGAAACGTTCGTTCACATTTCGCCCACTTGAACAAGGAGTTGGCGTTCAAAAACAGCCAATTAAAGGTTTAAACAACTTAGAAGGCGCGTGGATTAAGCAATAATAGACTCCGCGTCATCGGCTTAAGTGCCTCGCCGCGCGCCTTCGAAGTTGTTTCGCTGAAAAATAAATAATAATAAATAATAATGCTTCGATTTTAAACTGTATTTCGAATAATCAAGGTTCAGGATGGAATGGATTGGTTTGAAGTTGTTCGATTTTCAAAATGCGTGTTCAGGCGATACAGTATAAGAAAAAGGACAGTAGGTCGACACACTTGATGTCGTAAAAAAATCCTAGCCGTATACGCTATATATTTGGAACCGCTCTTACACTGTCTATTTCTCCATCCCCAGCACTATGGAGTGTGGTATGTGTCTTGGTAAGGAGCGCAATCTTACATATATGGCGAAACCGTTGAAAACATGTCCAGCGGATTTGATAAGCAACAAAACAAAACACGCTCTCCTCACAACCGTTTACGCTGCGTTTTCGCCTCAGCAGCGCCATCTGAAGGCGCTACTGCAGACTATCCGCCTAGGTGGCTTGACACTTCTGGCGACCGCAGCGCCCCCAACCTACCCGATTTGGTGTCCACTTTTGGAACTATAAAGATTGCGCACCTTTACTTCAACCCTCCATACCCAGCACGATTGCTGTGTCAAGTCAGCTACGTCGACCGACTGTATGGTATTAGACTGCGACGCCTCATTGAAGCGATGTAGCACTTGATTCTAGAATTTTCTCCCGTTCCGCGGGAAAATTGTTTCGTTGCTCATTTTATTATAAGTACTTATTGGAAATTATGTTCAAGGATGTATGTTATTTAATCCACGTTTGTTTGAACATTTTATTACGTGGGTTTTCGTGTAGGTACCTACCAAAATTGTTTTCCTCATTTTCCTAATATTTAATAATGAAATTGAAGTAACGGTTAGAATATTTTATTAAAGGCCTAAAACCATAGACGTAAATAATATAGACCCGGTCTAACGTACACGTAATATGTCCCCACTTCCACGGTGTCCAATCCAAAGTTCTGTCACCGAGCGTGCGTGACAATAAGCGTTTTTAAAAAAACTTTTTTCGAAACTGTTTCTCAGTATCTAAAAACTCGTCTCGTTGTTGAAAAAATGTGACCCAGCTTTAGTGTCACGATACAAGTTTAACTTTGGATTGGACACCAATGAAGTGGGGAAGCATGACATGTATCTACGTTAGGCCGGGTCCATACGAAGTATTATTTATGTCTATACCTAAAACACTGTTTTGTGTTTAGTATCTGTAGGTACAACAAATTATCATAGTCGTATCAATCTTACCTATAACGACAAGCCTCGAGACTTCCATAGATTTCACACTTCACGGCCCTTTCACCAGCCGTAGAACGCTTTAGAATAATTACGGTTCAGCTGATAACTTAACAAACCTCGAACCGCACACAATCTCATTGTTACAAAAGCCACTGAGCCCTACAGCAGGTAAGGTTGATATTGCAGTGATATGCTCGTGTGTGATACGTTATAGTGAATGTACAGCCGGCTAGGGTTGGGCATAAAGCCCGCGAATCGCGAGCTACCCAGGATCGCAACAATACATTTGGCAAATTGTCTCCGCGAAGACGCGGTATTTTATACGGAACTCTTTAACATGAAGAAATGCATGACAATAAAAGGAACACCCAATTTCCTATGATACATATACACATACACACACACAAGCATACATAATACATACATAGTATCTGCCTTGTGCTTAGGGCTTTACGAGTCATGAGCATATTTTTGCTAATTTGTAATAACAACTTCCACCTGACGCTAAAAACATGAATCACATTTTTTTTCGAGTTGTTGTCTGTGAGTTCCGATATCCTGATTTCATCATGGCCATGAAACAAACTCGTTGATTTAAATTTCTCAGACTATACATTTTATTGTATGTTTCAAAAATGATTGAAGTAAGTGCCGGTAATTTTTTAAATTACAAAACTGATTTTCTCCAAACATAGCTAAAGACAATCCTTCATTGACTCAGCTTTCGAATAACAACACTCAATCAAAATCGGTTCACCCGTTCCGAGGACACACACGTCAAACATGTGACCTTCCATTCTCCGACGGGGGTTAAAAATGGGTTTAAGAGTCCTTTAGACGATCGAAAGACAATTGGGAAAAGTAAAGTAAAAAGTTAATTGACAGATCTGTACGGAAGACCTCTATAAGTGAAGCTGTCATTTTATTATAGTCCCCCGATATAGCTCGTAAGCTCTAATTTTTTCCCGTTCCCGTTGTAATGCCGGGAAATCCTCTTTTGGTGCTCCCCTATACACTCTTTAGGAAACCTATGTAACGGTTTCGTTACTGATAGGTAGTTAGGTAAAATAGAATTTAAAGAAAAATGAATTAAAACCAAAGTAACTAATAACAATTTAATACGAATAAAATGGATTACAATTTTGAAGTTAAATTAATTAGAGACCGGCTGGGTCGTGAGATATATTTGAACTGAGCGAGCAGAGATCTACGGTAACCGAAACAAGTCCTTTTTGGGGACACTTCCCTGCGCGTTGCTTCACGCCGCGAGATTCGCCACCGCTGATGACGTCACTTCAGAGGCTTCGGCTGGGCAGGAGAGGCAGCAGGGGTGAAGTAGTGGAGGCGTCTGGACAGCCTTGCACATCCGGAATAAAACCCCAAACTTGGTCCCTGGAATACCGGAAAATTGGCCATTCACAAAATGTCCGGTTTTCGGTTAGTGACTGCGACATCCCAGTGAAAGTCGATTTTGATGAAGGCGAAATGATGCGTAATGGCTGGTAAAGTGAACCCCAAAGCACTAATTACCATTCATTGATGTGGCAGTCACAAGCAAAAAGAATTTTGAAATGTAACGGTTTACATTTTGAAAAGTGTTCAATTTAAATTGGCAAAAAAACACAAAAGTAACATGAAACTCGTTCAAAGCATTGTTTAAATTTATTTAGATTATAAATTTACACAAGCATTTATATAGCGAAAGGATTCATAATATGGAATTTAGTACAATTTGTTTTAAATAAAAAGTGGGTAGAAAATAGTACAAAGTTCTTTGTTTGATTTGAATAAAACGGAAAATATTGCGTGACAAAGCATTAACATAAGCAAATGTGATGAAATGGTTGCACTAAAATTAAGCACTAAAGAATTTACGTGCAAAATTACTTACATCTAAATGCGTAGTATGAAATATTTACAACACTCACCCGACTCGGGGAAACACTTATGCACTTATTGAATTTAAAAACTGCAGATTTGATTTGTAGAATAGGTAGAAGTTGTAATGTCTAAAACTGGTATCGAAATTTCCAATTACTGTATCAAAAATCAGCTGATCACTGCAGACGATTATGTTGACCTTTCTTTGTCGTAGCAGTAGGGCGAATGACGGGCGCTCAAAAACTGGTTAGTCATCGTACGCACATGATACCGTTTATTTCGAACGCGTAAAGTAAAACCCTGCGCACACGGACTGATTGTCTATATCTAACATGGTAACATCGATTAGGTAGAATTCAGTTGTATTATTTTTATTTAATTTAATAGAATTATTGTAAATATCTTATTTGGTTAATAAATTTGATTATAAATAAATAATAAATATTTTTAGAATATGTATTAAGTACTAGAAGTAAAGATAAATCGTTACACCTACATGGCAAATTTCACGTTTATATTAAGAGTAGGTATGATATTAAAGTAAAAATGTTGACTCAAGCAAGATCGATTTCATACTAGAAATCAGAACATTAATATAGATTCAAATCTAGAGACTATGTACACCAAAACTCAAGCCCCGAAATCGGTGTCTAAACTACATAATCTCTTAACCAATAGGTGTAGGTTAGTAGTTTGACAAATGGGGGGATGCTATAGGTTCCCGTCTAATGTCGGGATTAGTGCTATCCCGGGATTAGAAGCCATTTTGTAGTGGCCCGGGACTAATCCCTGGTACACGACCTTGGGGCCAGAGGGTGAGACACACTTGTTTGTGGAGTGTGGGTTCTGAATAAATGATTTAGATTTTTTGAATCGAATGTCTCTGATTTTAGAGATAGTTGTTGTTAGGAACATATTTCAAGAAAGATATGGTGTGCGATTAGGTTTAAGTAAATTGACATTAGTAAATGGCAGATCGAGACGATGTGCTGTAACTGTGCAGTGGCTGAACAGTCAAAATGCTCAATATATACACTCTCTTATTGGCTGGGAAATTTCCCAGGTCTAATTAGACTGTTTGTGCCTTAGACTGTTCAGTAACATACTGCTGACAGAACAGCCAACTCCTAACAAAGGCAACTGCTTGCATCCGTAGTAGCTTGTAGTAGACATATCAATTAATTCTACGTCACAATTATGTACAAGTTTATCAGGCCAAACAGTTTGGTTTGGTCCTAGCCACTGCTATCGGCCAGTCTGTCAGACGGCATCCAGTCTAAACGTAATTAACTGCGATTCGCAGACCATTTCATCGGCGTCACAGGCTGAGTGAGTTATCACTCAGAGAATAATTGAAAATCGAGTACTATACCAATGAAGAGTGAAAAACGTCACACACATTTCAAGCAGAAACGAATTTCAGGTTGCAAGGGACATTCTAATCCCTTTTTCATGAATTTAGAATGCTTTCAACGAATCAAGATGAGCGTTGATTGCCGTCTTCACATCTGGATTTGATCAAAATAGACGTAGACATTAATAGGCAGCCCTTGAAGGAAGGTAAGACTTGATAAATGAGGTCAATTAGAAGTTGATTGACCTAACAAAATATCCCCAGTTGTGGTATAAAACGAACGCTCCTGAATTCCCGAATTATCCGACTATATGAATATGCGAAATGCTGTTACACTGTTATAACTTCGGCAGCTATTCGAGATGATCTCGAAGTCTCGAGCTGTAGCCTGGGGGCTACTGTACCGGCCATAGTTAATTTAATAGTTGTACATATTATCTGTGGAGACTGCAATTACCTCGAGATGCGAACACAGCGCTGTAGATTATATTAATGTCTTAATAGCTTTGTTTGCGCTTGACTGTAAACCACTGTCGGTTCTATTGTTAGTTATGGTCGCTTGCTCCTTGTTTCAAATAAGTTGCGATTAATAATCGTGACATTCTACTGTCACAATTTTATTATTAGAGCTTCAGCCTTTTTAACGCTACTAAATACCTACAAAAAAAAAAACAGCACTGTCTCTCACTCGGAACATATATTTATTTGTTTCTCGCTAATAATTTAAAAACGACAACCTTTCTATTTTATTAGGTATCCGTTTTTTCCTACATTAGACGAGCCGCGATTTTGATCAAAGCCATTCCAAAAATCACCTATACCAGGCAGAGCAACACAAAAGTGGTTTGGTCGCCTGTCTTATGTAGGTATATTTTGATTTCTGGCAAACCTGACACACCCTGACTTGATCCCATTAACTTTGATAATGTATTTTACGTCGTCGAAATATATGTACCTAAGTTTATGTATTACTGTTCCTTGAATGTGTGGTGTTCAATAAAGTGTAGTAGTACATGCTTTTCAGGAACACAGACAGTTATAAAGGAACAACAAAATTTTCATTTGACAGACGATCTGCCGGAGGTCGTAGAATTCCGGTGGACCGATCTGCGAGTGACGACCTTTGAACATACATTTTATTAAGTATATAATGCGTTTTTTTTAGTGGTTAAGTTCCTACCTAACCCTGACACAGCCAATCTCTGTCTCGGAAACTGAAATACGTTATATTCATGTATATGTAGGGAGCCCGTGGTTAAAGACTCGACTCCAGCTTGATGCAAAATCCACTTGAGTGCTGCCCGAGAGGCGTCGCTAGGAAGAGGACGACAGATTCCAAAGAGATTCCATAGGCTCCCGTCGTTCGCGGACGCATACGACTTGATTATTGTAATTAGTTATTGTTGGATTATTATTGGACTACCTATTGAAGACAGGGCTCTTAATGGTGATTGTAATTACTGTAATTAAACTACTGAAGATCGTAATTGGACTATTCTTATAATCTCGAGGAACCCAGTAGCTGAATACCTATCCGAAATGCTCACAGACAAGGAAATACCTGATGCTCAGTGCCATTCTCCGACATATAAGTATATAAAAAAAAACTAGCTTTTCCCCGCAACTTCATTATCTCCATTTTTTCCGTTCCCGCGGGAATTTCGGGAAATCCTCTCTTAGTGCTCCCCTACGTTCCCTAAGGAACCTGCATGCCAAAGCTCAGCTCTCTACGACCAGTAGGTTCGGTTCTGCGTTAATCGATCAGTCAGTCAGACAGTCAGTCAGTCAGTTAGTTAGTCAGTTTCTTGTTTTATATACATAGATAAATTTAATCCAAGCCTTAACCTGCCGTGTTTAATCATCGGGAACACCTTCCCGGTTCTATTTGCTCAAGGCTGCGGTCAGGGTTAATAAAACACTTCAACAGCAATGAAAACGGGTCACTTTGTATAGGATTTTCCATACAAAGCGACCCGATTTCATTGCTGTTGAGTGTATCTTGCGGTTGTTCGACTCCAATGAAACAACGCTATTTGTATACCGAATTGGATAAAGTATGCTAACTTTATATGGTTGAATGCAAAGTTGGTCTCGGGTTTGTGTTGGATTTTGAATTTATAGTGAAGTGACTGTAAAATTTATTTTTAGGTGCTTTTCAAGATCGATCGCTTAGGTTGATGTTTTTTTTATGATTTATCATAGTAAAAAAGCATGGCGCTTGAGTTGCTTTGAGTCTGGAGATCGTCTTATCAATAATGACAGTGATAAGGAAACTAGTCTTCTTTCTGCTCTAATACTTCTGTTAACATAATTCCGTTCTTAAAACTGGAACATAATTGCCATCAATATTGACGTCGGATGGGCTTAAAATCAGCATTAGCTGTGCCCATACCCTTTTTCCATAAATGCCTATGATTGTTAAAGCTAAGGAATGTTGCATGTTGTTGGAAAATAAACGAATTTGTATTTGTATTTGTATTTGAAAAAAAAAAATTCAAATCTTTGATCACACTACTACTTCAGCCTATTTGCGTCAGACTGCTGGGCACAGGCCTCCTCTCATCATGAGAGGGATTGGGCTATAGTCCCCACGCGGGCCCAGTGCGGATTGGGGACTTCACACACATCCTTGAATTACTTTGCTGATCGTGCAGGTTTCCTCACGATGTTTTCCTTCACCGAAAAGCTCAATGGTAAATTCGAATTGAATTTCGCACATAAATTAAATTCAGAGGTGCGCGCCGGATTCGAACCCCGTCGACCCTCTGCATGAGAGTCGGCAGGTCTAACCACTACGCCACAACGGCTTTTTAAAATTCACACATCAAATTTATATACACATCCATTTATTTCACTGCGAAGGGTTCTTCATCTGCAAAGCATTGTCTCGTTTAGACGAGTGAATTTTAAACTGGAGAAATTCAAGTACTTTCGAAGAATATCATTTTAAACTGTAGATAACTGGCTCTCGAATTAAGTTCTAGAACTATAAGAACGTGTATAAAGTGAACAACGCGGTATCGCAGCACTGGTAATAGGGGGCTGGTTCCTTAGGACAGGCTACTCTGCTGGCGTGCTGGTAATTTTGACGCCTTCCTCTGTTTATTTTAATGAAATGAAACCATAGAAAAATGGTAAAGTTCAAGTGTTTTCGAAGGAATCTCCTAGAACTGGCAGGTGTTGCGTTTTTACCAAATAGTTCTACTTATAGAGGTTAATTAGAAAAACCGGCCAAGTGCGAGTCGGACTCGCGCACCGAGGGTTCCGTACAAACCTGCAAGGTTTACAAAGTTTATATTTATTAAAAAATATATATTTTGTAATGTAACTAAAAATTTAAGGTTTTCGGAATTTTTCCTTTATGTGTGCTATAAAACGTTGCTTCATGCCAAATTTCAAGATTCTAGGTCGACTGGAAGTACCCTTTAGGTTTTGATTCCCTTGCGAGTACTTGCGAGTTTCAAAATATGCAGCTTAAATTGCTGTTTCTTTTGATTGCGTTGACATAGAAGTTTGATTTTGTTACAGCTTAAAGGTATTATAGACCTGAGTATTTGGTATGAATTTCAATTTAATACCTCTACGCGTTTATGAGGAAATGGGTAGTAAGGTTAAAATTATTAAAAAAAAATATATTATGTGATGTAACTAAAAAAATATGGTTTTCGTAATTTTTCCTTTATCTATGCTATAAGACGTTGCTTCGTACCAAATTTCAAGATTCTGAGTTCACGGGAAGCACCCTGTAGGTTTTGATTCCCTTGCAAGTGTCGAAAATTTGCGGCATAAACGGCTGTATCTTTTGATTGCGTTGGCTTAGAAGTTTGATTTTTTCACAGCTTCAAGGGACAGTAGACCTGAGTAATTGATATAAATTTCAGCTTCATACCTCCACGCGTTCCTGAGAAAAAGGGTCTTGACAGACGGACAGACGGACAACAAAGTGATCCTATAAGGGTTCCGTTTTTTCCTTTTGAGGTACGGAACCCTAAAAACCACGCTTGTCTTAAAAAATGAATGGCATAACGCAATAACACAGCAACAATGCATTGATAAAATTGTGTTTACAGCAAGTCTTTAGCAAACATAAAAAGTAATTAATATTCTTTTCAGTCATAAAAGGTGCGGCTCGGAGTCAAGTGGAGCGTAATGCATGCAATATGCCACCACGCCCCGCATGCATGAATAGCGAATCGGCTAAGAGATAAAATGCTAATCCCAGGCATACATATTTATCCCGCCAGATCTCGGATAGTGTCCGGGATTATTTGTTCACCATTGTACAATGTACATTATTCCACGATTCTGGTTAAGAATGGGTGAGCCTAAAATTTTGTTGGACGTTGCAGATAAGTTAGCATACAATGCGATATTACTATCAGTGATAAAATTACACTAGTGTTCTAAAGTTCCCAACTTGAGACGTTATCTACATTGTTTTGTATTGCTACACTAGCCGTGCCCGCGGCTTCATCCCGGGTAGACTTAAAATGATACAGTATATACATACATACATACATAATATCACGCCTTTTTCCCATAGGGGTAGGCAGAGACCACTTCTTTCCATTTGCTACGACTCTTGCATACTTCTCTCGCTTCTTCAACTTTCATCCCGTTCCGCATACATGCTCGTCGGTTTAGAGTACTTTTACAGTTATACAGTATATTGTATAGGTATATCGATAGTTATAGTTATAGAAGTAAGTACCTATTGAAAAAATTGGTTTGAACCGTAGAAAAAAATCGCCGCCCATAAAGGACTGGACCGGCGGTCTCTATAATGCTTCAGCAGAGCGAGGATGCTTAAACATCACGTCTAAGAAGCCTAACTGCTAGTACACGCTAAACTTATCACTGCGAAAAGCGGAACTCTCGAATAAAACCGTCCAAACAAGACGAACACTTGATATCTAAATTATTCACAACACAATTTCCGAAAGCAAAGTACAAATTAATCCAAACAGTGCGCAAGTTTTAACGAGTGGCCGCCCTCTGCGACACTCCGCCGCGTCAACGACGATTCATCACATTCCAGAACTTTCCGCCGATTCTACGGACTTTCCTCTGGTGTTCGTTGGCTTAATTTCAGCACTATAGAAGGACTTGAATAGATACGAGTATGTTTTCTAGTGAGGTGATAGACAGGTTATAAAATTTAAGCAAAAATATACAGTCACAGATTAAAAATAAATCGTGTTGTTGTTAAGTGAAAAGGCTGGCCAGTTTTGCAAAATGCTCAGCGCGAAGGCTACTGATTTTCAGCCGCAAGTGACGATTTTGATGGGAAGGATAGCGCGTGAAGCGATTACAGTTACCTATTATGATTGCAGGGGCTAGCCTTTTCTTAGAGTTTATTAGTAGCAATCAAACCGAAACCTGTTCATTTTGTCCGCAGCGATTGTAGCATGAAATGATACTCTGACACATGTTCCTTTAATAAAAACAAATGAAGAAAGATCGATAATATTAATTCAGTTTGTATTACTTCTCCCAGCTTCTAAGTCAATGGAAGTCCATTAGAGGGGAAATAAATTTCAGAAACCTTTCAGAAGAATAAAAACGGTTCATCCGTACAGCGTAATTCCGCATGCAAAATCCGCATTAAATTACATTTACACACGTTCCGCTAAACTGTGCGCCTTAAGCCCCCGCAATAAGGCCCGCGGGTTCAAACATCAACAAGAAAAGTGCTTTTGACATTTCCCGCCGAATCCGGCCGAAGTTTCGCGAAGTTCGACGAAGTTTGATAGACTCGCCGATTCCGTGAAGTGGGTAATCGCTCAGCGCGGAATCATTTGTTTCAGTCGCAATGTTAATAATTTTGACACGTGAGAAAGGATATTTCAAATAAGCGAGAACATTTCTTGGTTGTTTGCTCTCCGTATTGCGTCACGTATTTCATCCCTTAGAAAGGTTTATGCTCATACGTGCCTATGTCAATATAATGTATCAAAAGTCGCCAACATATTTATGGCAGTAATAGAATGAAATGTATGCTCATAAAATAATACTGACGGCTCAAATGACTGTGGCCTTATAATTTTTACGCCGGCCATAACAGCGAGCATACATTTCCATCATACGATATGGAAAACAGCTCTCAAACAGGACGGTCAACATAACAGAGTTTAGGTATTCCGAAACTGCCATTTCCGAGGATTTGTAGCCTCCGGGGGTGCGAGAGCACGTAGAAAATCATTATCGGAGCTTTATTAATCAGTTAATTTGCGAAATTGCATTCGGAATTTCATCCACGCGCATACACCGGCTCAATACTCGAACGCGTTCAATTATTGCAAATGTTCGCATCGAATAGCTTAGATTGGGATCCTGAGCGGCTTCTGCTACATGAGATATGCACAAACGTCTCCGTGGATTAATAGCGCGCCTTAATGGATACTCTTGCCCGTAGCACCTGCTTACCCAACATACTAATGACCGTATTGAACCTGCGGTAGCGGAAACGATACGCAGCAAGCACAATTCCGGTACATCTAACCACGTCCAAACACGCAACTCCCACCCTTAAAACACCGCAACACGGTGCACTAAGCCCCTGGCAATTGAAAAGGTAAAACTATCTCATTTAGAAGTGCCGCTTCCCGTTGCTGTTCCACCGCTAATGAGTTGGTAAATTAACTGACATTTTATCGGTTTGCTTTGAAGTGTGCGATAGAGCACTAACAGAACGTAGACAGTTCGAAATTCAAATTCAAAACGTGTACGGGCAAATTCTAAATTTGAAATGGGCAACTGTTTTAAAAAGTGGGCGTTTATTTCACGCGGCGACACGGTACGCGATGAGCCGCTCCGGGAGCGCTCGCTAACACTTTAATCTATTCTATTTAAGACTGGCTTTTTCACACCTGAACCGGGTGGTGTTTAAGGCGAATTTACCTCCTTTGTTGGCGAGGTACGGTACGTGTCTGGTAATTCGTTTACTCTTTGCGAGGACTCTAATGGGAGGCTTTTCTCGCAATTAGCCGCAATTAAGAGCGCTCGAGGAGCCGCCAGGGCATCGACGCTGCGATCGATTCAAATTGTACACTCTCGAGATACGTACCTGTAACAAGAAGAAAAGCGGAATTAGGTTTTGAATCTACAAAACAATATGTGACTGTCAATTCAATGATTTCAGGAGCTATCTCGCATAAACAAGGTAAACAACGTGCCGTTGCAAATAATTCGGTTATAATAAATTGTCCGTAATATCTTGGAGAAAAACAAAAGCCGGCTTACACATGCGCCGGCGGTGATTCGATATAATGTTTTGTATCAAAGAGACCGTTCAGAGGCGCTCGGCTTTAATTGTGTGGCGATGACGTCATTAGTCCTTAATGTCACAACGAATTTGTATGAATATTAGGTATGCATAGCTCATTTGCTTTGAACTAATGAGGGTAGTCGTGGATGCGTTGAACAGTTATCAAAAACGTAGTTCCCATTCAAAATCTGTTAGGAAAACAACAAAAATATGAATAAATTATTATTAATATGAATTAATTACTTACACTTCGTGGAATTCGGTAATAGCATTCCCGCGGGAGCAAAGCGTGCTTCCGGGATAAAAAGTAGCCTATGTGTTGACAGTGTTAAAATGCTCAATCTCTGTGCGATATACTAGGTCAGCATTTTGGGTATCAGAGACCTCGACTTTTTTTTCGTGCCCTACTCAAAATACGGTGCGCCGCCGCCAACCACGGTCCCAACGTTTCTACCCCTGTGAAAACAAGTGAAGAAATAGTATATTTTGACGCAAGTGCGAAAAGTTTGTCATCTTATAGTTATGTTGGCGCGAGCGAAAGCGAGCATTAACACTAGGGACGAGTGAAAATGACAATTTCGCACGTGTATGAAACGACATTTTTTAATAGATTTGCGAAAAAACTAATAAAGAAATAAACGAACAGGATGAAGCTCAAAAAACTTTACGCACTAGTTCGTAAAAACAACTTTAGGCACGCTCAGTAGCTGTCAAAAAACAAAAAAACGCTTGTTCAGAAATGACAAACTTTTGGCACGTTAAACAGGTATCGAAATGTTTACTCTTTGAGCACCTGTATTAAAATAGTAGATTGTTTATCAAGGGACTAAAACAAGCCATTATGACACGAGATGTTTAGCCACCCGAGCAGAGCGAGGGTGGCTATAGTTCGAGTGTCATTATGGTTGTTTAGTCACGCGTTAAACACTCTGCTTTTCACTTCGAATGCGAGGAAAAAAAAACGAAGTTCCATGCAAAATTACGATATTTATTATAACAAAGTAGATAACCGGCTACTTCCCGATGACCTAGAATCATGAAATTTGGCCAGAAGCAAGGTCTTACAGCACACGTACATGAATAAATCTGATAACCGTAAATATTATATATTTTGGTGCAAGAAAAGCCAATTTACTAGTACAAACTTATCATTTGCGGTTGGCGCAGTAGCCGTGTCTACTTCACCAACCGCAAATAATAAGTTTGGATTGTTAAATTTGCATCATCAAGTTTGTATGTACGGAACCCTCGGTGCGCGAGTCCAACTCGCACTTGACCTGTTTTTTATCACGTGACGCTTTGAATGATATTTAGCCAACAGATTCAAACTTGAAAACTATTAATATATTTTAAAACTAATTGGGTCATGAATTATTAAATGAATTCACTTTAAATAAAACAAGATTCATAGGTATTCGTAATCATTAAATCGTGTTTCACGAAATTAAATCGTTTTTTCACGCCCTAGAAATTGTCTAGGTTCACTGAAAATGGGGATAATCCTCCTTTCACAAACTCTGTGGTTGGCTGTTTAGGCGGGTTTCCAATGTCAATTAAAAAAAAAATACTTTAGTCCCTAGAGACTAAAAAAGAACTTTAGTCCCGATGTGCAGAGACTAAAGTAACATTTTAAGAGCATGTGAAGTGAAAAGGATATATTTTGTGATATTTGTGACAGCAAACTTTGCTTCTAATAATATCTAAGTTAAAAAAGAACAAAGATATAAAAGCGCGTGCCATTTCGAATTTCAGGGCTACGTCAAGCACTTTTATTACAAACTTCAAATCGTTCGTCTTAAACTGAAACAGCGTCAGACCTGTCCAATAAAAGTCCAACAGAACGAAATCCCCGACAGTAACGAAACGCAATCAAAATTGGCACACGTTTACTATTTTCATTCTGTCAAATTGAATTCAAGTTATACGCTGTGCGACTAAAATTAAAAAGAAGTTAAGTACCGAGTCATGTAAGTCCATTGTTCTAGATAATATAAAGATTTATATGTAAATGGGCATTTTATTTGAGGTTATGTTTTTCGAGGTTATCTTTTTTTCTTTTTAAAGTCGTGTCTTGGGTGGTCTGGCCACACGGCGTGTCGATAAGCGCGACTACGATAGGGAAGTGCGTTACATGTCGATTTTATCGATATAATTATAACAGGCGCGGGCATCGATAGCGACAAGGAAGCTTAATGCCGGCGATAAGGCGGCGCTTTTGACGGGTTTATGTTCGAGAAACTTCGATACTGGGACCCGGGATAAAGGTTGATATATAGATAGTTCTGTTGTTGAAATTTTTTAATAAGCAGGTGATTTTGAAAGTTGGGCTAACACGACTATTAATGAAGAAACCTTTGCCAATCCAATCTACTTAGACAATTTATAACTTTAATAGTACATTACACACCTAGGGCGGTCAAGTAAAGAAAGTCTCAGATCGCGGGTAATTGAGGCCCGAGCCGGAGGCGAGGGCTATAATCTAGCGGTCTGAGGATTTCTTTACGACCGCCCGTGGTTAGTATACGATTTTACGTCACCACCTGGCCGCGAAGAGGGATTTTCCGTAGCGCCCAAGGGCGGTAAATCCCGCTTTTCAGCCTGGTGTGACGTAAAATTAATTTACTTGGTGGAATTTGTTTCATTCATTTTGATTCAGGGAAGGTTTCGAAGGAAAAAGAGAATCTAAAGGAAAATAACTTTGTAGGAGAATCCGTGGTGATAGGTACGAAGTTCACCGGGTCAACTAATAATAGTGGTAGGGATAATCCACTATAGAAAAGTCCCGCCCCTCCACAATTCAAAACGCTGCAATATTTTAAAAAGCACCACCAACACTCTCGACGCATGTTTAACGGCTGTTTCAGCAAACCCGGTCTAATAAATTAAAACTAAAGTAAGCCAACGTGACGAGGTTTTTTTGATAAGTTGCAAAATCAATTGATTATTCAATAAAAATTACTTTTTCAAAGTAGGTATCCATATTAATATTATAAATGCGAAAGTAACTCTGTCTGTCTGTCTGTTACTTCTTCATAGTTGGGGTCCCGAGAAAGGACTTCTTTCTATCCCTAGCTAGTAGTAAATAACTTTACATTTACACGGTGGGTCAGAAAATATGGCAAATAATTAACCCACCGTATCGGCTATCAATTCTAAGTATATTGTATAGGTCTTGAATTTTTTTTGAATTGGTAAAAAAAAATTGTATATGGGATTGGTTGTGTGAGCGACGCCTGAATCCTATACAAAATATTTTTTTTTACCAACTTGAAAAAAATTAAAGACCTATACAGTATACTTAGAATCGATAGCCGATACTGTGGGTTAATTATTTGCCATATTTTCTGACCCACCATGTATAATTAGTATTACATAAGTAAGGCGATGTATTGGTCATAATTGGTCGATGATTGCGTATTGGCACAGAATATATAATAGGTATTGGGCATGGATGTGATGCAAATTAATTAAGTTACTGGTAATTCGATAATCATGCAGTTATTTTCCTTTAATGCCTACCTGCTTTCAGCCAATAAAAAAAAAAAAAAACTCTTTGCTCAGTGTAGGTCACGAATCAGAATGTACATAGAGCAAAATCTGTCTAATAGACTTTTAGAGCTTTAGTGCTTTCGTATAATCTTACAAGGGGATTCAACGAAACTTATTCCTTATTCAAGAACTGTAGACCACATTAGCATTCCAGGACGTGACCACAACCTCTTAGGGATCTTCAGCTCTAAAATCAAAGCACTGATAAAAAGGCGACTCAATGTACGAGTATCTATGATCTTTTCGAGCTTTTTTGTACTATAATGGGTCTTGTAAATGTATGTGCGCGAGGCTGGGAGGTACGCCAATGACGTAAATTCATATGTTTTCGCGCGAGGCAACGCTACTCATAAAGACTATCATAATTATACCGATCGACACATTATAATAATATTTTTTTATTGTACACAAGAGAAAGTACATGGAGTGCCTAAAACTAGATCTTAATGTAGTTATAGTAGACATAGACATGCATTTAAGATTAATGTACTCTAGCATCTAAACTAGGCCGAGCCTGTGTCTTAGAGGCTAGATTCCTTCCAGTGACATTTTATACATGGCTAGGAAGTGTTTGTATTGCACTAAGTAGTTGAACTTAATTGGAATGTTTTATAATTTAGTACTACTAATATAATATATATGTATGTAACTATGTAGAGACATGTTTCATTTTTTCGCTTGCACCTCACACCTTTGAACGCCTCTTCAATTGTGTCACTGGTCCCTACAAGAGGCCTAGCACCACGAAAATCTTCAAGCGATACAAGCATGATGAAGCCGTGGTGGCCTAGTGGTTCGACCTACCGCCTCTAATCCAGAAGGTCGGGGGTTCGATTCCGGCTCGCACCTCTAAGTTTACTTTTGTGCGAAATTCAATCTGAATTTACCACTGAGCTTTTCGGTGAAGGAAAACATCGTGAGGAAACCTGCACGCATCTGCGGAGTAATTCAAAGATGTGTGTGAAGTCCCCAATCCGCACTGGGCCCGCGTGGTGACTATAGCCCAAACCCTCGACTCGTGATGAGAGGAGGCCTGTGCCCATCAGTGGGACGCAAAAAAATCTGTAGTTGTAGTACTTAGTATAGTAGATACAAGCATACAAGGTTGAGACAATAAATCCCGTAGTGGCATAGTCGAATTTGAGGTCGCTGCCTTCTTTGTCCTGGGCTGCGGCGATTTATGCCGGTGCACCGCAATCAGGCGCCATTGTGCTACAAGACGCGTGGAACTTACCTTAGGTACGAAATACCAAGAATTTATCTATTGGCCGGCGCTAGCGTAATACCACAGGGCGGACACGGCCTACAAAAGCAGGATTTCGAACACAATTCGAATGAAATGTCAATGTCTATGTCTAAGGGGACGTCTGTGTGCGTGCGAGGATGTCTGTACACTTGTAAATGTGTATGTACCAGTAGGTACGCGGGCCAATGATTCACTCTATCTCCGGATGAAACAAACGACGGTAAGGGCGAGTTGGGCGCGAGTTGCGCGCCGGCTAGATTCAGGCGGGTGATTCCGTGGCTATTCTGTATGTAGTACTATTCAATATTCTGTGGTAATGCCCAAGTAAAGCAAGCACGGCAAGTATGCGCAAAGCCCTCTGTTGCTTTGCATAGCGGACGTGGCGTTATTTTCGGCCAGTGTCTCTACAAGCACTGGATTCAGAGTGCAATGTGAGCCGGCTTGTTCACTGTTCGACTTCATGCAAGGGAACGGCGCATTCGATTTTCAAAAATTTTTGCTTCGCAATCTGTGGTGGCCTGTAGTGTCTGGCCGGTAACGAGTGTCATAGACAATTTTTCATTTCTTAAAATATTACAATATAAAGAATTTGCATCCTGAGCCAATATCAAATAATTTAATATTGTAGAATAAAAATCTGGAGTATATCTCGGATATTACAAACATAACCAATTATAAATTCCCACTTTGATCTTGGATTCGATGAACGAGCGAATAAAGAAATAAAGTGCAAAGTGAACAAGCCTGAGTTTGAAAGCCCCATTGATACTTCGTTTATTTTGCTGAATTAAAAAATATGCTTTTGTTTTATTAACGAGGTTCCCGGCTCCACAAAGCTTGTGAAATGTGAGTGCTGGAAATTATTTCCATTTATTTAATGCTCCTTTTAATTTAAGGAGCACGCACATTCCCTTTTGTTGCCTTTATTAATTTAACCTATTGTTTTGCGTAATAAACAGATTAAGTTACAAAAATATCTAGTAGTTAAATTAAAAATAAAAGTTTTAGTGGGTATCACGACATCAGCTTCATCTGTTACAGTTACACTACAAATATAACAGCTATTAAAATGGCGTCGATTTTTCTCCTCATACTAAAATTCCCAAACGAGAGATCGGCATAGCTCAAGCATACCACACTAACCACATAATTCACATTCCCACATTTGGTCTAGTACAGATTAGAAGCACGTAGCCCAAGTGCCTAGGCACCACGCAGACACGCCGGCCGCGGTCGGGCTCTTGCGGCCGGCCGCTCAGACGGCGCGTGCGGAAAAAGCACGTCGTTAACATTGTTTGTCTATGGTTCGAGAACGTCTGCCAATTCAAATTACGAACGATTTATTTGAAATTGAATTCGGAATTGTTATTTGAACTTGTAAAGTGATGACTGGCCAGTATTTATTTTAAAGCTTCTGTCATAGATGTGTTTTTTTTTTCATGAGCTGCTAGCTACTGGCCAGTAGTTAACTGGATAAGGTGATGAATAAAAATAGTACATTTTGATGCAAGTGCGAAAAGTTTGTCATTTTATTAAGAGTCCCAAGTTAGGGACGAGTTAAGATGACAATTTCGCACATGTATTAAATGTCATTTTACCTATTATTACACTTGCGAAAAAAATAGAATAAAGTAAAAAACGATGATGAAGAGAAGAATGAGAACGAAACGAGGATGAAGTTCAAAAAACTTTTCGCACTAGTGCGCAAAAAACTATACGCACGCTCGCTCACTAGGTGTCAAAAACAAAAAGCGCTCGTTCGGAACGGCAACTGTATTAAAAAAAACTTATCTATAATGTGTATCTGTTCAAATGCAAATGATGCAACCTTTCCGTCTGACAGCTGAATTTCCTGCGTATTTACTCGGAGTATCTTCGGAGTTTTTGCCGTTTTCAATTCATCGGACGATCAATTAGACAGGCTTAATGGATTCGGATGTGAGGTTGGCGATCCATCACGCGGAATAAGTACATTAAGCAGTAGTTAGGATGTATGCGACTGATCGATGGGGGCGTCAACGGACATTTTTTGGCACTTAAGTAGGCTTAGGTGTTCGCGCTGCCGTCTTAAGTTTAAGATCTAATGCTAGAATTTGTAAATAAAAATAGAACTATAAGATCCGTTATTTTTTTCACGAACTTGTACTAAGTACAGTACAGTGTACTTGTAAGTATATTTAGATTCTCCTTTATTTTTCTGTACATACTTATTTGTCTACTCGTGAACATGTTTCCTCTCCACTACTTAAAGGTTAGCTGGAAGAAATTCCTTGTAGGGATAAGCTCGCCTTTGTACATGTGTCTCTTCTCTGTATTGATAATTGTATTTGTGTGTTTTTTTTCTGTACAATAAAGTGTTACTTACTTACTTATTTACTTACTGTACTTAAAGTGTCAAACAGATTTCTTGCTAATTGCAAAAGTTCTTACAAAACTACAGTTCATTTTGCGCTGATTTCATTCGATTCAGAATACCATTTGAAGCTGAATAAATTTCCATCGTTACGTGGTGAATGAAAATAAAATTTAACGACGGGAATAATGAGGGGCATTAAATTTAATGAATATATGGACTGGCTAGTCCGTCCGTGCGTCGCCGTAAGTGACGCAGTCACGGGATGTGTCAGTTTAAAAACCTTTAGAAAAAAAAACTCCCGTGTATATTCCAAAATCCAATCTCACCTAAAGCTTTGATGGAAAACCAACCATTTTCCACACGTCGTAAGACTAAATTTCCATTGTCAGTGATCAAAATGATACTCCGTTTCGTAAGTTAGGTGGAGCATGGCGCGTGTTTGCTTTTACCTTTATAATTATTTCACACGTCATTGCCGGATAACTCGGAATAAGTCATGTTGCAGGATATTGGCTTAAATAAGCTGTTTTCATTATTGTTAATTTGTGGAAATGGATTTTTGAGCCGTCAATATTAATCTGTCTATGCACAGCACACATGCATCGAGAAATAACGTAACTCTTGCTTGATCGCAAACGTTAAACGTATCTTCGGCGTACTATTTGTCTGGTTAGTATCTAATGCTTACAAAGCACGTTCCCAGTTATTCCTATCAATTGCGAGTAAATATGGCGGGCAGACGTTCCGTTTCCGCATGCGGGCGTGTAAATAACTCGACGCGATCGTTAATTATGCGGAGTGACGGTGAATGGACGACTTTATCCTCGAACGGAACTCAATCGTTCTAACTGTGGGTCGCTTTGAAATTCGAAAAATTGCTTCAAAAAGAACAATAAGTAGGAACTGATGGGTTAAGATCAGCCAGCCAAAATTATTTTAAATCGTATCGTTATAATATTCGAACGTCAATTGAATGACTTTTTGAAGAAAGAACAACACTGATGTTGTATTTTACCAAGTACGAGTCTATACATCCGTGCTATTAAAACTACTATTTCCTTGGTTTGTTTGGTTCATGCACCTACATTGATACAGATAGTGTAAAATATTCGTCGATTAGCTAACCACATAGGGGAAGTGCACATGACTGAGATGGATTAGCACCCATTATGCTCTGTGCTAACGCCTTATGTTTGGCTTGAGGAAATATGTACAGTCTATGTGTTGATGTTGATACCAGATTTTGCACTACCGTTCCGTTACACGCTGTTTGGAGTTTACTTGAGCTCGGAATTAGAGATATTTGTTGGAAGTCTTGTTTACATTTGTCAATGATTCAATGGTAATCGGCTTGGGCGGTATTTTAGTAGAAATTAAACCAATATTCATTCAGTCATTTTGTTCTCATTCAAGTGGTCTCTTATGCGGTAGTCGTACATTCATATTAAAAGAAATAACTGTACATAAATAGTGGAAATAAATTACCCTTAAAATTTAATAATATTGACGTTAAAATTATGTATAGATATATAGGACTCTACAATACGTATTTATTTTAATCAGTGAGCCTTTACTTTCGAGTTAACAGGACGAAATCTTCAGTAATAAATCTGAAGCTGTTTAACCGTAGCTTGATTTAATTTTCTGCGAAAATTTGTTCAGACGTTCTCGAAACAATGTATAATTTAATATCACTACAACGATCAAGGAGAGACAATTTACGACAGCACTAGCGCTGAAATGTTGGCACTCCATTTTTACAACAGCCATTTAATCAAAATAAAAAAATATACACTAAAAAAAAACTATGCAGCCAGCATTTCAAAAGCAAAAAGAACACACATCAATATGCATCATGTTCTTTTCAAATTAGGAACATCGAAATGTTTAATGCTGTAACCACAGAGTTAAATAAACGTATAAATATAGGCCGAGACAAGCCTGTTAACAAGCCGTGTTTATGTTAATTCTACGTTCCTTTATACGCATAACCGAAGTTTAAACTCCGCTGATGCTCGTGTTTGTCTTGTCTCTGACATTATCTTCAAGGTAAAAGGCTGAGTTAAATGGCTTGTACATAATATATCACGTGAACTTAGTAACGGACAGTTTGGTTGGAGTTTGAATTTTCACCTTTGTTATTTTATTACGTATTAATAATGATAAGATAGATAGTGCTTCTTAGAAGTATTAACAATATTTTTCGCTTAGACAAACTATTGCTAATAATTATATCGGTGCGTTTGATGCGTTTATCAAGTAAAATAACTAAAATTGAATTATGTAATATTGAATAATTTTCATCACTTTTTAATAACGTTAAAAAATGGCGGCTCGTTTCATCTGCCAGTAATTTATCGTCCGGGCAAGTTGTGACAACGGCCATTGAGCGAGGTTATTTATGCACGGCAGAAAACGTTTATCTACTGAAAACATATTTGCCCTGTTAATATTTCCGAAGTTAATTCATATCATCACTAAAAAAAAAACAATGAGCGTAAGAATAGGCATTCTGAGTTCCAATTCGCAACCGTAAAAATAAACCGTGGCCAAATTATTATTCTTAATAAAATGTAACGGCGGCGATGCTGGCCGCAAACAAGGTCCAATTAGGCGGCAAGTTATGACGCGACCTAACATAATAGTGTTAATGCGATAGGGTCACATAACGTATCCGTCGCCATAACATTAGAACCTTGCGCGCCTAACTGTACCGCTTATGATAAGGGATTTTTGCCAAGTTAAGCCATTTGCTTTTTAATTAAACGACCTCTTTGCCGACGGGTGGCTTTCAAAATTTACTATAAAAATTACACCTCTATTTTACGCGTGTTTAATTTTGTAAACTAATTTTCTTCTCGTGTATTTTAATTGCGGTATCTTAACGAAGCCGACGTCTATCCAAAGCTAAAGAAGCGTAAAATAAAGTTATGGATAAAAGGAGAATTAGGAGAATAACAGTGTAAGTAAAATTTAATATTCTGTACGCAAGCCTTGAATATTTTCACTGTTGAAATGATAGAACGCGTTCAATAACACATATAAAATAAACTCAAACAATTGAATATTAGAATAAAATATGCTCAATCAACATCGTTTTCACTACGTCTGAAAAACCTAGAACGAGCTTTTCGTGTCTTATATTTTTGCACGATTTCACGAAAAGCTTAACAAAAGTGATTCATAATTCTATCGTTATCGCAGTGCGTAAAAGACGTTGTTTCAGCACTTTCTGCGCACAAATTTACCTTTACATTTGCTCAGTGGCACAATTCAAGATCTTAATAAAATCATGCATTGTAGGATTTAAGGTACAGGTTAACACAACTTAGAAGGCCCGTGGATTAAGCAATAACGGACTGCGCCAGCGGCTTAACTAAGTGCTCCGCCGCGCACCTTCTAAGTGGAGTCGTGCTATAGAGTTTGACCCTCTCTGACCCCCCTGACTACAATACAATACATTACACTTTATTGAACACCACACATTCAAGGAACAGATCAGACATGATGGAATTATACAAAAAGTGTGGCATACGGCAGTCGACCTTATCGCTTAATAGCGATCTCTACTAGACAACCTTTGGATAGTGGAGATGAAGAAAACAAACTAGGTTGGTTGGTGGGAGAGACTACTTTATATGTCTAGTCATCGTTTTATTTGCGTTAGGTATTCGCATTCTGAAAGTCAGTAATATAAATTATACTTACATTTGAAAAACATAAGGTTTACTATAGTATACTTATATTTTTAACGAGCTATCGTAGCCCAGACATAACTAGCGGACGGTTATCGTAAAAGTGTTAGTGTCATGTAAGGGCGGCCGACCACTCCCAGGCGGGGCGAAGCGAAAGGGAGCGTTAATTGGCCCGTGACCGTTCATATTCAAGATTAAAAACCACACCTTCACCCAATCTGGTTACAAATGAGCCAAATGTATGAGTATATTAGTTTAGGCTTTCCATTGGAAGAAAGAAAAGTGACTGACGGCCTTTTTTCACCCTCATGCTGCATGCACCTATCGTGTCTACACGTTCGAGAAAATGTTCAGATATTTCTCGAATACCGATTTTATGATGAATTGCTGACAATAATTATGATTGATGTCGGAAACCTAAATAATGTATAGGACCACTTCTTAAGAGGCAGCGTTTCAGATTTCGGCCGAACAACGAAATTCAACTATTTCCTGTTATTCTGTCCCGTTGTCCAGAGGACAACGAATAGGCAGAAGCCGTGGTGGCCTAGTGGTTCGACCTACCGCCTCTCATGCAGAGGGTCGGGGGTTCGATTTCGGCTCGCTAGGGCTCTAAGTTTACTTATGTGCGAAATTCAATTTGAATTAACCACCGAGCTTTTCGGTGAAGGAAAACGTCATGAGGGAACCTACACGCATCTGCGAAGTAATTTAAAGGTGTGTGTGAAGTCCCAAATCCGCACTGGGCCCGCGTGGGGACAATAGCCCAAACCCTCTCGTGATGAGAGGAGGCCTGTGCCCAGCAGTGGGACGCAAATAGGCTGTAGTAGTAGTAGTCCAGGGGACAGATTGAGAGGAATGTATTAGCAAAACTGTTACAAAATAGACTTTTAAAATGCTCAGAAAATACCGCATTAGTGAAGGTATTGAAAATGGCACATTGATGGGTGAAAAACTACGAATCGTAGTTTTAAAAAGTGACCCAGGGGACAGTAATCACGGCAGCTAGTGACGTAAAAAAGTTGATTCACCCAAATTCCTAAACATTTTTCCAATCATGCGAAATCACTCGAGACTCGGAGCATTTTACGCGTCTTTGAAACCTATTTTATTATCTTCGGAAGGGTTCTACGGATGGAGTAATTCCATCCCCGGCTGTAATCAGGGGCTGTAATGCGCGAGCGGATTATTTGTGAGGAGAAGCGGGTTTTAGTGTTTTCAGAGTGTTGCCAATGATATGAGATTTCCTTTGTAACCAACTTTATTTAGAGGAGTTCAGTGTTCTCAATGATCTTTCGAAAGTGTGGAAAATAAATGTCATGAGAACTGACGCGGAACAGTGTACCTAGTAAAAAAGCCGTGGTGGCCTAGTGGTTCGACCTATTGCCTCTCATGCAGAGGGTCGGGGGTTCGATTCCAACTCATACCTCTAAGTTTGACTTATGTGCGAAACTCAATTCGAATATACCACTGAGCTTTTCGGTTAAGGAAAACATCGTGAGGAAACCTGCACGCATCTGCAAAGTAATTCAAAGATGTGTGTGAAGTCCCCAATCCGCACTGGGCCTGCGTGGGGACTATAGCCCAAACCCTCTCAAATGCAAATAGGCTGTAGTAGTAGTGTACCTAGTAACTATAGACTCATTGTTTTTATTAAATTGTCGAGATTTAAAATTTCGTCATGGTACCTTTCTTTTTACATTTCAATCCACTCCACTCTCTATAGTTACGGAATTATATTAAGTGGTTTTTTAGTATAAAAACGTAGGTCAGCAGATTATTTAAATGAATCTTCACTTAACCTAGTAACTTACTTAAAAAAAGCGAACCTTACGCTCTAAGGATTGTAATAACTGCTTTCTTTTATACGACTAAAATATTAAACAGAAACTGCTAATGATTATTTGGCGAAGGCTAAAGAGATTAAGCAGATAAAGTGAGAAAAAAAGAATAATTAAGAGCTGGCTTGGACCGAATGCACCCTCCGATAAGACACTGTGCAGCGGGAGCATTGTCATTGTCAGACTCATTTTAACGGTATACATGGGATCACAGAATATTTAATAGTATTGCGTACTGAATGGCCACGGTAAACCGTCATTTGTTTCATCCGCAGATGGTGAGTGAATCGTTCATTGGCCCGCGTACTGGTACAGTCGAGTTCATTAATATGTGTTACACTTTTGGACCTTATTACAACGTGGTAAGGTGCAAAGGTGTGTATATATTGGCAAACTCGACTGTACACACCTATAGAGGGTTGAAGTAAAGGAGCGCAATCTTTAGTTCCAAAAGTGGACACCAAATCGGGTAGGTTGGGGGCGCTGCGGTCGCCAGAAGTGTCAAGCCACCTAGGCGGATAGTCTGCAGTAGCGCCTTCAGATGGCGCTGCTGAGGCGAAAACGCTGTGTTTTGTTTTGTTGCTTATCAAATCCGCTGGACACGTTTTAAACCGTTTCGCCATATAAGATTGCGCTCCTTACCAAGACACATTCCACACTCCATATACACACCCTTTTACAAGTGTACAGACGTCCTCGCACGCACATTGACACTTCATTCGAATTTTTAAAGTTCTTAACTAAAAGCCGTCAATCCTATTAATTTTAAGAAGAAACAGTTTTATGATTCACTAGCTTTTCCCCGCAACTTCGTATGCGTAGAAATATTAAAAAGTAAAATCCCGATTTTTCCCGTTCCCGTGGGAATTTTGCAAAATCCTTTCTTAGCGGATGCCTACGTCATAACATCTACCTGCATGCCAAATTTCAGCCCGATCCGTTCAGTGGTTTGGGCTGTGCGTTGATAGATCACTATGTCAGTCAGTCACCTTTGAGTTTTATATATTTAGATAATTGTTTTCATTGTGTAACGTCAGTAAGGTGCAAAAGTCAGTGCTATCATTTTGTTTGTAAGCTAAAATGATTGTTGATCTAATCTTCTTTCACGGTGGCTTGTTCAGGAGACGCGGGTGTAATGTCGTGTTACTGAAACAACGTTGCCTTATTATTTCCGGTTGAAATGCCCAAATATGAAACGTGATTTATTGACCTAGAATTGTGATTAAGAACTACACTCAACCGCAATGAAATCAGGTCACTCTGTATGGAAAATCCTATAAAAAGTACCGGATTTCATTGCGATTGAGTGTAATTGTAACTGGCCCAATACGCACACGCTTGGTGGAGTTCATTTACTATAGACTGTGAAAATTCATACAAGACACTGCTTCTCCCCGCGACATCGTCTGCGTGAAATATGGTTACAGAAGAAGAATTTTCAACCCCCCCTGAGCTGACCCATTGAGGCTGGAACTTCCAAAAATCCTTTCTTAGCAAATGGCTACGTAGTAATAACCAAGTCTATTTCCTGAACCTTGTTTTTTTTGTAAGTGTTCTAAAATTACATATTTAGTATAATTTAGTTAGATTAATAATATTTAGTATGTCTTCATTGGGCTCCGCGATACAGGCCCAGAGCCTAGTGCGGAAACCGCTGCCAACTACTGTAACCCTCGTAAACCAACTAGTTGTCCTATTATTTGTATGACTGTATTCGGCATATTTTTCTGGTAAATTAACATTATTCTTATTATTCTTATTCTTAAGTATTTGGTTGCGATTACAGCAACAGGTCAAATTTCGGCCAGCATTAATTTTTTCAAATGGAAAATTCTGGAAATGGACAACGAACGAAAGCGCGCGGATTAGTTATGACCAGGGGCGAATGGCTGATACTATCTTAATAGGAGAGCGTGACAGATTTAGTGTACCTACCCCCCCCCCCCCCCTTCCCGGGTAGGGCGAGATTACTATATCTTTTGTAAGTGCTAGATAGTCGTTTAGTTTCTGAACGAACCTGAAATTCTTACTACTACTACTACAGCCTATTTGCGTCCCACTGCTGCGAACAGGCCTCCTCTCATCACGAGACTGGACTATAGTCCCCACGCGGGCCCAGTGCGGAATGGGGACTTCACACACATCTTTGAATTACTTCGCAGATGCGTGCAGGTTTCCTCACGATGTTTTCCTTCACCGAAAAGCAAAATGGTTAATTCAAATTGAATTTCACACATAAGTAAACTTAGAGGTGCGAGCCGGAATCGAACCCCCGACCCTCTGCATGAGAGGCGGTAGGTCGAACCACTAGGCCACCACGGCTTCTACGCAGGAAAATATTACGCAGTTTCAATAGTCGATGAATAACGTGTCTAAGTATTTCTTTAAGAACCATAGATTTGTGTAAAAAAATAGAGAATTATAACTAATCTTTAAATGACAGGCCTTTACACATTCTCTGGCACGCTTTGAGTACAGTGGACGTAAAAGAAATGTTTACACTTTCGGACCATAATACAACGGAATGGAGTGCAAAAGTGTAAACATGTCTTGACGTTGACCGTACCTAATAGTCAATCCCACCTTTTTTTTCAAAGCGGGGAATCAGTCTCTTTTTAACTTGCCTTACGGTACTGAAGCAAACTTTTCTCGCGTTCTGACAATAACCTGGAATGTAGTAAAATGCAAAAAAATCCATTTGGTGGTTAGAACCTGTACTAGCAAAACAGCTTCGCTATATTCCGACATTGCATGATAAATTATCCCCTTTCGACAAGGCAAAGTGTTGTAGACTTTGTGGCAAATGAGCAGACGCTTTCCATCAGGTGGATCTAAGTCAGTCGCAATGTACGCCTCACTAGTGTGACCAGGTCACGTCCCATTAAGTTATTAAAAGCGCGTCACACCACTGCGCGGCTGATTTACAACAACTTTCGCATAATTCATGACCGCCTTAAACGCGCGCATTTGTTTGCGCGATAAGGCCCTTGCATGGGACACTGGCCTACTTTACTGATATATCACCTCTATAACGCCACCAACTTACGCATACAACCCGCAATGGCGGTGGCGTCGCAAACGGCCTACAGTTTCTATGAGCCGAATTTAGTTCCAAATTCGCCCACCGGTAAAATAATGCTTGTGAAATTTGACGTTTCGTTTAAGCTTGCACGAAATTGAATATATAACCTGTTTACACGGTTTGTGGGAGTCGTAACGGTAGCATCGCGTGAACGTCTATCTGTTATTTGAATAGAGGTAAATATTAACTTTTTTAGTTTCTATTTTTTTGATACATTATTTGAACTAATTAACAAAACTCGTGCATTCATATTGGACGCAGTTCTGCAAACCAGATCCAACCCACACACCTGTCAAAATTGAGTTAAATATGCAGATAGGTTTTAAAATGCACCTTACACATTCCCTATAAAAATCAAAATGATCTGACCATTTTAACCTATCAAAACAATATGTTGACAAAGTTACCATTCCACAAAACAGCAAACCCATATTTTGTAAACAAGATTCATTTCACATGGTACCTCATAGACGTATAATTTTATAACTCTATAAGGGACCAAGCGCGGTTGGATCCCGTTTGCAAAATAAAGATTTCACAGTTATATGAAACCATGTATCTTGAATCTTGTTTGCATATTAAAAATAGCCTAAATTGTTCAATTTTATGAGGGTTCATGTGACTTGGTTCCATATTGAAAATATTTTAACACATGGAAGTATTTTTACGTAATCTTTTTCACTAAAATAGAGTTGTGGATTATGACATAACAGAGTTGTGGATTATGACATAACAGAGTTGTGGATTTATGATATTCTTTCCCGAAAAGTATTAATTACCTGATTTACGGTAAATAAAAGGGGATCGATCTTTTCAATAACAAAGTAAGAATGTTGAATGTGGGTTGAATCCTTGTTGATTTACAGGGTCTTAATACTCTTAATACAAATAAGGGAAAAAAAAGAATACAACAAAACAAAGAATACAAAGGCTACAATAGCAAAAAATGTGGAAAGAAAAAAAATCCAGCTAAAATAAAGTATTTACTTATTTTGTACAAAAATCAGACCAAAAAAGGAATCCGAAAAAACCTACGAGTATATATTAATCTCTAAATTATTTTCTAGATTTTTCAGTTTTCATTGTTGAAAATGTCTTCTACTTCAAGGTCTAGTTGTCCTGCAAATCCTTCCAGGTCATCATCCTCCAAGCGTTCTTCTGGAATAAGTTTAGTGTAAAAAAAGGTGGTATGCCTGTGGAATCAGGTGAAAGAGCTTTTAAGTCTTTTAACTTGACCTCGGGAATAGGTTTTCTCATAGGCCAAAGTACTTCCATTATTTCATTTGTGAGAGTAGCCCCCGAACGAACTTTTTTTAATATATCTACGACCACAAACTTTTCGTCGAGGTTGGTAGGTACCTACCTATGTTCAAAATTTGGATTTTAGATTTGGAAGGATACCTATCCGGTTATTTTATCTCTATTTCCTTAATCTGCACCCTTATTCTCGTCTATAAGTAGTTTCTCCCTGTTAGTTATACTTTCTCTAATTTTATTGATGATATAAAGTAGTTTTTGCTGAAACGGTGAACATTCATCTTAAACTGAAATCTTCTTGCACGTTATACCTACTTTTTACTTTCAATACAATTAGAGAACAACTAGGAAGAAAACTATAGACGGGAATAAGCTGCCACGGCTGCAGATTAGAGATATAGTTAAAATACAGGATATGTTCAAAATTTACAGGCGAGAAACCTTGACGAAGAGTTGGTGGACGAATATATTTAAAAAAACGTTCACTTAGGGGCTATTCTCACAAAAAAGAAGTAGAGGTACTATGACCTGTGGGAATTCTACTCTCGAAGCCAAGTTAAAGGACTTGAAAACTCTCCTTCACCTGATTCCACAGCAATACAACCTTTTTTACACTGAACTTATTCCAGACCAACGGTTAAAGGATGATGACCTGGAAGGGTTTTCAGGACAACCTGACTTTGAAGTAGAAGACATTTACTAACACGAAAACTGGAAATTATATATAAAAAGTTACAGATTAATTCATACGTTTTGTTCGAATTCTCTTTATGACTAAAGTATTGCAGTTTTCGTCTCTGTTGATAATTTTGTATGAAATATTTTGTTTTTGCTAAAATCTTTTCACGCTACAAGTTGGCCTTAGTATTTGTGCCCTTTTTGATTAAAATTCATTAAAAAAAACCGTGTAAATATAATTTTCCCTTATTTTTTTATTAAATAAACAAAGATCCAACCCACATTCGCATTTTTATTAAAAAGATCCATCCCCATTTATTGGTTCTAAATCAGGTAATAAATGCTTTTTGCAACAGATTAACATAACAATTAATAGAGCTAGCCATCTTCTATAATTGTGCATTCAAACTTTATTAAAAATATTTATAGAAAATTTTGTACACACATTTTTAACAAAAACGGCTTTTTCTCAAAACTGTCATGCTGTGGGTTGGATCTGGTTTGCAGAACTGCGTCCTTAAAAACAAAATTATCGTTCAAAATCAACACAACACTTGACTACTCATTTATCAACGCTACGACGACGTAGCGTGCTACGGATGCTACGCCGTAGCACCGTAGCACGCCACAAATCATTACATTTGAGATTCTAAATCTAAACCAACGCGTCTCTACACATTTATGTTCCATCTCTTTCGTTCTTTATGTTAAAACTAGCTTCTCACCGCGACTTCGTCCGCATGGAATTCGGTCAGATTACAAATTTTCAACTACAATTTTAACCCCCTTCAGACTGAAATTTCCAAAAATCCTTTCTTAGATGATGTTTTCGTTACGATAACTATTACTGTGTCTTTCATTCCAATCCGCGCAGTAGTTTGAGCTGTGCGTTGAAGGTCTACCATCACACAGTCTAAAGTTACTTAATTTACAACAGCGACACAATGACAAGATGATCCGGTTAAGATTCAAAAAGCAAATTTGAATTAGGAACACTCCGCAAGGTTCGTTTTAATTCAGACTGCAGCGTTGTTTATACAGACGCTCCGAGAGTTATGGAATTAAATTAAAATGGAGTGAATTTATTGCAGAATTATGCGAGCGCCGAGCGCTGTGGACGCTCTGTCTATACGTAATCTATGGAACAGTGCACTGGCTGTTTATAGCTGGGAGTTGTAACTACAAGCTAGATGTGTAGAATCTAACCAGTACATTGATCTATTCTAAGTAAGGATTCACAATCAGCCGGAGAAAAATGGCCCATCGAAACGGGTGCCCGAACAACTAGGGCACCCGTTTGGCGCCCAGTAAATTTGACACTTAAGTGTTAGGTTTACTTTTGTATAAAACATTTATCTTGACAAATATTATAAAGAGGCGTTATTAGCATATTGGAACGTATTTTCTATCGGGCAATGGAGAGGGCTATGCTCGGGGTTTCTCTGCGTGATAGAATCAGAAATGAGGATATCCGCAGTAGAACTAGGGTCACCGACATAGCCCGAAGAATTGCGAGCCTTAAGTGGCAGTGGGCGGGGCACATTGCTCGCAGGACTGATGGCCGATGGGGCCGGAAACTTCTCGAGTGGCGCCCGCGAACCGGGAGACGAGCTGTCGGTAGGCCTCCAACAAGATGGAGCGACGACCTCGTGAAGGACGCGGGAAACCGGTGGAAGCAAGTAGCACAGGACCGGTCTGAGTGGCGAGCCTTGGGGGAGGCCTATGTCCAGCAGTGGACGTCTTTCGGCTGAAATGATGATGATGATGATGATGAACGTATTATCTAATGTCAGTTTGCTCCATATATTTTGACATATTCTGTTAGGCACTGTTCGTCCATATGTTATTATAGGACAATGAACCAGTATATGAATAGTGTCATGTGATCATGTCTATAGTTAGAGTATAGTGTGATGTCTATGCATGAGAAAATAATCACATAAATCAAATTATTATAATTATGAGGTCAAACCAAACGTTGAGGCGACATTTTACTTATATAATCAGCGATTCTATGTTTTAGAGGTTTTAATTTTTTTCCGAGTTGGTAAAAAAAATGTATGGATTTCAGTTATCGCTCACACCATGAATCCCATACAGTAAAAACGATTGTATGAATTGTTTTTTACTATCTAAAAAAAATAAAAACCAAAAAAACATGCTTAGAATCGATAGCTGACTTTGTGTGTACAATATAGTCAACAATGACGTTTTGCTTGCCCCTATCTAATATATAAAATTCTCGTGTCACAGTGTTTGTAACCAAACTCCTCCGAAACGGCTCGACCGACTCTTATGAAATTTGGAGTGTATGTTCAGTAGGTCTGAGAATAGGACGTAAGCTATTTTTTATACCCAAAAAAAAATCTAAGGCGGTACAAAGTCCGCGGGGTCAGCTAGTACATATATAAAAACACTTCTTACCTACATTTAAAACATAAATCTCAGATTACTAGTCAAACTCCAAATCTTACTAATTAAGCATTCTCAAACAACATAATTTGTTTCTCTTAAATATTAAATTGACATTAAGGTCGATTTTATGAATTCCCATGTTAATAATGAGCCGTGTGAACAAACTGACAGACGGAGTGAATTTATCACTATCCGATAACTCTTAATGCACTTTACATATAAAACTTCATTTTATCAAGACAAATGAAAATCAATCTAAGCTTTATATGTTGACTAGCTTCTGCCCGCGACTTCGTCCGCGTGGAATTCTGTTATCGCGTTCCCGCGGGAACTATGCGTTTTCCGGGATGAAAAGGAGCCTATGTCCTTTCCAGGGTCCCCAACTATCTTTATGCCGAATTTCCTCTCAATCAGTACAGCGATTGAAGCGTGAATAGATAACAGACAGACAGACTTACTTTCGCATTTATAATATTAATAGCTTCTGCCCGCGACTTCGTCCGCGTGGAATTTGTTAATAGCCTTCCCGCGAGAACTATGCATTTTCTCGGGATAAAAAGTAGCCTATATGTTGACCAGTGTTATAAACTATCCCCATACCAAATTTTGTTTCAATCCGTCTAGTAGTTTTCGAGTTAAATCCGGACATACATACATACAGTATTTTTTTCTAAAAATCGTTATTTTGTGTTCAGTATCGTTCATATAGTCCCTTTGATTTGATAGTTTCTTTTAATTTTCAATTTTCAGCGGCGACTTCTTCTACAGAATTATTATTTATTATATGTATAGATTTTTCCTTTTTTTTCATTTCATTAATCTCTTATGAATAAATAGTTTAGTGCCAAAATTTATTATTTAGGTAATAGCAGACTGGTTTAAAGAATGTTTTAGTGAACTCATCAATCATTTCCTTTTTACACCATTTCCCCTACGCTCCCCAAGGAACCTGCATGCCAAATTTCATCTCTCTACGATGATCCCCGCGACTTCATACACGCCTAAACATTAAAATGTAAAAATCCCTTTTTTTCCCGTTCCCGTGGGAATTTCGGGAAATCCTTTCTTAGTGCTCCCCTACGCTCCCCAAGGAACCTGCATGCGAAATTTCAGCTCTCTACCTATACGACCAATAGTTTCGGCTCTGCGTTGATATGTCAGTCAGTCAGTCAGTTTCTTCTTTTATATATTTAGATAGAAGATAGATAGATAGCTGTTTCCCGCGACTTCGTACGCGCCTAAACATTAAAATGTAAAAATCCCATTTTTCCCGTTCCCGTGGGAATATCGGGAAATCCTTTCTTAGTGCTCCCCTACGCTCCCCAAGGAACCTGCATGCCAAATTTCATCTCTCTACGATGATCCCCGCGACTACGTACGCGTCTTAAAATGTAATAAACCCATTTTATCCCGTTCCCGTAGGAATTTCGGGAAGTCCTTTCTTAGTGCTCCCCTGCGCTCCCCAAGGAACTTGCATGCCAAATTTCATCTCTCTACGATGATCCCCGCGACTACGTACGCGCCTTAAAATGTAAAAAAAACATTTTTTTCCGTCCCCGTGGGAATTTCGGGAAGTCCTTTCTTAGTCCTCCCCTACGCTCCCCAAGGAACCTGCATGCCAAATTTCAGCTCTCTACGACCAGTAGTTTCGGCTCTACGTTGATATGTCAGTCAGTCAGTCAGTCAGTCAGTCAATCAGTCAGTCAGTCAGTCAGTTTCTTCTTTTATATATTTAGATAGATAGATAGCTGTTTCCCGTGACTTCGTACGGGCCTAAACATTAAAATGTAAAAATCCCGTTTTTCCCGTTCCCGTGGGAATATCAGCAAATCCTTTCATAGTGCTCCCCTGCGCTCCCCAAGGAACCTGCATGCCAAATTTCATCTCTCTACGATGATCCCCGCGACTACGTACGCGCCTTAAAATGTAATAAACCCATTTTTTCCCGTTCCCGTAGGAATTTCGGGAAGTCCTTTCTTAGTACTCCCCTACGCTCCCCAAGGAACCTGCATGCCAAATTTCAGCTCTCTACGATGATCCCCGCGACTACGTACGCGCCTTAAAATGTAAAAAAAAACATTTTTTCCCGTTCCCGTGGGAATTTCGGGAAGTCCTTTCTTAGTGCTCTCCTACGCTCCCTAAGGAACCTGCATGCCAAATTTCAGATCTCTACGATGTTTCCCGCGACTACGTACGCGCTTAAGCATTAAAATGTAAAAATCCTTTTTTTTCCCGTTCCCGTGGGAATTTTGCAAAATCCTTTCTTAGCGGATGCCTTCGTCATAACATCTACCTGCATGCTAAATTTCAGCCCGATCCGTCCAGTGGTTTGGGCTGTGCGTTGATAGATCACTATATCAGTCAGTCAGTCAGTCACTCAGTCAGTCAGTCACCTTTGAGTTTTATATATTTAGATAGATAGATAGCTGTTTCCCGTGACTTCGTACGCGCCTAAACATTAAAATGTAAAAATCCCGTTTTTCCCGTTCCCGTGGGAATATCGGCAAATCCTTTCATAGTGCTCCCCTGCGCTCCCCAAGGAACCTGCATGCCAAATTTCATCTCTCTACGATGATCCCCGCGACTACGTACGCGCCTTAAAATGTAATAAACCCATTTTTTCCCGTTCCCGTAGGAATTTCGGGAAGTCCTTTCTTAGTACTCCCCTACGCTCCCCAAGGAACCTGCATGCCAAATTTCAGCTCTCTACGATGATCCCCGCGACTACGTACGCGCCTTAAAATGTAAAAAAAAAACACTTTTTCCCGTTCCCGTGGGAATTTCGGGAAGTCCTTTCTTAGTGCTCTCCTACGCTCCCTAAGGAACCTGCATGCCAAATTTCAGATCTCTACGATGTTTCCCGCGACTTCGTACGCGCTTAAACATTAAAATGTAAAAATCCCTTTTTTTCCCGTTCCCGTGGGAATTTTGCAAAATCCTTTCTTAGCGGATGCCTACGTCATAACATCTACCTGCATGCCAAATTTCAGCCCGATCCGTCCAGTGGTTTGGGCTGTGCGTTGATCGATCACTATATCAGTCAGTCAGTCAGTCAGTCACCTTTGAGTTTTATATATTTAGATAGATAGATAAAGTTTAAATTCAGATGATACGAATGAAATGACCAAAGGTGCGTTTGCGCATATTAGCTATTTAAAAGTTAAGCCGATTATTTCTCCACTTAACGGTTACTTCATAATTAACCATTGATTAATTTATAATCCACACATGTGAACACAAAATGAGATGTAGGTAAGTCTTTGTATGATGATTATCAGCTTTATAAAAAGTTAGTTGCTAACGATCAAATTACATCGAAATTGGTTAGACATCTTATTCATTTACGTTTGACCCGCAATTTTATTAAAGTGTTAATAATTTTATGTTAGATACATTAAAAATTTGAAACCATCTTTAAATCCCTTTAAATACATGCTCCATTATAGTGATGTTCTACTTAATTAAAATATAGCTCAAGAGATGAAGCCGTGGTGGCCTAAGTGGTTCGACCTACCGCCTCTCATGCAGAGGGTCGGGGGTTCGATTCCGGCTCGCACCTCTAAGTTTACTTATGTGCGAAATTCAATTTGGATTTACCATTGAGCTTTTCGGTGAAAGAAAACATCGCGAGGAAACCTGCACGCATCTGCGAAGTAGTTCAAAGATGTGTGTGAAGTTCTCAATCCGCTCTGGGCCCGCGTGGGGACCATAGCCAAAACCCTCTCGGGATGAGAGGAGGCCTGGGCCCAGCAGTGGGACGCAAATAGGCAGTAGTAGTAGTAGTCAAGAGATGATATACAGCACAGCTCCCCCATAAAACATAATCCAATAAATAGAACATATACATATGCGAGCACAGCCACCGCACTATTATAGTCAAAATAAGATTACCCAAAGCAACTGGGTGGTGATTGATACATTTCTGAAACAGTGTTGAACGTTTCAGAGCTTCGTTGTAGCTATAAACGAAAACGAATCCTCGCTTCAAGATGAACCTTCTTATCTTTATTGTTAGTTTAAGAATACTGGTTTCCTTTAGCCATCTACGACTGTCTTTGGAAGTCTCTATTTACAGCTAAAAGGTTCTGCTTTCAAATAAAGAACGTTATTAACCACTCTTATCAATGCTCAATATTCGAAGAGATTTATATTCGAACTTATTTATATGGCTATTCAAAGCTTTCATGTGCCAGTACGGCAGATATTTATTTTCCAACCAGCCAGCACCTGTCTGCAGATACTAAAGAACGCCGTAAATAATTCGAACGTAAGAAAAGATTACTTAAAAAAATTGGAGCCCGCTTTGCTACCCTTTATGAAGAGCCGCTTTTCTCGCATTCTTTTCGCAAGCGTGTTCGTTATAAAGCAGAAAACATTTATTTTCCACCTTATTACCGGGTAAACATGCTGTCTCTGGTTTTAGCGAACAAAATGTTTGCGCAAAGCAAGGGCAGATTTGCGTTGTTATTAAAATTAAAATGTACCGTCTGGCGAGTTTTAAAAATGAAACACGCTTTAGGCCTTGAATTTAGATTAGTTCTTTTGAGCCACGGTAAAGAAAGAAATTATTATTTTCATCTTTATTCCAACACGTATCTAGCCAAGGGGCAGGGTGAATAAAAGCAAATAAATACGAATGTATCAGAAACTTGTTATTTGGAATTAACGTTGCTTCCAAACAACCTTTATCGGAGGCAACAAAACCACAGACCGTCCTAATTTATTATCCACGCTACCAGCACTACACGGTCGCTAATCGAATAACAGATATCGACTGGAGCAATCGATTGATTCCGTAGACAGAGCGTTGATTGAACCGAACGAGGTGGAAGACGGCCGGGAATCGAATCGAGTGCTGGGTCGAGTTGCGAGTATCGAATGGGTGATTAATAGTCGCGATTGAAAAGTCAACGTCTGTTATTAGCGTGTTCGACTGTTTATTGGTTCTGCTTGACAGTGTTGTTATGAGTGATGAGGCGGCTCGAGCTCCTGTCAAGACATCTAGATCATATTACAGTTAAAGTCATTCTAAGTTCTTTTATTATTGCTTTATTTTTCATGTTGATAGTGTCTTGATCCGTTGTCATTATTATACAGATCTCAAGCAACTTCGAGTTGACGTTTTGGTACCTTGGCTGTACTAAGTTTGTATTTCAAGTTTACAGGTCTATTTGGCTCATTAGACTTGTTCAGTGCTAACGTCACGGCGGCAATTGCAGTTTATCTCACTGTAATTGTTTTTGCAAAAGTCCAGCAAACATGTAAAATGGGTTTAACGAGCAATTTACGTTACAATTAGCGGTTTTTATATCGCCGACGCTCTCGTCTAGTTCCTGTTAATTATGCCGGACAATACACAAGCGACCGTCGCCGCCATTTTGCGCAAATAATTTAACAAGATTCGCGCGAAATGGCCGACGCTTTCGGCTCGCAACGCATGCTTTAATATTAAAAATGGATTGCAACAAAACAGTGGTAGCTTGAATAGTGTGCCGTGTTTTATGACCAGTCTTTGTGGGATCGTTTCTAGTAGATTTTAGGAAGGCCATCTCGCATAGTCGCATATATACGCAGGCAATAAAGAGTTCTTTATGGAGCACGAAACGGAAGCGAGTTCCGTAGGCGCTGCGGCCGGCACGTCGAGAACAATACGCGAGTGGCTTGCGTCGCCGAATAACTTCGCTAAATTCGCGGCCAAATGCACTGGCCGTTTCCGTAGACAGCGTTCGCTATTTGAAATTCGTGTTTTAGTTTATGCAGCGCGTTATCGAATGAGCTAACGAACAACCTCAAACGGTTCCATAGCGAAGTTTGAATTTAGAACGCAGACAATGCGACGGGTGGAATGGAAGTACACCAATAAACGTACGGCGATGCAGTGTGAATGAAGGTTTGAATTGAGAATGATGGTGCATTCCGTTCCCGCTTCGAAATTACATATATAATAGAAAAACGATCAGAGGTTACGTGAATATGAAGCGGCCATTAAAAACTCATTTTTATGAAATGGTACCGTCGCCGCCGCATATCAAACGTCAAATTAACTCGTTTTATTATCCCTCGCGTATCATGCGGTATAATTTCTAGAGATCCCGTTATTACGTTCGTTTCCTTAACATTAGGGTAATTTTAATCGAGAATTAATGAAATCGAGCGTTAGATGCTTTATAGCCGAATTAAAGTCGGATGGAACGATATAGCATTGCCGCGGGAATCATTAAACGACTGCAAACCCATAAATCCAGGTCTCCGCGATAAAAAGGCTTATAAAACATGCATTTATTATCAGCAACGTCGCAGTACGGCGGTCAGCGCGCCGTTAGCCGTGTTTGGACGATAAAATACCCTTGACGTCATCAAATTCAAACCTGCTGCAGGCAGACAAACAGATTTGTTGGAAAACAGAGACAGTCTGATAGTAGCTGTGGTGGCCTAGTGGTTCGACCTACCGTCTCTCACGCAGAGGGTCGGAGGTTCGATTCCGGCTCGCACCTCTTAGTTTACTTATGTGCGAAATTCAATTTGAATTAACCACTGTGCTTTTCGGTGAAGGAAAACATCGTGAGGAAACCTGCACGCACCTGCGGAGTAATTCAAAGATGTGCGTGAAGTCCCCAATCCGCACCGGGCCCGCGTGGGGACTACAGCCCAAACCCTCTCGTGATGAGAGGAGGCCTGTGCCCAGCAGTGGAACGCAAATATGCTGTAGTAGTAGTAGTTATTATTAGTATAGATTATTATAAAAGCCTTGGCTGTCGATAATGGACACAATTGATAACAATTTATATCTAGAGCAACTGTTGCGAGAATTTCTTATTGGCGTAATTGATTCGAGTATAGACAGAGTTATTTTCTATTTTATATTATTTTCTACTTTGACGCATATTGCTTTCAACGTTCCATTGTGTTTAAAGAATTGACAACATATTATTAACAGGTCTCTTTTTGTATGTATTTTTTCTTTTTCCCGTAATTCGTAAACATACAGATAATTGAGATTAAGAAACTCCTCATTCCAAAAGAGCGTAAGTCAAAAGTGTGGTAGATGCTCTTTCTGCGCATAGATATAGTTCTGCGCGTAACGCCCGCTGTTCAGCGAGAGTCAGTGAATGAGTGAGATGACGTCACGCACCAGTTACTACTAAAATACCATTTTCTCTAAAAGTAATGAACAAAAATATCTGAAACTTTTTTATTGACTCCTTTACATAGAAATATAGAAATGGTTTTCGCATTACGCCTTAGGTACAAAGTTTTTGAAATGTTGTCAATTGTCTAGAATAACAATACATAACTCTCCAATATATAATGAAAAAACTGAAGGTGAAACACACCACACTAAATCAAATACATGTATTTATTTTGTTCTTTCGATCCAGAGATTGCAGTGAGAAGCCAAAACCGGGAGTCGAAAGGTAAAATCTAAAAATCACATCAAAGAGCGAAGCTGGCTGGTTGACGAAAAACAAACAGCCAGATAGTATCTAAACTAGTGAAACATTTAAAACCAGCTCCCCTAGCGTGTTCGAATGAAATACTGGCAACTAGGAGTGTCCTATTACGAAAAAGAAAAAAAACATGAAAAAAAAGTCACTGGCACGTCACGCAAGCTTAGGTTTGTTATGATACCAGCTCAATAATTAAATGTCGGTAAAAAAACAAAATTGAATTTCGAAGCTTCATTTGTCATTACGTGTTGCGTGAGGCGTTTTCAACGCGAGTTTTATTGTTTACGTTAATGATTGGTTGATGTTGTTAATGAAAATGTTTGTGAAGGCTTGGTAGTTAATTGTCGATTAGGTCGACAATGAAGCTAATCTGTGGAGGTCACGTGATAATTTCTGTTTCTTATATCAAGTCGTTGGAAGTCCCCAAGGGAAAGTTGTAGACAAGTTTTCCAAGTAAAATAACGAGAACTACTCGAGTGCTGGGTGGGTATTGTTAAGCACACCCTCGCAACACACGGCACGGAGCAAGCATCACTAAGCGGCCATTTTGTTTGTCACACACGCGTTCTTTAACAATGAGGGGGGTATTCTGGAATCGATGGCAATCTCACCGGAATGCAGAGCTGCGTGATAAATCCACCCCTACCTACTTGTAGAAGTGTAGATACACACGAATATAGTTGTATATATAAATATAGAGAGAGAACTAAAGCAGTTTCGGTGTCATAACAGCATTGAAAAGTTTTAATTAGGGTAATAATGTCGCAACAAAAATCGTTAATTAAGCCTTTAGGGCTGTTATCGTTTAGGCTGTGGTCAGAGTAAACTTTATGTTAATTAGAAAAAACAACTAAATAAAGATCACCCAAAGTTCCCCTGCAAAAATACCGCTATGAAAAGTTAAAAGCATGCGTTACCCACCGACTGACTGATGACAACACACAGCCAAAACTACTGGTCGTAGCAAGCCATGTAAGGTTTCTTGGGGGAGTGTAGGGGAGCACTAAAAGAGGATTTCCCGAAACTCATACGGGAAAGGTAAAAACGGGATAGTGGTAATATTATTGCGTATACGAAGGCGGAGGCAAAAGTTAGTATTTTAATAAAACTTTTTTAACTGTATCAATATATTTACTACAAAGTTCTTAAAATTTGAAACACATATTTATAAAATAAACTTCATAATTCTACAGAGAACAAACAGTGTATAGTTTTTTTCAAAGGTCACTTAAAGCCCCATATTTACAGAAACCCAAGTAACAAAAGAGATTAGAAATCAAAATAAGGCTTGTATTCAACCAATTCCCTCCGAAAGCCCGTCGAGTGCCTGTTCCCTGTAATAAGCTCTGTAATTAGTGCGTCGCGGATCGCGTGCGACTCGCCGCGATTTAATAACGAACCGCACGAGAATAGCACCCCACACCGAATAACGAGAATACGGGTACGTTTTTAAAGTGCAACTGGCTGGTTACATTTGCATTGTTTTTTTAAACAGCTCTCCCAGGAGCATAGAAATAGGTTTAATAAGTCTATCTAATACATTCTTTGTAAAGTACTTATCTAACTTTTACATAAGTATTTTCATTTATCCCCCCTCCTCCCCCGCCAGATAAACGGTGGTATTTGGATGGCTGAAAAAAATCACGGTTGTGGCATATATAACGTAGTTGAAAGGAAAACTATCACAGCTAAGTAGGCTGTACAAACTTACGAGTCATAGTCGACCAACTTATGAAATGATTAAAAAACCAATGATTATTCTCGAGCGGCAGGGGCGTCGGGCAGGCACGTCATACCACAGGCTAGCTAGATGCTAATAAGTCTTAGAAAGGTACTGTGGGCATCCTCAACTTCGGAACCCTATACTTTGCGCGTGGCCCGACACGCACTTGGCCGATTTTTTCTTTCTAGCGACTCCTATCAGCAACGTTTCCAGACCGAGGAACTGGTGGTTGAAAAACTTACGTATACTAATAATTTAATAATAAGTAAATACTTTATCACCTTTTCCAACGTACCAAATCGAGCACTTCTTCGCCTTGAATAAAACAAATGATTCTTTTAAATAAAATGCTGGCCACACTAATACCAATTTCAAATAGCGAAGCAGACGCGAATAATCGTTCTCATTTCAAAATTCAAATGGAACGCGATGAGCTGACTGAGTTACTGCGTTACAATTTGTAGTCGCAACACGTTATTTAATTTGCGATATGCGAAACAGAACGCAACAAAATAAACGCTGCGCTACGTTTGTAACTCGATTTGTCTTTGTGAAATTTCAGCAAACAAACTCACTAATGGGACAGTTTAAATGCTGAATAAATCGTGACACATGAGAGGTCCACGACAGCTGCATAGTTAAGAGTTAAGGCGCCTCGAAATAAGCTTGTTCGCATTCAAGTTTCTATTTCAAATATTAAACTAGTTCTGGGAACTGAATGATGTAAGGATTTTCAGGAAAACTCTGAATGTTACTGATTATATTTATTATACATGCAACTTTTATTACTTTTTTTTTAACTAGACATTGTCCCTCTAGCTAAGCGTTTATAAATACTCGTGACCTCACAAATAACTAAACGCAACAAAACGTGACCACGGGAACTGGCCACTAATAAAGCCGTATTAGAATTACAAGTAATCCAGTAGAATGGCTCTGTAATAAATCTTCAAAGCGAGCGCCACCCGAGACATGTAATTTGATGTAAACCGATCGCGAGGTGCAATAACTCGATTTGCGAATAAATGACTCGGAAGTTGATCTACTGCCGCTACTATTAGCGGAAAAATCCCGCTCGCCGTTCCACCGCTCCGTTAGTTACGCTCCGAAGACTCCAAAGTGAAATTAAAGCGTCAATGTAATGGGTTTTAAAACGGATTCTCGCCTCCCCTGTTTACCAGCGCTTTTTGTTTGAGCGACCTCTGAGTGCGCGCTTTTCGGATTCCGCTCTAACGTTGCAGGCAAATGAAAAATGGCGGCTTCGCTGTCAAAATGGTTATTGATGAGCGTGCTCAAAATTTACTTTTGCTGTTGGATTAGTCTTGAAACATTGCGGAGTTGGTACAACGTGGGTTAAGCGTTGTGATTTTTCACGTGGGAGAATGATTTATATTGGTAAATATTTATTCAGCTTATGAAGCATCGCGTTTACGTTTGCATTACAATAAATGGGGCTTTGGAGCGAGCGAGTGTAAGATAGAAAATGAATGAAGCGTTCAATTTTCTATAAACATGGGAATGCGGTAACATTTCTCACCGAGAGCGAAGTCCTTGGTAGAGATACGTGGATAGCTAATCTAATGAAGTCGATCGTGTGGTTGCGTTCCGCGCGCAATTAGTTCAGCGGCTCCCGAATGTCCCCGAAGGTTGCCGAGCGCACCCGAACGGGCCCGAGCGGCCCGGAGACGAGGGCCACTAACTTAGCTGCCGGTTACAAGTACGGTCTGGTTACCAATCGGATTTGTGTTTGTTATCCGTGCAACACAGGCCAATACCTATAAAACATAAAGATACAATACAATTACTCTATTGAACACAGAATCTGTTTATAATGAACAATGTCATCAATTTCAGTGTCATAGAACTCATAGATCATGTCAGACTTGGGAACCTAGGTACTTCTTTGCATTTATAGATGCACGAATTCTATCTAATATATCTAGGTAGGTATATTAGTACTTTCTCTACTTGAAACACATCAACACAAGCTTTTTCTTTTTTCAATTTCGAAGATGACTTCGAAATTCGAACCTAGACTCCCAAAAAGCATAGAGTAGGCAATCCGAGCACGTTTTAATTCATAAGTTTCCCTTGTTGATGACTGTGCCGCAAGAGGGCGTGACCCGAATAATAACAAAGCCAATAAAAGCCCGAGGTACGCCCTCACCAACTTAACAGTTCATTGCCCGTGGCGCCACTGTCTATAGTTCCAAGGGCCCCGAGTACGCAGTAAAATTAGTTCCGAATTCGCCCACCAGAACCACTACATGGTATTTTACGGTATAGAAGCACAAACTTACGTTTTCAGTTACTTGTGGAGCCAGTGTCAATGGTTAACGCCAAACTTTGTATGCGAACAGTTTAGTTTCAAGTTTGACCGTTTGTAGAACATAAAGTGGCACACTTTTCGTCCTTTTTTCAGGAAATTAGCTGTCACATTACGCTCCTCTCGTTTATTAAACCTTTCGTGATCGAGTTTCTTTATGGTGCCAAATACAGTTTTTTACACACAATTATCCACATGTCACTGTCGAATGTGGTGATTTGAAGACTGTCGTAATTTGGTAAGGAAATAGTAGTTAGATTTTATACACGGTATTAACTTGTTTTAATTATTGCATACTACGGTACTCTATCAAATTATTTTACATCACCCTTGGCCGTAAAGTGGGAATTTCTGCCCGCTACGCGGAGAGAAAATCTCACTTCTTGGCCAAGGCAAGATGTAAAACTTTTGACAAACCACGGGCGGTAGGGCATGCAATATCGGACGGTTTTTCAATTCCGGAATTGAGTTCGAGATTGTCCTTCAATTCCGGAATTCCGGAACTAGTTCCGGAACTGGTGAAATCTTTTTCTCATTACGTTTTTTTGTAATTTTATCTATATAGGGCAAAATAAAGTTAGATCTGGTGATCAACATTTTATTATTAACAATCAACAGACTTAAGTAATTAATAGATACTTGATTTTACTACTTCAAAAATAAGAATCACTAAGTTCTATCACTCAAAACAGATTAAAATATTGCAAAAGTATTATTATTTTGTATGCAATATACATTTGTTCGAGTGGTCAACAATTTTAGTGCCATCAAAAATTCTACTTTTCGGCAAGACCAGATACACAACAGAAGACAGGAGATCTGACAAATTACAATATTCGTCGTGGCAAAACTGAGACAGAATGTTATTTATAAGTACAGCAAATTGCGGACATACCAGAAAAAGATAAATACGAGACGATCCAAGGTAAAAATACTACAGACATTGATATTCGTTATGGAACCAGGGTCTACTTCAATGTTAGTCAATCGACCCTTAAGGTTCTTTTACTATTGAAGGATTTGTAGGTCGTAAGGAAGGACATGATAATTTCAAGCTTTTTCTAAACCTGAAATGCTGAAAAATAGAAGAGTCCACAAAACGCAAACCTCCCTCGTGCTACGAACCTGTGCTCAGCTCACGAATCTCACAGAGTCACGCTGACGTAATAACGTTGTAGAGGTTACTTCGAAACGATGTTTTCGTTTTGATCAATTAAATGATCACTTGAGAGATTACTTGAAAATCACTTTTTAAGCATTATTCGATGATTATATGACGAAGCATTGTATGATGTTTAAAGATAATAAGTTCATGCTTGAGTAGTAAATTCAGTTGAATTCGTTTTCAAAATGGAAAGAAATGGTCGATTCACAATCCAGAAGTACTGAAGTGGTTTTCAAGATGCATACAACTAAATGATCATTGGTTCATCCAGTTGTTTAATTGAGATCCCACTGAATCTATTGATAACAGAATCATCCCAGATCCAACACCATGATTTATAGAACAACCTTCCATCTGAAGCACGAGGGGCAATTGGTTGTTTCTTCCATACATCGAAATATCCATCGCCGATTAGAAAATCATCCCAGATCCAACACCACGACTTATAATGCAATATTAAAATGGTTCTTCCATCTGACGAAATATCCATCGCCGGACTAACAAAGTCCAAGATTAACAAAACAGGAATGCAAAACCATGTTCTCGGAGAATATTTTGGGTCAAACGAACAAACAAAGTGAGATAACGAAGGATATTTATGGGGAACACATGACAGACCTAGAATGCAAGTGCGCATCAAATGCTACACTAAGGGAAGGTTCTGTTTCCTTACCACCCGTTCAAGAAATGTACGATATGTGTGGAAGGAAGGCATGCGTAACTAATTTCCCTGTGCTTATTTTGTATCATAATCAATATAATTATTTTAAATTAAAATCTAATATATTTACCTAATATATTTACCTATTTATTGTGGAAATTTTGGAAAATTATCACTTTAAATTAAGGTCTAGTACAATTAAAACTCTATTTTTTCAATTCCGGAATTTCCGATATTGAGGGTCTCAATTCCGGAATTGTAATATCGGAAAAAAGCTCCGAGATTCCGGTATTTCGAAATTCCGGAATTCCGGAATGCAAGCCCTAACGGGCGGTAATTCGTAAAGCCCCAGATCGCATATTTATGGCCCTCACCTTCGGTTCGGGCCACAGAAACCTGCGATCTGGGACATTTACGAATTCACCACCCTAGGTCTGTAATGTACTATTACTCAACTGTAAAAGATAATTACATACTTACTTTTAAATTCTATTTCGCTCACGAGTGCACTATCTTATGGTGCTACTCGTTGTAACTACTACAGCCTATTTACGGACCACTTCTGGGCACATTCCTCCTCTCATCACGAGAGGGTTGGGCTATAGTCCCCACGCGGGCCCAGTGCGGATTGGGAACTTCACACACATCCTTGAATTACTTCGCAGATGCGTGCAGGTTTCCTCACGATGTTTTCCTCCAACGAAAAGCTCAGTGGTAAATTCAAATTGAATTTCGCACATAAATAATTTCAGAGGTGCGAGCCGGATTTGAACCCGCGACCCTCTGCATGAGAGGCGGTAGGTCGAACCACTAGGCCACCACGGCTTCTTCGTTTAGTTATTACTACTAATGATAACATAACATTGTCTACGAAATTTAACTACAGCTTCGTAGATTCATACATTTTTAATGCATAATGTAATTTATTTGAGCTTAATAAAATAAAAATAGTGAACTGTGTATCCAGATTTCCGGTGATTAAGGGCAATTGTAAAAAATATGGCGGCAACATTACTCGGCCGGCAAATGAGGTTTACTCTGCTAATTATGAGTAATGAGTTGTTTCGCGAACACTTCAATATTACATCTGTTATTTTTCTTCGTTTATTTTTCGAAAGCGACGCCTCTGCTCCTTAAGTTCTCTGTGGGCGTTCCATTTTCGAAAATAAGGTGGGATGCTTTTGTGAAAAGAATGCTGGCCATTTGTAAAGTTCGTTAGCGGACACATGGAGGCGCAATTAGGACAAAGCGGTGCAAGTGACCGCCTCGCAATCGAGTCCACTTCATTGGTTTGAAGCAGAGTGTTTAAACTTCTGGCTTATTCTTTTTTCAAAATTGAACTGCTTTCCGTGAGCACTTTTTAAAGCGGGCGTTAGAGTTGCCAGTTTTGGGTTTCGTTTTTAAACCGGATTTTAGTATCTAAGTGTTGTCAAAAGTTGTACTAAAATAACTATTGACTACATATGTATTGTGTGATTACCTACTTTATTTCGAACACCACTTGCGGGGTTCGGAAGTGCCAAACACTTTATATCTTACTAAAGAAAATGTAGCAGATCAAAACAACTCGTAAAAGCGATACTATTTTCACAAGTATATACGTACATTTGTAATTAAAGTGAAGAATATAGTATAGAGAGCTTTTCTTTGTTGTTGATAGTAACAGTATCTCAGTCACAACAAGCTTCTCTAGTTATTTACACTAATTGCTTTCGACGAGATCATCTGACCCCGCCGATACAACTTACGTAAAAATAAATATTTCAATACAAGTTTATTTTATTTCTAAAGCTCATCATTTCATTATTTTTAACCATTAAAATATATGCATACAACATAATTACTTAGTAACTATTAGCAGTGTGCACGACGACAGCGCCTACTACTACAGCCTATTTTGCGTCCCACTGCTGGGCACAGGCCTCCTCTCATCACGAGAGGGTTTGGGCTAATAGTCCCCACGCGGGCCCAGTGCGGATTGGGGACTTCACACACATCTTTGAGTTAATTCGCAGATGCGTGCATTCCTCACGATGTTTTCCTTCACCGAAAAGCACAGTGGTTAATTCAAATTGAATTTCGCACATAAGTAATTAAACTTAGAGGTGCGAGCCGGAATCGAACCCCCGACCCTCTGCATGAGAGGCGATAGGTTGAACTACTAGGCCACCACGGCTTTCAGCGCCAACTAGCGGATGCGAAGTCGACGGCGCAATATGCAACATCTATCTATATATCTATACATAGAATAAAGCTAAAGAGGCTCGAAAGTCTGTCATGGAAGATATTCGAAAAAAAGTTGGCTGGCGATACTCATAATCGATAACAGAACACACATTCCAACAGTTTTTAGAATTTTTCACATCTCCGCGTTCAAACCGCTATTTCAGTTCCGCGGCGGAGATGTCAACGGCGTCAAATATCTGTATAATGGACAAACGATCGCAAATGTTCAGCGGTATAGCACCGACACAACTTAGAAGGCGCGCGGATTAAGCAATAATAGACTCTGCGTCAACGGCTTAAGTGCTTCGCCGCGCGCCTTCTAATTTGTGACGTGCTATACCGCTGTTTTCAATCCGCGGCGGAGGTGTGAAAACAGCCTGATGACATTGTTTGCTTAGGTTCTTTTAAATGTCTTATTCGATTGAAAAAATAGAAACGATTCTATGTTATTCCATGTTACGTCGTTGTTGTTATGTTTCTATGTTATTTTTAGCGCCCCCTCGCAGTGGGGCGTGATTAGTGCCCAATGAACAAGGCCACGTAACACGTGGCTGCCAATTACACGTCAGACTTATTAGCTTGTTAATACTCGCAGCTCTGTGCTACGAACGTAGCGCGTAGCGGAGTGTGGAAACTTTTCTAGATTTGAGAAAAGCCAAGTACCCATAGACGTAAATAATATAGACTCGGTCTAACGTACACGTAATATGTCCCCACTTCCACGGTGTCCAATCCAAATTTCTGTCACCGAGCGTGCGTGACAATTTATAAGCGTTTTTAAAAAAACTTTTTTCGAAACTGTTTCTCAGTAACTAAAAACTCGTCTCGTTGTTGGAAAAATGTGACCCAGCTTTAGTGTCACGATACAAGTTTAACTTTGGATTGGACACCAATGAAGTGGGAAAACATGATATGTATCTACGTTAGGCCGGGTCCATACGAAGTATTATTTATGTCTATGCAAGTACCTAAGTATACTTACCTACAAACAGCGCCACGCGCCACTGGAGCATGGCAGCGAACGTGTTTATAGAATTGGCTTTTTACTTCGAGATTTTTCAGCAGATTTTTTGATTGGAAAATGTTCTGAAAGATTCGGTTGTTCGTATAAGAAAATAATGTACTCACCATGATGTTGACGCCGTGTGAAAGCACGCTTGTGTCCTGTTGACAAAGAACAAAGGTAAATTAATTAATTATATTCGATTACATGTTACCAGGGCAAGAATAAAACACACTACAAGAATAAGGAGTAAGTGAGTACGGATTTTAATTGTTTTTTTCGAGACCTGACTTCAGATTCGTAAGTGGTCAAATTATTTAAGGCTAGCTACTATTTCTAATATAGCACCATTGTAGCGTATCGGTTATGTTATCCATATTAATTTATTAATCAATATTGTCCATATTAATATTATAAATGCGAAAGTAACTCTGTCTGTCCGTCTGTAGCGCTTCAACCGCTGCCGCTGGACCGATTGAGATGAAACATGGAGATAGTTGGGGTCCCGGGAAAGGAGAAAAAAATGCAAAGTTCCCGCGGGAACGCGAAAACCGAATTACACGCGGGCGAAGTCGCTGGCAGAAGTTAGTACCTAATTCATATTTCGAATACTGAATCTCACTTACAACAAGCCGCTAACCTTGGGTTAACCGCTTAACTCGGATTTATTTGTATGAATTTGACGTGGGTTAAGAGGCTGAAGCCGTGGTCAAGGGCGGATCCAGCTTTTGACTCAAGGGGGGGTCACGTCATACAACCCCTTTGCGTCAGGGGTTAAAAATAAATAATAGCAGTAGACCTAGTCCTACCGAGGGGGGGTCATGACCCCCATGACCCCCCCCCCCCTGGATCCGCGCTTGGCCGTGGTGGCCTAGTGGTTCGACCTACCGCCTCTCATGCAGAGGGTCGGGGGTTCGGTTCCAGCTCGCACCTCTACCTTTACTTATGTGCGAAATTCATTGAATTCACCACTGAGCTTTTCGGTGAAGGAAAACATCGTGAGGAAACCTGCACGCATCTGCGAAGTAATTCTAAGATGCGTGTGAAGTTCCCAATCCGCGCTGGGCTCGCGTGGGGACTACAGCCCAAGCCCTCTCGTGACGAGAGGAGGCCTGTGCCCAGCAGTGGGACGCAAGTAGGCTGTAGTAGTGTAGTAAGAGGCTAACTCGAGGTTAGCGGCTCGGTGAAAGTGGGGCTTAGAGTATCGAGGAATAAAACATTTGAATAATTACAACGTCAAAGAAACGTTCCGACACGTGTAACTCTGACGTCATTACCCGGAGCGAAAACAAAGTTCCAAGTCCCGCTCATTAATTAATTGGAACCCAAGTGTGACACCTAAAGTATTTGGAATTTCGTATTCATTCCGTTTGTCAACTTTTTGCCGCATTGCCAACTCAAGGTGTTGGCTTTAAGGGCCTACATTCGAAGTCTTTAAATAGGGATCTCGCTCTTCCCTATAGGATCGCTCACGCGTCGCGTGAACTTTAAGCAGCTAGATTTAAAGTTCAACTTGAGGCGTGAGCGATCCTAGAGGGAAAAGCGAGGTCCCTATTTAAGACTTCACATAGAGCCCAAGGTCTTCACTGGATTTGTAAAGGAAACTTTGTAAACGTTTGAACCATGTTTGACAGCGAGTAATGGACGTATTGGTTGCCATAGCATAGCCACACGGCGGACACGGCCTATAAAAGCACGATTTCGAACACAATTCGAATGAAGTGTCAATGTTTGCCTGCGAGAACGTCTGTACACTTGTAAAGGTGTGTGTACTACTACGCGGGCCAATGATTCACCATCTCCGGATGAAACAAAAGACGGTAAGGCGAGCTGGGCGCGAGTTGCGCGCCGGCTAGATTCAGGCGGGTGATTCCGTGGCCATTCTGTATGTAGTACTATTAAATATTCTGTGGCATAACTGAAGTACAGGCTAAAACTAATATCGATTCCACAAAACGCCACATTTTGGTTACGGATGGTTAAAATTTGCCATGTGTGCCATAGAGAATCTGTCAAATTTTATCCATTCATAGCCGAAGTGTTTTGTGAATTTTTGCTGCGTGCAAAGTCAATTTACTACACAATTTACGACCCTACTTGCAGGGCCTGCATGCAGGGCCACTTCCAAATCGTGCCGTGTGTAGGCTTGCAGGGCCGAAATTTTGCAGGGTGAGCAATTAAAATGTCGGCCCTGCAAGTGGGGTCGTCTGTAGCGCCCTTTATTAGATGATCCATAGTCCGTCGACCAAAGAGTATAGTTGCATATTGCGCCGCCAACTTCGCACCCGCTACTTGGCGCTGTCGTCGTGCACACTGCCAATAGGAATTAAGAACCGGCGTACGTAAGTGTGGGTTGATTCAAACCGTTCATTAAGCTCGACGTTTAAGGATTTTCAAATGGATCCTGCATCTAAATAAAACGAGAAAGTAACATTATTTATTGCTCTCTGAAATTTGCGTTAAGATAGATCAAAGTTGTGGCATACAGGTTTAAATAAATTAGACGGCGCGTGGATTAAGCAAAAAATGACTTTGAATGAAGCACTTTAGCTGTTGACGCAGAACGGCTAAAGTGCTTTACCACACGCCTTCTTTGGTGGAAACCAAATTCCCACAATTGCAACAAAAATCCACAATTCCATTTCGTTCAATATTTTTAAAGATGGCTTAAAAGCTCCGAAGAATGCTAGTGTAAAGGTAGGGTAAACACTAAACAAATAACTGACCGGAAGATCCAAGACAGGCTGGAAAATAATGGAGAAAAAACTACTGGCCAGATTGAAAATAAAAACATAATAAAAAGAGAACTATGCCAGCGCAAACGACTCGCCTCTTAACTGGCTAATGAATCAAAGGTCATACATCGTATTAAATCCAGTAGAGCCAATTTGCAGTAAATAAGAACATAGGCGCGGCGTCGTTATGCGCCTCGTAAACGTAATGAGCCTGCTGTAAGTGCATTTTGAAACTCAAGCGGCTGGCATTTTAAATACGTGTCCGATGAAAAGTCACGTGACCGCGGCTTTCAAAATCCATGTCAGTGAAATATTACACGCTCATTGCCATGTATAAAATGCTATGTTACTGGTCAGAGGTACTCTATAAAACTTCTTCAATTCCCAAGGATGAGAATATACGCAAACTCTTTCTACAAGTTTTTTATGTCGAAATATAGGTACATCGGAGACCACAGACTTCTTCTCGAGTAATTGTTCTGTGAATTGTTATGTGCCGGAGACATAATAATAATTTATTGAAGGCATATTATATACTTAATAAGAACATTTCAAGGAGACTTGAACTAAGACGTAATTTTCACATGTAAATTTTACCGGAGACTTTCGTCACTTAATAAAATACCATAATTGCTTCCGAAAAAGCCCATTACTCAAATGAACGCTCATGATTACCTACAATAATATACGACAAAATTGAAAAGCTTCCGGGCCACGTATTCGCAAATTAAAATGTTATCCGCCACGTATAATTGTTTTCGCCGCAATCCGCATTACAGACTTTTTACAGCGGGAGTCATGGCTGCGGCAGACAGCTACATTATAACACGCGCTTTAGATTATTCAAAACAATTTCCCAGGCAAAGTAGCGAACTATAAAGTTAATTAAGCACTTTTAATTCCGATTATTTAGAGACAGGGTTAAATGGAAGGCGTTTTGACCGTCGAGACGTTACAGACGAGATGGTTTCTAATTACGGACGTTATGCAAATCGGGTGAGGGTTGCTCTGTCTCTAATAAACATACGCGGCTTGCGGTCGGACGGCAAATTGCTCCTTCACCCCACGGTCCGCTCGGACGCTTGTAGTGCGATGAATGACCCGAACGCTAGTTTGAATTTGGAATTTTAGTTTTTTTTTTTGTTGCCAGTTTGAAACGGGCGAAGAATTACACCAAATACACCAAAGAGTATAATATGAAACAGAATGGAACCTATTTCTTTTTCGAGACTTTGCGTGTTACTTTTGACTAAAACTGAATCATCAAGCAAAATCATGAGAAAATCTAAGCCATTTTCCAGAGGAACTAGGCATAGAAACTCGTGTGACATACTTAGATTGAGTCCCATCTCAGCGTTACGTGTCTATTAAGGGAGCATTAGGCCAGTTCATCAGAGGCCGGCCCCGGGCAGTGTGCAAGCCAAGTTATTTAGCAAATTGCGCGAAATCGCCAGGTCGTGACGTGACTTCCTGCTAGAACTGGGTTAGACAGGTAATTTTTGACAGAAATTGTAAATTATTTTTTTCTTCATAATATATCACATACTCAACCAGATGTGCTGATGATGCTGTGATGTGCTTTTTGAGATTAAGTATTTTCGAAATTGCTTTTGTATACCATGCTAATTATACAGACTTAAACAAACGTCGAAGAATATCTTTTAGATGCAAAGATATTGAAATCGCTCGCCTGTAATTAGAATACAACCTTCAACTCGGACCGCAGACCGGAATAATTTGCCTAATTATGCAATCACATTTTTCTCGGGCAAAACTTAAAAACAATGCCAGCTCAAGTATAAATAGCATTTGCACGCTTGTATCTTCGGTGTATCGACACGGAATTTCAACGTGGGAAGTCGTTACTAGGAAAAAGCGAGCCTTTGTAGCAATTGTAACGCAGCGTTCCCTCTTCCCGAGCGATTCTCGTTTTAAATCAGTGTTTGCGATGCAGCAACACATTCGATTGTTGCGACGGAGTTCGCGCCGTGTGCAGGTTTTCTTTGAAACTGTTGGCATGAAATATAAGTTTTGTATTGGACATTTTTCAGTTCGTTTACAGACTTGGCGCTGGCTCTGTATCGCAGGTTTATACAGTGGTTCTCGCGTTGCTTTTCTGTTCGCTTTATGAATTGCACCTTTAGAATGTTCGACAAGAGGTTTTTTTGAGATCTTTATTTCTTTCGAGAAGAAACAAATCTTGATTTTGGAAGAATAATGGTTTGTCTGTTCTTATGAGTATGATTGGCCCCACTAGCGTTGGGGTTGGTTGGAGATCCTGAAATATACCTGTTTTCAATCAAGTATACCTTAAAAGTTGAATATATATGAAAATAATGATAAGTCTGCCAAACCGTGAATCAATTAAGTTTTTATTGATATTATTAAAAGCTTTGTCTCGTTAAAATTAAATCGGAGATAAAACCTGGGATTTGGCAGCAAATAATTGAGTTTAAACAAATAGGAAATTTATTACGAGCTCATTATTTAATTTAACGGTTCATAGCCGCCAATGGCTGACGTTGAAATAATAGAACAATACTTCAATTGGCATTGTTAAATAAAAATGTACAGTCCACCGATTATTTGATCAATTTTAAATAACCCTTGATAATTCACTTTAATGACACCAAGAGATATTTGTTACTTTTTTTTGTCGATCGAAACTATATAAAGCAATTTAGAATTTCTATTCGTATAATAAATTATAATGACATTCCACATTTCAATTCAAAAGTACTCAGCCAATTCAGACTCGTTAATATATTATTTAGAATAGAAAATGGCTGAAAGTCGAGAATTTTAACGAAGCTAAAAATACGACAGCCGCGTTCGGGACTCGGCGTTATTATTAAAAAAAGGGATCCTCGACCATTGAAAATATCGTATACAGATTCGCGATTCATGGTGTACCGCTAGTTTTAATGATGCCCACAAAAACACCGCGTCACGGCCGCCATATTCGAAGTCTTAAATAGGGACAGGGAGAGTCCCTATAGCATCGCTCACGCGTCACGGCGCTCGAGCTGAACTTTAAATCTAGCTGCTTAAAGTTCGGTGGCAACGCCGCGACGCGCGAGCGATGCTGTAGGGAATCTCCCTGTCCCTATTTAAGACTTCGAATGTAGCCCCAGGAGGGATGATTACGACTTCAAGTGTCACTCGCGGCCCCCATCACCCTCTCGAGCCGTTTCTTTTGTCTCCGCACTTTAATCAAATCTATCCGAGCGTTCTTGCGAACCGTAAACAATGCTCGCTGACGTCTGCCGAAACAAATGATGCCAGTGATAAATCGACGGGCCGCGGCACAAGTTTGTTCATTCCACTCTTTTGTCCGATTGATCGCAGATAATTCCAACCCCCGGCAGAAATAGGATACAAAATTGCCTTCCAGTCGTGGCTAAGTAGCACGACGCCTAACGCTTATTTTTTCGCCGCCTCTCGCGCCATTCATCATAGTTCTTACAAACTTGAAAAGCTTTCAACAGTCATCTTTATAAATATATAAACAATCTGCTACACCTAAACATTCCAGTGATCTTTTTAAATTATCCATTAATGTATCAACTTTTTTAATTAAGATCTTCAGAAGTACTTTGTATTACTACGCTAGACAGTCTGAATTAGTTCAAGTTTCTATAATGAACATCGAACTAGATTACTAGACTTTTGCGCGCCTCTCTCGCTAACGCGCTCGACTTCGAGTTGTACCTTAATTCGTTTACAATTGCTTTCCATAAATCAACCTCGCCGTTTTCATAAATAATTTTCAAGGCGTGTTCGGAAACCGAAGAAACTCGTTAAGAGTACTAGGAGCTCATAGGCTGGGAGCGGGTTAATCTAGCCGGCGGGGCGAGACCACACGAGCGCTCGTAGCGGAGAACACTGAAAAATGCACTTCACGAACGATCCGTCTATTTAATTGCGAGGCGGATTTCCCGAGTCGTTTAAAACCCGAGTACAGAGCTTGTAAAGTTTAGATTTATGATGCGGCGACAGCCTCCGAAGCTACATTCGGGATTGAAAATTTAATGGCAGTAAGAGCGTTTATGTAAAATTGCGGATGGGACTGTCTTAGTTTTACGCTGGAAGTTCGACCGCGTCGTTAATCTCCCGTGTCTCGGTTAGTTTCCGACGGAGCGTGAGCAATATTAAATCTGATTATACACACATGGCTGAGCGATGGAGGTCATTGTCTAACTTTATCATCGAACATTTGTATGTACATACAATACATATTAACTAACATAGCGTATCGAGAAATTCGGTTGCCTAGCAACACCCGTTCGCTCGAGAAAAACGGGTAAAACAGTATTATTAACAAAGTCGTTAATATAATACGTGTTGGTCGTGCAATCAGGGTCGGTTGCTCCGCGACGTTGACGGATGGCGGTTGATTAAACAGCCGGAGCCGGTGACGCGAGCTACCCAAGACGAAGATCAAGTCGGATTTGGATGTCGAACACATGCGAGCCAATTGCGGGCTGCCGGCGCGGGTTAATCTGACGCCAGTAGACTTGGGTTGGATTTTCATTTATTTCTTAAAAAAAAAAATTAATTATTTACTCGCCAAACTGTTAGGTTTGATGGCGAGACGCGCTCCATTTTATCAATAAATACTTAATCTATTTATTAAACAAATACTTATATGAGTATGAGTATGAGAATGCATGAGTATGAGAATGCCTCATAAAGAGAAACGTTTAGTTTCTCTACATTAAAAACGTGACCCCTATTATAGTCTAAAATAAACATTATCATTTTTATGAAACGTCCAACTGCCCTTCATCAATATGAAGGGCTTTATAAAACTCTGGCTTTGTAAGTTAATTCTTTATTATGTTATTCATAAGTTAGTATTAAACGCCGTCTAGGTCGCTGGAGGTCCAACGGGTCGTGAGAGATAACGCGTCGCTCGCTCAGCAGTTTCTCGAATTGTAAACGTTTCTCATACATCAGTTTCCCGTTCGGTGGACGCATTTTTCTATATTCTCGCAAATGTGTTTACATTACGACAAGCGTTGCTCGTTTAAAAGTGTACCTACCCTTTAGGTCGGTATAGCTCGACACGACTTAGAAGGCGCACGGTGAAGCACTTGAGCCGTTGAGGCAGAGTCCATTATTGCTTTATCCAGGCGGATTCTAAGATGTGTAAGCCTGTACACAGGTATCTGTCACGCGGAGCGTCACAGATTCATTTCACCGAGGAAGGGATGTTACTTAAGGGATAACAGCGGGAGCCATTCCTATAGAGATCCCGAATCTAAACCGCCTATTAAGTTAAAAGAAGTGCGGTGCGACCACGAATCCGCGGATTTCTTATAATTTCTTTTTGATACCGGCATAAATCGTGGAAGTTAAATTGCGTGTGTCGTCGGGCGGTATCGCGATGGGATCGGGCGCGGGATAAGGCCGGGCCGTATTGGAGGATATTCTCTTAAGTTTCATTAAACGATGGCTGATACGGGAGAGGGCGACGGAACTAGGGTTGCCATCTCCTAAAATGAAAAAGCCGGACTCTGCCCAGAAAAAATCCAGACATTTTACCTTAAAAGCCTGACATCACCACAACGTCCACAACTAAAAGCCAAACGCGACCTGATATAGCCGGACATACCTTTTTTTTAATGTCAAACCCATTTTTTCCCGTTACCGTGGGAGTTTCGGAAAATCCTCTCCTAGAGTACCTTACACTCCTCAAGGAACCTACAATTGCCAAATTTCAGCTTCCCTCGGTCAGTACTGACATGACTGACAGTAGTGATGATGATGATGATGATTGCTTCGCTTGAGGCGCTACCAAAAAGCCAAACAAAAGCCGGACAGGCCGGACATATGAATATTTGGCCGGATACAACTCCACAAAGTCAAACATGTCCTGCTAAATACAAACAGATGGCAACCCTCGGAACGAATGGGTCGCGGAATTTGGGCAATGATTTACGCCGGGATCGATAGCGACGTTTGTGCGGAGACTAGTTTGAATGTCTCGATCATTGGCGCTAGAGGTTAGTGATATGATAATATGCGTTTATGACTTACATCGCGTGCAAATGACATACAAAACACTGTATCATTCTCGATTGGGTAAAAACTGTGAATATTTTCCTGTGAATAAATAATATTAAGCAGGCGTTTTTGTGCAATGAGTTCAAGTTCAAGTTCAAGTTCTTTATTCAATTACAAAATACATTTGTGTTTGAAATTTAGGTATACCTTAACTCTAAAAATCTACAAAAAATGTCAAAATAAAGTAAAATAAATAATTGTCACACTTTCATAATAATCATAATAAATTTATAAAAAAGAAGAATAATATAATAATCATACATTAACTAGGGGAATAATTGAAAATAAAAAAAATGAAATATTACACTAAAAGGAATACAAATTCAAAATTATACAGTTAATTATATGTCAAAAACACTTAGCCAAAGAATACAAAATAATAATAATAGAAAAAGTTATAATATAAAATAATAATAATAAAAGTCAGATCCGATTTGAGTATAGAATGGACATCTAAATTTGAGTAAATCTTTTCAAGGACATGTCATTTAAAAAACACGCTGAGGGTGACTGACGTCTGAAGTGAATATAGATGTTATGCATATACGTATATAATCCGTCGTTGGCCAAGAAGCTGCGCGAATCTATTAGTAAAACTAGCTGACCCCGCGGACTTCGTACCGCCATAGAACTATTTTTTTGGGGTATGAAAAATAGATTACGTCCTATTCTCAGACCTACCTACTGAACATACACTTCAAATTTCATAATAATCGGTCGAGCCGTTTCGGAGGAGTTTGGTTAAAAACACTGTGACACGAGAATTTTATATATTACTAGATGAGCCCGCGGACTTCGTACCGCCTTAGATTTTTTTGGGGTGAGTATGAAAAATAGCCGTCCTATTCTCAGACCTACTGAACATACACACCAAATTTCATAAGAATCGGTCGAGCCGTTTCGGAGGAGTTTGGTTACAAACGCAATACGATAATTTTATATAGGTATTAGATTTTGTGAGTTGCGGCAGAACAGCAGTAGTACCTATCACTCGCGTACCTAGCGCGCCGCCAAACCCGAGCTATCTTTCTAAACCCCAAACCTCATCCTAAGAGTACAGGGACTCTATATTCGTCTATATCTTTATAGATGTACACATCCATAAACAACTCGACCCGTCACAAGGCCTCGTGAGTTCCACACGCGGCCTCCAAAGTGGCGCCTTCAGTCGATCCCTCATTAAAGCCTATCGCCATCGTAAACAGTCCTACCAAGATAGCGGAAACTCACGCGAGTTACGAGCGAGTCATGTGCGAGGTTAGCTTTATGGGAGGAGAGCCCATTGTGTTGTAAATTGCGTCACGGGTCGTCAGGTCTCAGTTAGAGTTTGGTGATTTGCTGGTGCTTAACCTACTTGTTGTTCAATATTGAGAAATGAAAAGTATAGATATGTTCAGGATTATTACGAGCGAGTCATGTGCGAGGTTAGTTTTAAGGGAGGACGAGCCCATTGTCCTGTACTGTAAGAAACGCTACGGGTCGACAGGTTTCAGTAAAGAGTTCGGTGATTTGTTCGTACTTGTTTTGTTGAATACTGAGAATTGAAAAGTGTAATATGTTTAGGATTATTATGTTGAAACTTAAAGTCCGCCACGGATTTACCCGTGATAATTAAAATTTTGCGGGAATATAGGGATATAAAGTAGTTTAATATATTAATATTAAAGGATACTTCAAGCCGTGTCTGCAGCGCTTTCACCGAAGTATTGGAGTATCACAGTATCACTCACAAGTGCTGTTTTTGTAAAAAAAAATGTAAAACTTCCTGGAAACCGTTTAATGTATCCTGTTTGTAATAATTAATGCTTTGAGGTTTTCCGAGAGGGATGGAGCGGGTACAAGTTTACACAAAGTTGGACACATTTAAAAACAACAAGAATAACAGCCTGAAATATTACGAGACACATAAATAAGGGTTCGCTCGTAATTTCCAAGTCGATGTTTAGCGCGGATTCGAGTAAGGGCGACCCTCGCGGCGAATTGACAGATTACGCGATACGCCGTCGAGATTCGAACGATATCCAGCAGTTACGCTACGTATTTAAAAAATATATTTGAAATTGATAGAAAAGTTCTCACATATTTAATAACGTGAATATACGGTAGCCTACCGCTGCACACCTCTCGAGTTTAGTGTGCGAAATTCTTTTTAAATTTACCACTGAGCTTTTCGGTGAAGGAAAACATCGTGTTGAAACCTTCATGAATCTGAGAAGTAATTGTTAAGTACCCAATCCGCACTGGGCCTTCGTGGGGACTAGAGAACAGCCCTTTCGTTATTGGGTCGAGGCCTGTGCCTAGCAGACAGGCTTCATGTGGCGGTGATTTCATAATGTGTTACTATAATGTGTTTAGTTTACATTTAGAAATTTCAAAATATGATAACTGGATTTAGTCTAGACCAGGTGTATATAGGTATTAAAGTTTCCTAATGCCAGTTTAATGTTCTAGAACATAGTTTTCGTGAGCCCGGGGCCTTTGAGGCGGTTTGATGGTGTCTTACGAATTTGCTCCCTATTATATCCCGAACTATGACGAGTTGGCGGGAATCGGGAACTCACTAACTACGCCACGAAGAACAGGTTTGGACAGGTTCTCTGAAATACTGCCTTGAACAGGAACCACGTAATTATCTCGATAGTTTCCGTTTTGAAATATTCCTTTCCAAAAGATCTCTATTTTAATTTTGTCAAAAATTTAAATAACTCAGCTCGTTTTTAAAACGTCATTCTATGATGAAAGAAGCCACCCAATTTAGACGCTCAAAACTATTCATATTAATATTATAAATGCGAAAAACTCTGTCTGTCTGTCTTTCTGTCTGTCGGTTACCTCTTTTCGCTTCAACCGCTTGACCGATTTACATAAAATTTGGCATGGAGATAGTTTTTATCCCGGATAAAAAGCAAGCTATGGTCTTCCCCGAAACTCGAACTATCTCTACACCAAATTCCATCTATATCGATGCAGTGGTTTAATCATGAAGAGGTAACAGGCAGACGGACAGACAGAGTACTTTCGAATTAGCATGGATAAATAATTACACTCCACGATACTCCAATACGAAAATTGGGTGTAATTTCCAAGGAAGAAAGTTCATCATTGAAATATTTTGTCTAATGAAGGTACTGCGTTTAACAACAGTACGTGTTGACCGAATAAATATTATTCCATACGCGGCCGCTTTTTGGACGGAAGCTATAGGATAGGCGGTCTTCCATTCAATACCGTCGTTCATCGTTCATTCGTTCGTCATTTTCTATTGAAAGCACGATTTTATTGCTCCAATACTTTTACATTAAAAAACAAGTTAAGTGTTCGAAATCTTTTTAATAGTCCAATGAAAACACTATGCTTTGAATCAAGTGAAAGTACGTAATGTTATTATAAAATAGACTTTTATTTAATTTAATAAAAAAAAACAAGAAAAAGTAAATGTGGTATTTAGGTAGTATAATTTTCGTAGTGGCCATATAGTTATTTGAAAAAAAAACTTAAATTGTTACTTATATACTATTATATATATACCTATACATTTATGGATGGATTATCCGAAATAAAAATAAAAATCCACAGCGTAGAGAAGTACCTATACAATACGAGTAATACCTAATTACTACCTAAGTACTTCACAGAACAACAATCAAATTCGAAACGAACCACGTCTGAGGTGTTCCAATTTTGAATATCGCGCTGTTTCATTGGCCGTTACCTCCGCTCACTTAGACCTCTGCCCCGAGGTGTGGGCTCAATAATGGTTGGCCAAATATTTGCCCCAACCTGGGCCGGTATTAGACTTGGGTCGACAAACAGACAACACGGCAAAGTTCGTTGTAGATATTGACATGCACCTCTTGACACGAGAAGCAGACACAACACACACAAACAACAAAATACAGCTCGAGGACTAGCTATAAAAGTGTCTACTTAGAAATGGCTAGAGCTTCCCTACCTACTTTTCGTTCACTTTTTTTATAAACTCCCTAGAGAGTATTAATTTTATTCAAGGTCCTATGTCCATATCTGTGGGTGGGTTACACTTCAGTAGTTTAAAGACGTAAGGAAACGACCTCTCACATTTCATTTGTTTTTTCGATTGTATTATATATGTAGAAACTTATTTAAATCAACATCAGTAATTAAGGCTTATTAATGTTATCTAAATTGTAATTATATTGAGATTATACGGTAGTTTCCAATAACTGCCTGAGATAAATGTGCATTCCTTCACCTCTCACCTTAGATTAGAGGTGACGATGCGTGAAAATCTCGAACATACATATGTATGACGGGTCGGGCATTTGGGATGAGCACACCTGGCGAGGACACTGAGAAACTATCCAATTTAGGTAGGTAATACTAATATTAAGACAATTTGTGGATATAGGGAGGTAATAGAGGTAAATGTACAAACCGAAATACCCGAAAGTACACAAACCAAAAGGCATTACATACAATCGAGTTGTAAATGTATTCAAATCTGTTCATTAAACTTTTTCAAGAAGTAAATTCAAAAAATTCAAAATTCAATCATTTATTCAGAAAATTGGCCACATAGGGGCACGTTTACACGTCAAGTAAAGAATTTAGCAGCGCTTCCTAGATCCATTGCTTGAGAAGAAGCGCCGCAATAAACTCAGCAAAAGGCCTTTTTTCAAAAATTCCACATAGTAAAATATTTCACCTAACATATTATAGGTACTTATATGAGTCAATAAAAAAATAGTGATACTGAGTGCATTTCGGATACAAATGAAATGTTGGGGATATACGAGTAAGTAGCAAATTACCCATAAATTACCTAACTAATTAATGTTTTACCAACGGAAAACCAGATATAAGAAAACTTAAAACAACTGAAAACTTTAGGGGTGGCATCCAACGTAACGCGAATAAAATTTGACTGACGGAAAAATATGGAGTGGAAACAAACTTAAAATCTTCCAAAAGTTTGCATACAAATCATAAATCCCCATTTTAAAGCTAGTCTGTCAAAAAACTAAGCCCGCTAACCGCTAACACGTGTTATAAAACAAAATCTACCCGCGCAGCACACAAATTATTGCGTTTTAACGTCCACCGCAGGCACACATATCACGGCAACTTCGGGGCCCACTGCTCTCGTGACCGTTAATAATAAAGTGTCAGTGGCAGCTAGAGCGCTCTAGGTGTCGGAAAAACTGGCCAGGTGTCGGCGGTAAATAAAATGGCGCTGTCCGGCAGTTTAGCGCGTTTGAATAAAGAATAGCTGCGGTTTGGCAGGATATAACGCGGCAACTTATGTTACCGGATAAAGGAGGCCACACTGAAACTACTCAAATACATCCTTAGGTGTAAGTAATCTAAAATTAGCTATACCGCAGAAAATGTACCAAATGTCGTTTTTGTTTCTTCTGTTTCTCCAAAAATAAATGTCTTGAAAGTTTATTTACTGCCAAGTTCGGAACAAACCACTGTACAGACCACCGGGACTTCTGAGCTTCTTAGTTATTAACTATACCCAAGCTCCTTTGTTTGTTGCTACTAAACAGAACATAAATCAGTGACTTTACGCCTACAAAAAAGACGGACAGCGTCTAGACAATTAAGTTTTATGGTAGAAAATGAACAATTTCTAGTACTTGTCTAATATCGCTGAACATCGAAATGAACATGTCCATTTCGTCTGCAAAACCATAATGAGTCGTCAGATTTACGGCGGACAAACTTTACGTTACTATTTTCTTCAAAAGGGTTGAAGTTTAAAATGCGGCCAAATAATCTAATAAAAATACGCTTATATTTCAGTCTCCAGGCATCCGAAAGGCTGGTATCCCATACTTTCCCGGAATCCGGAAGAGCGTCTCCAGAGTGTCGTGGAAACATTCGCCCGCGGCCATCCGGCCGCCGCCATCTTGGGTGCAGCCAAGCGAGAGCCGCCAAAAATGTTCCAAATTTGAAAACGTTCTTTTTTGGTTAATGGCCAGTAAACACATTGTTTTTTATCGGACTTGGGAAGTGGCCAGCACTATTTAAATATTAACTACATTCATTAATAAATAGGATTGTTATCTATTGCTTGTTTTGGAGAATACAGCGTGCGGCGTTAGCGAGACTTCTCGTTGTTATTTCTTTGTCATTGTACGACTACTATCCGAAAAATGTTGATTTTCCAAATATCAAGTGATATAGGTATGTTTTCTTACACTATATAACGTTCTTTTGCACTCACGTTTCTCACTACATTTTACCTCAACAAATAACCAGACGAGAAAATATTCAGTTCAAAAAGCATTTCGCCCAAAGTTCAAAAGATAGTGTACAAATACGGTGTTTACCGTTCTCGGCCGACGGAACCCAGCATCTTGCGATTCTTGGGCGAAACGGAACGGCGGAAGCGGCGGTTACACAGTTTCCGGTCGCCGATTTACTCCGCTAAATTATGGATTCACGAGGAAACGAATTGTTGTTATTTTTTAAGAACGCTCCCTTTTGATGAGGAGTTTATTACAGAGGTCGTCGGCGGGCACGTTTTCGTTTGGCTGTGTTATAAGAGAAGCGCTCACGGCCAGTGACTTGAACTGTGCTCCTTGCAATCAGAGGCTTTAAAGGTACTTCAGTAAAGGAGGAAAATAATATGAGAATCGACTGATAGCGTAGCGATTACGGACGGAGGGAAATCGCTCGTGAAACTACGGTTTTCCGACAGAGCGACTCCCTTATTGCAAAATCGAACGTCTTCTTTGGTTATTTTTTTATATATTGCGAGTGAGATTTTGAAGGAATTGATAAGTATGAATATAACCATGAATTGCTACCTGTGAATAAACATGTTTTAATTAAATGTAAAAGAAAATCAGTAAACCTAGTCCGAGAATCGAATACTGGATGATATTTTTTTTATGAATTCTTCAATGTTTGTTAAGGTACATGTATAAAAGAGTTGTTGCTATTGCAAATTAAAAGCCCAGTAAATAGTCGCTGTACACCGTACAACACATTCGCTATTAGTACACGCCACTTTATTTTAAGTTAGGTACATTGTAATTAACATCGCCCTGAGTTCTTAGCAACTCAGCTCGCGTCCGTGTAACCTAAGCTGGACTGGACTTAGCGATATAATCTCCGCTGAGACCGCTTCATTTCAGCGCGACACTGGCGCACTTGTCAACGTTTAAACCAGATTTAACTTCAAGTTATTTATGGTCGGATTCTAAATCTCCGCTCACAGGTGAATGGTATTATTCTAAGGGAAACGTGAATTTTCACTCAGAAAACTTGCCGGATTGCAGAGTCAGTTATTGCTATTAAAACGCTTTTTTGTACTAAAATCCGACTTATTAAAGTCCTGTCCTAAGTTTTGATACTTAAAAAAAGTGATTTCTGAATATTCTTAGGTAGTGTTTTTTATGTGAAATGATACTCAAAATAAGAGAGGGTCCAATAAATTTCAAATTTTTTTTTTTAATTTAATTTAATTCCAATAAATTTCAAATTTTTTTCAGATCCGGTTCAAGCCAGTATTACCCTCGCCGACAGCTGAAGTCGTCGGCATCAAGCATGGCGGCACAGTGACTGGGCCTGAAGCAATTAATATTCCATGTCGCCGCGGAGTCTACGCGAATGTCCGTCTCTGCGCCCTCCAGGGATGCCGATGCCGCGCGACGGGTATAAAATACTGGTCATACCATGGTCTGACAAAACAAAGTCTGCCGATCCGAATGACGTGTCACCCTTACGTCAAAGTCGAGTTGCCACTTTGTTGCAATAAAACAAAAACGAAGGAAATATTTGCTGCCGTTATAATGCAAAATAAATTATTTGCGCATTACAATTATCATTTACTTGTTTAAGCACACAAAATGGGATAAGTTAAAAACAAATGAACGTAATAATTTAATGAAACACTCACATGATACATGGGGGTCGGGCATTATTTTAATAGAACACTTGCAACACACAGCAGTGCGAATGACGTAAGGGTGACACCCACACCCACTACAGAATACCGGACTGTCATACCTGAAGAAGTATATTATCGTATCATGGGTTATGCTAGGTGACCGGACATAACAGGTACCAGAGCGTAGAAATACTCAAACAATCAAGTTTAAAAAGCTATCGCCGTTGCGTTAGCGTACGGCCGTCAGTTTCCGCTTTATATGGAAATCAAATATCTACGCCTAATTCCATACTAATATTATAAATGCGAAAGTAACTCAGTCTGTCTGTTACTTCTTCACGGTCCAACCGCTGGACCGATTTAGCTGAAAGATGGCATGGAGGTAGGTCCGATGCTCGAGAAAGGATGGGCTACTTTTTATCCCGGAAAAAGTTCAAACGGGATCGCGAAAACCGAATCTCATACGGACTAAGTCGCGGGCACAAGCTAGTAGCGAATGTAAATACTTTTTGAATACCAACTTTATTCTTTTAAGTAACTTTCATTTCAAATTTTGAACTCATTATCATCTTCAAATAAGATACTTAATAGGCAGTACCAATCAACAAAGTAATAAACCCTACACTTATAACAATAAAGACAATAAATAACATACTTTTTCAAATAAAGTAATAAAGCAAAATAAGAAAGTTTATAAACAAGCCCTCGTACATAAAGGTTGATTGCTTCTAAAAGTATCAGACTAAAACTTTTAAGCTTTAGCGCCGTTAAAACCCTACAAACAAACCCCAAACATTATTCAGATCAAAACACTACACATTGTGTGAACCCGAGCCTGACCGAAGCGTGGCCAAAAACAGGCCTCCGGCCTGTTGCGAGCCTTATTTGCATCCTGATTGATTATTCCATCGGCCGGCTGCGCCCGACACGGAATTGATTCATAACTAAATCTTAGTGGTAATTATCACACCAGAATTCGTCTCAACACCGCTCGTGCCAACCCTAGCAATCGTGGCAAAACTGGCCACCCGCCACCGCACTATAGAGCCGCGGAATTAAAAACTATTCAAATTCGAAAATGGAATACTGATCCGAAAGTTTCAATAATATAATTGATTGGGAAAGTTCATATTCTCTACCTATTAGAAATTTACGACTTGGATGTAATAAAACTTGAATTGAGTGTGATTCACTTATTTGAAAAGCGCTTTTGTCTACGAAGGATAAACCTCACAGTTTAACACGACACGCGTTTAAAAATATTATTCCGCAGCTGTTGGCGAATCTGTTTGTAATTTGTCGGTATTGTTTTGGCGGGCGGGTATTAATGGACCGTCCTATCAATTATGCTGACTTGAGGCTATCCAAGCCCGTTTCCATTTCGCCTTCCCTTCTCTCCGCAGATTGCTTTTGGTTTGGTAAACTGAGAAGTTATTACAATATAGGATTTTCGATTCATTAGGTGCTTGGTAGCTCTACCATTTCAGTACCTGCAATGTCGTTTTAACATCTTTTTTTAATCATGTTTTTTTTTATTCGATTCAAACTAGCTAGTAACAAACCTACTAAAAGAATAAATTGAAAGTGAACATCCTTTTTAATTCACCGAACGCGTTCCAATTCCGAATCGTTCGAGACTGTTGCCCATCGGCGACGCAATATCGCGGAACGCTTTTTTCAATCACCACTCTTGCGTCTCGTCGCAAAATGGCTGCTTCATGAAAAATTTATGGGTCGAGTCGGGTCCGCGGCGAGCGGGTCCCGCAAGGCACATAACAGACCGAATAACATTAGTTTATGGACGCCGCCAGCGCTTCGAGGGCACTAAAACGCTTCCACGGAATTTAATGCCCGCCTCTCGGATAGATCACGATGCCTCCGCCATCATGGCGCGATATTTCTTGCGGAAAAATCTAGAAGTGCAGATTGTAAGTGCAAATTAATCATGCCGCAGTCGAAACCGATTCTGGTTTAAAGTCTGGAAAGTTTAAAAATTACTCAAACGTAGCGGAATGTAAATGATCAGTTGAGAACAAACGACATGTCGTTGGAAAACCAATACAGCTAAAACGTTGTTATATTGCGCCGTAGCGCGTAGTCATAAGCACTTACGACCACACAACGCATTCGCCCGCGAATAGACACCGGCACTTATCTTTAACAGCCTTCCTTGGTTTAATATCCTCCGCCTCTGAAACTAGTATATCTCTGGATAGTTAAAACGAACAACGTTGCAGTAAAATGCCGTGCCCGATTTGTTACTTAAATAACGGTACATAATTTATAACAAGTGAATGTGTTTATGTCTTTAAAAGTTGCCATTTCATCGATACTCGATAGATTTATCGCCAAGGTAAGACGATAAGTCAGCATTACGCGCCTTAACGTCGTTTCAGGGCACGGAAATTCTAATTTCAAATTTAATTGGCACGAGTACCTGCGTTCGAAATTTTAAATAGTCGCATTCCGCGCTGCCGGTTGTCGAATATTATAATGGAATTACGTAACCCGAGTCCCGAGTACGATTGAATTATTGTAGGAGAGAGTGCTAATTATTATTAATGTAAGGGGAAAGGACCAAGTGGTAATTATGGGTGTTCGCGTTGCTAAAAATAATTGCTATTCGCCGACGTCGTAAGTTGGTAAAGTATGGTCCGTAATAGAGCTGGTTGCCTTTGATATACGCGAATACACTGTCGACGGGGAAACGGCCCGCGAATTATGGCGCGGATGTAAGGTCAGAGACGTTAATGTACTCGTAATTAAAATACTTTTCCTTGTAAGTTCATAACAACATACTTCTTTCGTTAAGAATATGGATCAGAGAACGTTATAGACATCATTGGCATACTTTATTCTGCTTATAGTCGTGTTAATAGTACCTAATTAAGTTGTAGGACGTTATAAGATCTTATGCGCTGTTATTTTTAGTATTGCATTATGCAAAAGAAGAATCATCAATGCACCATGTCAGGAAACACTGATTTCATTACTCGATGTTACCTATACAATGGTTCCCAGAGCCAGTAGACATGCTCTCATTTACCAGAAAAAAAGCAAACAACGTTCCAATAGACGCAACGCGGTAAACTTTAATCATACATCAGCCTTTATGGGAGCGAGCCGAAAATGAAAAACAGAACGCGTAACGTTCCTTTTCCAAAAATAATGAACTGGTCCCGACTCTCTTCACGAGTCGTTAGCGAAACTTTGTCGTCGAACAATATTTTTGTTTTCCGTTCGATTTTTAAACGGCCATTGTGCCGATCTCGTTTTGTTTTCTTATTCTTTCGCTCATTCCGTTCGGCGGAAGTGGCTGTTTCGGCGCGGGTCGCCGGCGAACTTCCTGAGCCTTTCACTCGCTGAACTTAACTTCAGAGCAGGACGTTGTTTATGTTTCGTAAGCGATGACGCTCAGAATTTTTCCAACTCATTTTCTTAATACGCGAAGTTAACAAGCCCCCGTTATCACGCCAGTTTAACACAAACCAGGCGAGCCGGCGCATAACGAACAGTTTTTAATTAAGCCCGCGCCATATTTCCTAACAGAACAGTAGGTGAGCCGATTTATTCTGTATAGAGATCGCGCGATAAAATACCCTCGCACAATGAGCTGCTACAGCGCTGTAACGGTTTCATTAACGGAAAGTTAATCCGCCGCCTTAAACGACGACAATCGCTTTGTTTATCGAGGACTGACAACATTTGCATAGCGCAATGACGTAAACATTGCCAGAGTAAATATTGAAATACTATGATTGAGAAATCTTGACACCCATGTTTGCACGCGCATAGTTTCGACAATTAATTATTACTGGCCGTATAAATTGCTGAGGCAGCTCATAATGACTTTTAAATAGGATGCGAATGAAGCGTTCGATATTTAAAATTGCGGTAGCGCTTCCATTTCGGTTCGGATTTGAATATAGAACAAATTCTTTGTGTTCGGATTGACAGTTCAATTAACAAATACATCCGGTGTCGCCGGCCAGTGACAGGTAATAGTCCTCTGTGATAGAAGCGTCCTCGCTAAACAAACCCAAACGTGAATGTGGAAAACTACCAAATCCACCTTATTTAGAGTTCGCATAGATAATGGATATGACTGCATTAAGAGCATAATCCCTCATATCATCAGAATTCGGTACGAAAACTCAGTGTTGTGCTAACGCCAAATACGGTTAAGTTGACGAGTTGAGAACCGGGGCTTTGATAACAAAACTTTCGTATTGATCTTCAAATACAAAGCAAACAAAAGCAAACTACTTATTGGGAGTAAACTCTTACTATTCAGACGGTAAATTAATGCCAGGGCAAAGCAATATCGGCTGCCGTCAAAGCTGAAGAGCGGAAGTTGGAAAAAATCAATCGGGGAACCCGATAGTGGCCATTAAAATATCGTTGAATTTCAAAAGGAGACGCTTCGAGACCCGGTGGAGAGTCTCGACGCCAAGACGTATCGGGGCTGCCGTGGAATGGACTTTTGATGTAAGTTCGGAACGCACGCGGGTGCTGGCTGGCGACAGGATAGTGGGAGAAAAAAAAACTTCCAATTCTAAATTGGAATCTCGATGCAATTGATTCGACGAGTTTTCTACTTTTGAAAATAGAAAGGTACTTAAATACATTTAAAGAATAGAACATCAATGTTTTTGGAACTAAAAATAATCTACAAAGTTTGTAAATTATACTAACAGCATTACCAGTTGTAGTAAGTACATTTACATTTTTAGACTCATTGTTGAATATGAAAGTTCCAGAGCGGCAAGTTTACACAAGTACAGACTTAAATAGAGCCTTTTTACAAATAAAAAATTCATTGCTTTATAAAGTATACCCATTTTTATAGCGAAAAAGATACAAAGATTGTGAAACTATGTAAAGCATCACTTATAAGCATTTTACATTTCAATTGAAAACTGTTTGTGTGGGTAAATTCCAGGATATATCAATAACCATTTTAGTTAGTCACTTTAGTTAGTCATTTACTAAAACAGTAAGTATCAGTCGTTTCTTTCATATCAAACACTTTCCGTTATTTAGTCAATTGAATAAAACATGGATTTAATCTTCGATGAAAGTCAGGCTTTCGTTCCTACCGCAAGATTAAGAGGTCGGCATAGAGCCAGATTTTAAAGAATGTTACAGTCTGGCAAGCAAGCTTATAGAGAATTCGACGCAAATACTACCCTATTTAGAATGGGTCGATGATTTTGTGACGTAATAACGTCTTATAAATTGAGTTTGAATCATTGACCCGCGTACTGGTACACACACATTTACAAGTGTACAGACGTCCTCGCGCGCAAACATTGACGCTTCATTCGAATTATGTTCGAAATCGTGCTTTTATAGGCCGTGTCCGCCCTGTGGTACAACCCTATAGCATTCGAAATTCAGAATTCAAAACGTTCGACAAAAACCAACATTTAAATATAGAACCGCAATTACTATTTACAACGAATGTCGGCACGGCCCGGTAGCACACGTTACATCAGCGGCTAATCAGACCGCAGTTAGCGAACATCAACTCGCTAATCAACGATTTGTGGTGGCACTGACTTCGCTCTAATGATTTCGATATATTTAATAGTACGTGTGTTAATGATTTGGAGAGAACATATTTGAGAGTTGCTTATTACTTACAATATGGTAACTTTCATGGATTCCGATTACCAGCTTTGTTTGTTAAACAGGTGTTATTATAGTCATGCAAAATCTTTGGTAAGGTTCAATGTAAATTTTAAAGGGAAAATTAGTAGACTAGTTGCTTATTAGAATTGGCAGAAAAGTCACTCAAGACAAGACGCAATCCAAGGTGGTAAAGGCCCGTCCTTATATTTAAGGACTAACTACTGAGAACTACTGTGTAGAACCGCTGCCTTTAAAGTTACAAACGTATAGGTTCCGCTACTTCTAAAATATCACACGAAAATCATCTGAAATGTCGTGTAACGCGATTCGAACAGGGTCCATATACTTCATATTTCCGACAGAACATTAGTTACGGGGCGCGTGCTGCGTTTGACTTCAATCGCTTTCGACTGCGATGCCAGCTCTACTTGTTGGGAAATCGTTACCCCCAATTTAGGAGGGGGTGTGAAGGTGGAATGTTTATTATATTAATTGATCTATATTTAAGCGGGATTAATATTTTTATATAGCAGAAATAGAAAGAGACAATCCATACTAATATTATAAATGCGAAAGTAACTCTGTCCGTCTGTTACGTCTTCATGCTTCAACCGCTAGACCGATCGAGATGAAATTTGGCATAGAGATAGTTGGAGTCCCGGGAAAGGACATAGGCTACTTTTTATCCCGGAAAAACGCATAGTTGCCGCGAGAACGCGATAACCGAATTCCACGCGGGCGAAGTCGCGGACAGAAGCTAGTAATGACATAAATCCGTTCCACCTGATACACTCAACCGCAATGAAATTGGGATTGGGTCACTTTGTACGGAAAATCCTATACAAAGTGACCCGATTTCATGAGTGTAGTTATTAGGTACAAATCATGCTTCGTAAATGGTTCAATAATTGATTCCATGGAGATTAGGCAAGATCCTATGCGATTCAAATAGTTTTGATTGCAATAACGAAATGTGCACGTTATGTGGAACATGTAGCATCAATTGTTATTTTTAAAATTTCGCGTTTACTACACATTATACACACTATATGACGGAAACAAATTGAATGAATTGAGTTGTAGCAACAAAACCAATTGAATGTTGAGGAAGCTTATAGTTTCTGCGAGCCTCAAAACCACCGAGAGAACAAATGCCGGATAGGAGCTAAGCCCGTTTGGTAACGACTTCGGGGAAATTGGTGCAATTATTAATTCAGTACCGTTTATAAGCGTAATGGAGATACAGAAAATAACAAAAGACAGTAATACCGAAAAAGGCCGATGTCTCCCGAGCTGTCGGCGAAGTGCTCGAATAAAAATAAACATGGCATCACAACATTGTTGATTCGTTTAAGTGTGGCGCCACCATCGACAACTCCTTTGAAGGACTAAGGACACAAACAGTTATATACTTTGCCCACCAGAAAATAGATGTTGGCAACAATAAAACCCGAACTATCTCAGATAAGATAATGGCATAGACAATTAAATTAAACGGGAGAATCGAGGACAAACAGAGAATTCCCATTTGGTAAAGTACGGGACGTTTTTCTAGCGTCTGCGGGACTCGTGTTGTTTCAAGACAAATGACATTGACATTTAAAAGACCAGTTAGAAAGCAATTGGATTCCATTTGGTTTTTCAGGGGTTGTTTTTGTGAATCATCAGAATTGCGTCTATTCTTCTAACGATAGATAATGGAAACTATTCATTCATAATTATTTATTCAACACTATAATAATGATTCATATTCAACGATACCCAAAATCCCAATATATTTACGTATATTTATCTTACCCCACACATAATAACAATATTTGTTTGCTCCATTGACAGATCGTGCGAAAACTAGCATTTTTGACACAATAGTCGCACGTGTCGACTTTAGATCGACGTCACATGGGGTTATTCCCGGGGTGAAATGGATGCTATTATTACTACATCTACTGCAATTCAATATCACGTGTCGCATGTGCGGTCGTTGAATTCAACGGAATATTTGGTCTTCACTACAAAATGTTTGTCTACCATGATTTGATCGGGAATGTGCAAACAGTTAAAGTAATACCAAAGTCAATAAATTACCCGTTTTCAAATAACCATTGCTAAATGAAAACAATTAACAGGGCGGAGTAACGGAACCGTTGTTTAGAAACGGCTCCCGGCGCCGCTTATCAGTGCCGGGGATTTTTAAACTCTTCTAGTTTCAATTAAGCGTCGGTTAATTCCGGTGCTAAGTGCTCGGTTTAACTCGCGACTTAATTTATCCCTCCCGCAATTTATTCCCGGGATTAATGTAATGAAAGTCCCGGGCAGGTCTCCTGCTAATTGCCACTCCCAATTGTCTAAACAAAAATAAACGGAGGCCTCGAGTCGAATTTATCTTCAGAACGGGCTGGGAAACGATTACGTGTAAAGCGCGCGTCTGATGAACGGCTAACCGGCGGTCGGTCCACCGGGCCCACGATTTTGAATTTCGAACTGAATTGAATTATTAATTAAAGGTAAACAACGGAACTATTCAAACGTCGAACTTGAGAATTATTAATCGATTTTTTTGTTTGAGTTGCTTCCGTGTTGCCAGTTGCATGAAAAAAAGGTAACGTAATTATAAACAAACTTTTTAGGGGGTTTAGTATTGTTTATTATAGTACTTGGGATATCGACATAGGGTTGAAATTCTTTTGTGATAGGAGTATGTGTAAATTTGTTGGTAAGTAACGCAGTAGTAATCCTCGCAAGGGCGGCACCCACGCGCAATACAATCAGCGTTACACGGGCGGCAGCTGTGGAACCCTAAATTACGGCTCACTTAGCCGTAAGGAAGGGTTCCGTTGCAGTAAAAAAGAAGAAAACAACGGGTCCGAATTGACAGTTCAATCTGAGTATGGGGACGAATAGGGGAATGCAGCCGCGCAGAAAAATCGATGTGAAAATATTTCTTCGAGCTATGACGGAGACGTTTTATTTGGATATGAAGCCTTTACCACGCGGATACTTGGTAACGGATTTTGATATATAATATTAATATATAAGTCCAAATATACTTCATTCACAGGTACGCACATCACATCACATACATGTATATTCACTCACATCCATTACACTGTCACACATTATAAAGCCACTCGCAATTTTAAGTATAGGTATGAGTTTTTTAAAGTTATTACTTACTTGCTTAAGTTTAACATAAGTTTTTTCTTTATTTTATAAGCGAATAAATCGTCGGTCCTCGGGGTTTGTGGCAGAATATCAGTGATCCGCTCGCCCGGGCGGAGCTACACACTGAGCCATGGCCCGTTTGCGCTGTTGCAACGCACTATGTGCTTGTATTTGTAGATGTTGTTTCTATGTTTCTGTTATTGTTTTAAATCTTAGTTGTGCATGTAACATTTATGTAAAACTAGATACATGTGCATTTGTAACAGGCAAATAAACGATTTATCTATCTATCTATCTATCTATCTTTATCCATTCAATTTCGGCGTCAAGAATGAGTTGACATTAAAATAAATGTCAAAGTTTGAACGTTAAAATCACGTGCCGTCGTTAAATATGTATAACTTTAACATTTTCCAGTGGCCAATAGAATCAAACGGGTCGCTAAACAACACGAATTATTCGGTAATGTCGGGTAATTAGGTGGCAGCGGCACCCTGCGTTTATAAACTTATCACTAAATATCGGTGTAAACTAGGCACATATTTGTTTTAATTAATAATGGCCGGTGAGGGCTGCCGACTGTTCCCACGTACTCTATTATTGATTGTCAATATTATTATATAATATTTTAGGCCAGTATTATTTTATTAAAACCTTTCGTTGGCAACGAAAAAGTTTATTTAGAACAGGGTGGAATTATCGCGCGCTGGCCACTTTTAAATGTGGAACACGGTACTGCAAAACAAATTTACCTAGCTTTTTTTAAACAGTTGACCTGCAATCAAAAGAGTTATCTAATCATAATCGAATTCAGAACAAAATCGTTCATCGGATCGCGAAACCCTCGAACTGTTGAATGAATGAATGACACCATTCAAACATAGCTCCTCAATGACATTGTCATTGCCCTTGATTGTTGTGATAGGTATTTTAAATTAGGATGGGAGGAGATCACTTATTTATATTCCAATAGGTAATAGAAATAGTGTCGTCAACGTCACAAGTTTTATGAGGCGTGTAGTCTCGCTTCTGATCACCCGTTTAATAATGGCTTAAGTAGCTCCATTACTAGTTCTGGCACAACTTCCAAGTTAATATTGCTGAAGTAAGAGTCCATTTGATTATCTTTCTCTTACGCAGGCATTATTCGACCAAGTGGGTCAATATCGGCGACCTAGACACGAACAATATAACAGCGCGAATATAAGCCGATACGAATATTTGCCGAGGAGAGCGAACAAACAAAAAATATTCATAAGATAGCATACATTATTTACTCAGCAACGACGATGGACACATAATATCAACGCCGCACACGTTTCGTAATAAAATATTCAAAAGTAGGTATCGTCTGGAATAATAGGACGTATAAAGGCGCAATCACACTCAATAAAAACCGTTCTCATTTTGAATATGGAACTCTTTGACTTGTTAAATGATAGAGTGTTCCAGCCATGATTGAATTCTTAATTCAATTACGGTGATGTTGATACACCGCAGGGTCGGTGGGTGTTTTATGGTGCAACCGCTGTTTACACAACTATTCGGTATGGTAGCGCGTGTGCGGCCGATGCACGTGTTGACGTTACAATAACAAACCGATCAAAGACCTTTGATGCTGCCAGTCATTTAATTTTGAATTTAGAATATTCGTTTCCGACAATTCCTTATTTAATATAAGCCGTCTTTTAAGCAAACGAGATAATTTCTCGGAACATGAGATATTAAATACAGCGTACTCCCTCGAGCTTTGCATCGTTTCGTTCTGATTGCATACGGAACTTACTAATTGGGCGCTTTCCTTAAGCGCCCCTGGTTGTCCTTTGTTCTCGACAAAAATATTCGACAATTACCTACCATGAACTTAACTCGTCCCCTATCTTGCGTTTGTTGGAAGAACCAACACGAGCCGTTCAAATACGGGCGCAGAATTAACGTATCGGGAGGACACGACACGAGGGCCGGCCTGTGGTGAAATCCCCTCGGATTTCTGCCCTCCTGGGGCTATATTCGAAGTCTTAAAATAGGGATCGCCCTGTTTTAAGACTTCGCTTTAAGCAGCTAGATTTAAAGTTCAACTTGACGCGTGAGCGATCGTATAGGGACCAGGGAGATCCCTATTTACGACTTCGAATACAGCCCCTGGTAGCAATCATGCGTCTGGCGTTTTTTGAATACCGTTAATTACTATATTCCTCGGTTACAAATACCCGGTATGAGGCGTAAGCCTTTTTAATGAAGTTGTTTGTTTTGAAAGACATGTTCAAACGTGGATTAAGCTAAGTGGGGAAGTTCGAGTAAGTATTATTTTCTACTCTTCGGGGGTGCAGATGGGGTTTTGTTTGTTGGACTGGAGCTCGAGTTTGGATCGTATTTCGTATTTAAGACTGAAGCGGGAAACGAAAAATCGGGGCTTACCTTACCCGACTAACAATAGCATGGCTCTTAAATACTAATGGATAGATACCTACTCGTACATAAGTGATAACATACTCGTATCTCTATCTACCACCTCTGATGTTAATATAATTTTATGAAGGAATTATTTGAGAAGATATATTATTATAAAAGATCTTTACGAGTTCTGCTCTGTTTACGACGTTTAATATCCCTGATTTACGTATCCTACGTATTTATACATTTATTTATTTAAATACATTACACGTTAGCAGAGTAGCCTATCAAGAGGGTTTAACCCGAACGTTGGCAACGTCGCATATAGCTGTCAAATGTTTCGCTGTTTTTATCAATTTCTCAATATTACTGAATTAAAATAGTTATTTGTTATGCAAGGCTGCAAAGTGCAAAGTTGTTGTTTGCTGTGAGTGCGTGATTGAGACCCGAGTGAACGAAGGATTCTGGGGTTGAACCACGAGCGAAGCGAGTGGTTCAAATATAGAATCCTGAGTGTAACGAGGGTTTCAAGGCACGAGACAGCAAACGACTTTGCTGCTGAGCGCAACACAAAATTTTTCACCTCACGCGCGATTTTTCGGGAAGAAGACTTAGTCCGGCGTCACGTACAGTTTGTGCTAACTCTGGAGGAGTCAAAATTCGTATCTTCATCGCTAGAATCGCTCATATTTTCTTTACTACTTCGTATAGGTATTCTAAATTACAAAACCAGCAATCAAAAACTTTTTTTAATTTTTTTTTTTAATGTTTTTTTTTCCGGAGGTTGCGTTCCAAATCACTCCTACTCGTACTTCAAGATTCAATTATTCATTGAATACAGTTAAAATATACACATATTTAAGTATTTTTGTGATAAAACAAAGTGAAATAATGAAATACATCTGAAACGGTGTATTATTAATATAATTTTATAAAACAAGGATGTGCCTGTAACAGCTTTTTTAACCTACTGACTTGATAATTCTAAAACTGTTATCTATCTGTTACTAAATCATAATCGCCCTTAAAGCTTAATAAAACACTACAGAATACAAAAGCCAAAATAAATCCGTTTTTTTTTCTTCCTAATCCAACTTTACGTACTAGGAGTCCCTAAGAGACTGGTCGGTAAGTTACATCGGCAGATGTGTTCTCCCCAGAGAGCATTGGTCTATATTTTTCGGAATACTGACATGGGCGAAAAAAGTGTGCTCTGTTGAAAAGAGATAGAACTAGATATTCTAGTAATGTCTTTATGGAAAATAATTCGTATAGATACGCGGAAAAATTTAAAGTTAGCGGATCTGCATAGTAAAAATACACACAATTTGACATATTTACTTTTAAATCAATGATTATGTATGAGTATCAATAAGATTTATCGGTATCATTATTTTTCATCCCACCAATAATGTTTGTACCGGCACGTTGCACATATTTATTTGATTCAAACATTTTCTATTTTGGTTACCTTTACAACCATCCATACCCTACGGCGTTTGTCACATTGTATCCAATAAAGCTTAGCAATCCAACCACACATATCTATGCCCCCTAAAGCGTGCACACACGGTGTCTTTGGCAGTCATTCGAACGCGATCCGTTTGACGTTAGTCGCGTGCGAGGGGTCTTTACTTAAAATAGGGGAACCGGGCACATACGAAAACAGACCTTAACGTTAAATATGTTGGATTGTTTTTCAAATCTGGTGAAAATTTGCTGGCCAGTGTTGTGACTGGTTTAGTGCTCGCAGTAAAATCGAACAGTTAGAGAAAATATTCTTCTTTAAGTATTTAAGTTCGTTTTCAAAATCGTAGAAGTGTAGTTTATAGATTTTGGGGCGCTACCATAGTAGTTACATTATAGGAAACTATATAAAAAACGAATGTCAATCAGTTCAAAAGGCGCTGATTTTCGAGTATAAAATCGAGAATTTTACGATTTGAAATCAAGACTTAAAAATAAGTCACCATCTATCATGCCTAGTAAATAACTCAAACCTCACCCTCTCATAATTAAGACAAAGCACCAAAAAATAACGAATTACTTAAAAAGCTCACCTATAACCCGGGGTAGTGTTCAAACCAATAAATAACCCGGACAAATGAAGAAGATAGCCGGTTATCGCCTCCCCAAACCGGCCGGGTCGTCCGTCAAGATAACCGGCATACAAATGGGCCCCGAGAATTAAAAAGTTACCGTAATTTAGAGATAATGTAGGGCGAAAAGATTATCTCCCGATATGTACTTTTCTTTGTTAATCACCATAGCATTTTCAAGGATAACAAACTTCAGAGTAGACACTCTTTTTTCCACCCTTTTACGTTATTTTGGTCGTGATTATGATAAGTCATCACGAGAAGTTTCCACGAAAATTAGTAGAGATGTAATAGAACAACGAGGGTCACTTCCGAGAAATGCTTATTTTAGGAATTATGTAGTAATCCATACTTAAGGAACTATGTAAGTAGGTATATAATACACATAGTAAGTTCCAAAACGAAATGAAATTTTGACACTATAAATAAATATGTATATCTACGCTTACAAACATGCACACAGCCACTCTTCGAACTCCTTCAAAAGTGGTTATTTATCCTCAGATCTATTTGGTTTGATATTCATTTGAACAGAAGATATTTGGTGTAATTGCATGTAGGGGATGAATAGAAGGGGCCACGCTTAATACGAAAGGGCACAGTCGAGTTACACAGTAGTTAATATTGGATATTAAACCCTTTATTGGATTTATAGTACCTAATTTAAATTTAAATACCCGTAATCTTGTTAGGGTTGACGTTGTGTTTGATTTTTTTTAATTGGTAGAATAGGTAGGCCTTGGAATTATGTGCTTCTGTTACATCCTTAGGGTTACGAATCTCAGAAGGAATAAAATTAGAACTTATTATAGGATCATTCGTGTGTCTGTCCGTGCGGTTGTCCCAGCCAATTTGCTTCGAAGCTACTGGACCGATTGAGTTGCAATTTGGCACCTATTTATAGTGATTCAAAGATGGACGTGTAACGCACTTCAATAATAATAAAAAAAATGGGGTAAAAAAAGCGTCTCAAAGTACCTATATATAAAAATAAAATATTTTAGAGCATTAAGAAATTGAATTATATAACCTTTTGAAATGTGTCCAATCTACGAATTCTACGCATTTCAGTCCGTATTTCAATGCAACTTCAATCTACTAATTTTAATTCCCACATTTATCATTTCATGTGCGAAATTCAATTTGAATTTACTACTGAGCTTTTCGGTGAAGGAAAACATCGTGAGGAAACCTGCACGCATCCGCAAAGTAATTCAAAGATGTGTGTGAAGTCCCCAATCCGCACTGGGCCCGCGTGGGGACTATAGCCCAAACCCTCTCGTGATGAGAGGAGGCCTGTGCCCAGCAGTGGGACGCAAATAGGCTGTAGTAGTAGTATTTATCATTTCTGTTTGCTGATACTTGTATGTATTGCTACTGTATATTATTAACGTTGTTTACAAAGTATCACCACTACTATGTACAATTCATGCACATTTTCCTCGCTCGCATATAGGGCCCCTCATTACCACCTCCACTCGTGTTTTTACAGGGAGGGGGGCTGAGAGCGTCTCGGAAACGTTTGTCTATGGCCCATTGTCGCTGGCTAATTCGAGACGTCTAGCTCGTCAGGCATAGACAAGCTTTAAAGCACTCTATGACGGCTTGGGAAGATTTAAAAGGTTTCCTTAACGAGATGCTTGGGAAGCTCGTTTGGGGACTCAATAATTTACGTTTGGTTACTGTCGTTTTGCGCGAATATTTAGAGATCCGCGTTTAAATTAAGAAGAAATCGCTCAGAACGAAATAAGGAAATGTGCGAACAAGCGACCCTTCAACGAACGCGCTTCAGTGCCTCCAATAATACGCCCCCAGAGAATAAGCACAACAGAGCAAATGAAAACTCTGAAATCAGTTCACCTTTTCGTTCATAATATCCTTCCGGCGCTATAATAAATTCAAACAAAAGACAAAACGGGAAACCGCGGCGTGAACTCGGCGCGGTCCGAGCGTTACCAAGTCAGGAAGGAAAGCCCGAAAGTTCGCCTAAAAACCGGGAAAATCCCGAAAATTTAAGCCCAACATGGTTCCGGCGGTCGAGGGCGGCCCAATATTATTCGAGGCTTTCTTTTATTCCCTTTGTTTTACGCGTTTTATCGCCGCGGCCGTGTGCGGCGATAACGCGTCGCGCCGGACGCGCCTCCTAACTCGCCAGTAATGAGACTAAACAAGATTTTTAAAACTTTCCTCCCTTTGATACAAAGAAACAAAGGGAGCCCGTCTAATTTACGTTTTTCCTCAGCGTCCTTCAAAGAAAAAAACCCTCTTCAAAAGTCATTGACAATTTAGGACAAATACGAAAATAAAAGCCGTGGAAGTTTTCACGGAGGGAGGCGCGGAATAATTAGCCGACGTCGCGCGACATTCCGATACATCGCAGTGTCGTAAAGAAGGAATTTTATCCCGGGGCCGCTGTTTAAAGGGCCCACGCCCCGCAGTAAAGAGATTCCGTAATTTGTCCTCTCCGAGTGATTTCCCGGCATGATCAGAAGGCAGATGGTGCGATATTGGGATCCTAGTTTTATGCGGCCCGCGAACCGTTCGGCAGCGTCGTAAACCAAAAGAAAAACGGGAATCCGTCAAAGGGGCCTTGGATTTGCGTAAGAAGACCGTGTACAATATGATACGAATATATCAAGTGGTCAAGTCGATTACGAATTGGCTTTTTACATAAAAAATATACGCGTAGTTTTATATGGCCGGCCGCTATTTGCATAATCGCGTATTAAGTATATGGTGCCGCGGTCATGTACAACAAAAGTTGCATTTATTAAAGCGTTATAAGTATGATATATTTTCCTTCGTCGCCTACATTTCCACTAAACGGAATTCAGATAGATGCTTACCGTTTCAGCCATTTTCTGTTTATCGGCGGGTAGACCGTTGTCTGTCCTCTGGAAAGAAGAGAGGCGCATTTTATTTATTTGCTCAGCTTGTAATACACACTTGGTAGATACTAGATACATGGAGTCTAGGCGAGACTGTTTATCTAAGAGCTTCTGAGGCAATTTCACAGCACAAAGGAGTCTTTGAGGTTATGTGTTTGATGATAACCTTTGTTGTTTATGTCTAGTCTGACAGTTATTTTCTAAAATTTTTGAATCATTGTTAATGAGACCTTGAGACAGATGTGATGGGATCCAATTACTTACGTCTGTCCTCGAGGACCGGTTTTATTAAACCCTTTCAGCCAATCACAGGTAGCATTTGTCAAGTCGGGCCTTCCCTCGGCCGGCACCTGATGCCTGGGGTCATTTATTCGAAGATGGAACACGTTTGTTGCGATTGAAGATGGAAACTCTTACATTTGTACGAAAGCTGAGATGTAGCCCAAAAGTTTGTGAGAGAGAACCATTTTGTTACCCAACGTTAAGTCGACTAGAATAGACGCTCCTAGAATCGAGAAAAATAAATTCGTCGCGTCGAAATTTTGCGCTTATTTGATAGGTACGCTACGGTAAAATTCACATTTCACATATAATTAAATCAATTACTGTTTTCTTTCTTATACTCGCACGAGCGAAATTGAGTTTGATAGACTGTGAAACTGTCGACACATAAAAGAAAGGCGCGCAAAAAGCGCCCAAGCAATTTATTTAAAGTACTAAACGACGCGAACACTTTGTAAATATTATGCAGTTGATAAAATAAAGAAGTTTAAATTAATACAAATCCATTTTGTGCAGCGCCGGCGCAGTGTTTTAAATAAATTACCCCAAGATCGGGATACGCGGCGGCCATATTTCACGGGTGTCCCGGCTCCCGCGGACGTGTGGACACCTTTTTGTCCTGTTTGTCCTTTTTGCGCGCGCCGCGTGGACGCACGCGCGGCGTCGCGGCCTTTATGGCGCTTTTAATAGATAAATATCCCTTTGTTTTTTTGACGTGGTTTGTCCGTATTTTCAGCGCACTGAAAGGACTGCTTTGTGGGATTTCATGCCATTTTAGCTTGGAGCTGGTTTCATTCTAGAATAAACTTGTTTTAATTCGAAGAGAAAACTAATACACGCACATTTTCATTTACACACAGGTTATGGGTATACAGGAAGAAACTTTTTCCAAGTGTCAAAGGAAAGTATTAATATCTCCACCGAACAGTTCTCTAACTAGTTCAATGTCAACATTGTCAGCAAACAAAACTTGTCACGTTATTAATAACCGCCAAGAAAGTTTGAAAGAATTTTCTAATTACCCTTAACGATGTCACGCCAGGCAGGTCGAGTAAAATAAATGTTGGTATAGGAGTACCGAGTTGTATGGTCTGGAATGGACCCAGCGACAAGCGAGAGCGATTTTAAAACATACTTTCAAACATCAACTTCGTTAATTTCGATCTCCATTTGTTTCGTTTCCTTTTAAATCGCATCAAATATTGGAAGTGAAAAAAAAACTTGACGATGAGCGCTTTGTCGAAGTCACAAGCAGTGTAAAGGGAACTAGAATCAATAGCGGGCTTATTTCAAGTTCCTTTGATAGGTATGCAATTTGATTAGAAACGCACCGAAATTTTAGGGGTCGGATACAAATCAAATAAGAGTCCATATTAGGTCGCCGATATTATAATTAACGCTCGAAGTGTTTTAAAATAAGCTTTAGATTGTGACAAGGGCTTATTTTAGATTGCGACACATAATCTCTCAACTGTACTTACCTATATTAGACCGTAAATTTTAACAAGTCCATTTCAAACTACGATTTACATCAACCACTTGAATCCCGCTCAGCGCGTGATTTGGGACAGACTCTCGCCACCTCATAGCAGAGTATGAACCGAATGAAAAATGATGCCCATCCTCACAGCAGCGCTAAAATTATTCCTTCATCGTAAACCGGTCGGGTACTCCCGGGAGGACAAAGCACTATTGCTATACCTCTGCATGCCACACGAAATATGAACCCTCTACGTGCTGCGACAGGACGTCATAATATTTGAATTATTTATTAAGTGCTTCATCGTGCATATTGTGCTATGACTATGAGAGAACTATAATACTCTCTACGAGTCAGATCTGTGACGTCATCTCGTTCTCCTTAACCTTGGACTATTATCCGCCATTTTCCCCAATCTTGCACAGTTAAAGCATCAATCAATCATTTATTTAGCAAATTGGCCACATAGGAACACTTTTACACGTCAGAAAAGAATTTACCAGCGCTTCCAATTTTCGCTTCCTCCCCGTCTTCTATCAGTGTTAATAAAACTAGAATTTCATCTCTCGCCGGTTCGCCTCGCCGCAACCCCTTTGCGAACTCGTTAAGTGTTGTATTACGGCACGTCCCCGTAAGCACGCCACTGTAATCTATTAAGTAAGTGCAGCAAGGTGCTCTAACTTCCTAATTGGCGGCAACAATGTCGCAGAGAGCCGGAGCGGAGACGCCGCGCGTTTCCTGGACATTTTTCTCGTTACAATTTGATGCTTTTGTTCGTTGCAATGTTAGTTAATTAAAACAGATTCCGTTGTCCGCTGGATTTAACTTCGAGTTGAAGTTATCGATTCTGTCGGTTTGTCGCGTTGGAGCGCTATAAATACTGCAATAATGCGGCGATGTCGACGAGGTTGCCTGAATCAAGCACATCCGATCCGGCAAACGATTTGCGCCCCGATTACCCCGCCACGATCCCGGCATAGTTTCGCAATGAGGTAATTGCTTTTTTCACCGCAATTCCACGCAGGTGGCCCTGATAATAAATCCTTACCGTTTCATATTAGCTTTGATGGAATAGTTTATTACTTATAGTCGTAATTCCGGTGATGTTTTGCGGGAGCGCGGCCGGTCGTGCTCCTTGAAGTCATTAATAGAGTCTCTGGAACTTAAATCTCTCCAAACGAAGCATGCGATATGTTTATTTAACAAACACGCCGCTCCGGTTCGATGCGTTCCAATTAGATAGTTCGGGACGTGCTCAATCCGCGACGCCGGCTCCGGTTATGCCGTTTTGTCTGCGCTGTCACAACAGCTTGCCTGCGGGCGGGCGCAGTGAATGTATAACGATATTTTGACAGCGCGGCCGCGACGTCTGCACCAGACAGCTGGGAATTCGTCCGCGAGATAGGTAATGCATAAAATTTCAGAGAGACCACGACACGCCCGCCATCTTAAGTGGCGCGGGTGAAATATGGCGCTCTATTACAAGTGCTAGCCGACAAAAAGTCTCTAGGAATTTGCAAGTTTTCTTAGCGGATGCAGAGGAAATGCAACTATAAGGATTAACTTTTGAACAATTTGAGCGGCTGTTATAGCGAGATTTCTTTAGCTGACACTCGATCTGAGACTGTACCATAACATAAATTGGTTTAATAAAAGCGGGACGTCGCAACGCGACGTCTCTCTCGCTCCGTTAATATCGCGCGCTCGGGAAATGTTATTTTATTAAAACTGTCAAGGTGGGATCCGGGCCGCGAACTGATACGGGGCTAAATCAAAATAACTGAACATTTCCGAGGAATATTCACTCGCGCGCCTCGCTCCACTTTATTTCACTGAGTTTTTCTTTGCATATTCCGTTTTTATTGACGTAGTCAATCGTAGGAGCGAAATTCGGCCGTAATGTATTTTTTGGCGGAATCGTGTCGTGCTTACGGAGGAGTCCATTGTCGGAGCACGAATTCCTCATACGAATTGTATAAGTGATTCAACGTGCGAATACTGAATGAGGATGTTTTGAATTGTCGATGCAATAACTCCTAAAGCTTGTTTATTTAAGGAGACGTGTCTTTCGGGACTGACTTAAGTCTAAAAACTCCAGATAATCTTAGTAGTCACGTTTTTTTTTCAAGACGAGTTTTATCTAAAGAATTGTCATTTATTAATGTGACTGTTTCTACTTCTACGATATCCTCGTGTATCCAAAATGCTTTTTATAGGCATATAACTTCATCTCGCATATCTTGAAATGTTTCGAAGATTTTTGAAAAAAAAAATACCCGACTTCAAACAAACTTTTGATGTCACATTATATGTTTTTGTAATCCGTTCATTAAACCCTTTATTTTGATACCCCACTCGGATAGGCTTATACAAAAAAATATTTTTGGAAACGTTTAAAATGCCTCCAAAAGTCAGTCATTTCGTTTTTTGAAATTTTGATATAGGTACCCACCCAGTGTCACTCTCACAATTAAGACAAATCTAACGACACCTCGCATGCTAAAATCCATCCAGCCATTTAGGCTACAGAGCGTGCCAAAAGAATGTACATACATACATACACTCGAAAAACATAACCTCCTTCTAGCGCAGTCGGGAAAAAATAGACAATCGTGTCTTATTAGGCTACGTATGATAATTAAGTATAACTGTGTTGTGTTTTACAAATTAAATAGCTATAAAAACTTAACATCATAAACGAAGTTTGTCTATATTGACCATTACTTTAACGATTCAATGAAAACTCTACACCATCGGTAATGCCAACTAATTCTTAACTAATGTTACAAAACATCTTTTTAACTTTCCAACAAGCGCTCTAATCAGCAAGATAAACGAACAATAAAAAGTAATGAAGACATAATAGATTTGTGGCTAAAGAATAAATTACGGCTAATATGTTGAACATGGACAAACTTCGTAAAGTATAAGTATGTTTATATTGCGCGCGATGTTGTGCTTATACCGTTGGCAAAGAGTCTATAGTTGCCTAAACTACGTGACATATTATATTTGTGGCAGCGTAGGTGGACCTGCCTTAGGCGACTCGAGAAAATCTTAAAAATATGTATTATGTCTTGTTCTGAGAAATTATCATCATAAAATCTAACTAGAAGTTAGACAACAAGTTTTCTTGTCAAGGTGGCCTAGTGGTTAGACCTACCACCTCTCATGCAGAGGGTCGCGGGTTCGATTCCGGCTCGCACCACTAAATTTAGGTACTTCTGTGCGAAATTCAATTTGAATTTACCACTGAACCACTGAGCTTTTGGTGAAGGAAAACATCGTGAGGAAACCTGCTTGCATCTGCGAAGTAATTCAAAGATGTGTATGAAGTCCCCAATCCGCACTGGGCCTGCGTGGGGACCATAGCCCAAACCCTCTCGTGATGGGAGGAGGCCTGTGCCCAGCAGTGGAACGCAAATAGACTGTAGTAGTAGTAGTTTTCTTGTCAGTTGTACATTCAGTAGGCTTAAATTGGAAAGAGTGTAACTACTAAAGGTTTTTCCGCTACGAAATTTCAGTCTATTAACCTTTTTGACGTCATGTCAAATAAAATAGTCGTCGCCGACACGCCAAGGGTGGCAGACGTTTAAAGGGAATATGGATCTTATGCATACGTTTTTAAACTCTTTAATCGTTGTATACGCCATGACGCATATAGAGGTTGTTGGCGTTGGACCTGATATACGCGTCGCTGACGTTGAATTATTAATTTAATTACTCTATGTTGAAGTAAATGTGTTCTTAAGCATAATATTCCATTTTCAAACTATCTCGGTGCAAAGTTCGCTAAAGCCCGTCGCAGAATGACCGCATGGCTAACGTCACTCGTGTGCGGCGACCCTACGCAGCAACTTTGCGAGTTACGAGTATAGCTCGACGCAACTTAGAAGGCGCATGTATGAAGCAATAATAGACTCTGCGTCTACGGCTCAAGTGCTTCCCCGCGCGCCTTCTAATGTGTGTCGAGCTATACAAACTTCTGTTGAGAGTTGGGGATATGACAGCATAATGGACGAGAGATTTTAAGATAGTATTGCAAAGCAGCTTCACTGTGTTTTAAAATTAGATACAGAAGTGGTGAATATTATTTGCCTTTGGGAAAAATCGGATATCCGACCAGAACCGAACTGCCAAATAATTTCCAAATTTTTATGACTGACTTTAATGAATGTGTTTCAAATGAAACTTTATCACATCAACGTTTTGATCTATTATAAGTAAGGATTCACAACCAGCCGGAGAAAAATGCCCGAACAGCTCGGGCACCCGTTTGGCCTTCGTTATAAAGAGGCGTTATTGGCATATTGGACGTATTTTCTTTTATATTCTGTTAGGCACTGTTCGTCCATATGTTATTACTTATTATAGGTCAATGCATCAACGTCATAATTCACCATTTTGACATCTTTACGTTAAGAAATAAAGTTCCATATAAAATAAACAGACATATGGGTAAATGTCACTCATTAAATACGGTGAAAGAATAACAGTTCGGCTCGAATTTCAAAGATTTCCCGATGGTAGTTTGGTTACTAGTTTGTTAAGGAAAACATCGTGAGAAAACCTGCTGTAAATCTGCGAATTTATTCAAAGATTTGTATGTGAAGTCCCTAATCAAAAAGTGGTTAAGTACTTTGCGCTCAACTTACTTACTTATTACTTACTTAACTCAACTCAACTTACTCACTTATAACTACTTAGTTATTGATTGTACATTAGTAATTGGTGTTATTTTCGACTTCTGCCCATTATTATACCTATAACATATACGCAATTTCTTAACATTTGCACTTTACATATTACTAGCTTCTGTCCGCGACTTCGCCCGCGTGGAATTCGGTTATCGCGCTCCCGCGGGAACTATGCGTTTTTCCGGGATAAAAAGTAGCCTATGTCCTTTCCCGGGACCCCAACTATCTCCATGCCAAATTTCATCTCAATCGGCCAAGCGGTTGAAGCGTGAAGAGGTAACAGACAGACAGACAGACAGACAGACAGAGTTACTTTCGCATTTATAATATTAATATGGATATAAAGAGAAAATGTAAAGAAATTGCGACTAAATTATAAATGTTTGCATGAGAAAATGCATAACACGTGACAAAGGCTGTCCAATCAGCTGCGACACGTTGCATTCCCAGTAATTCACACCTGCCGTCGTCGGTTGACAAAAGCGAACGTTATCTCTTGCGCAAGTCAGCAGCTATTTAGTTAGTAGAAGCATTGAGTTAATGCTGAATCGACATCCATATCCATATTAATATTATAAATGCGAAAGTAAGTCTGTCTGTCTGTTACTTCTGCTTCAACCGCTGGACCGATTTGGATGAAATTTGGTATGGAGATAGTTGGAGTCCCGGGAAAGGACATAGATACGCGGGAACCGATAACCGAATTCCACGTAGGCGAAGTCGCGGACAAAAGCTAGTAACGAATATTAGCACTAAGAAAGAATATTCTTCTAAACACAGTCTGAAATATTAAAACACCATACTTAGATAAATCTTGAATAAAAAGCAAATTCAATTTGAATTTACCACTGAGTTTTTCGGTGAAGGAAAACATCGTGAGGAAACCTGCACGCATCTGCGAAGTAATTCAAAGATGTGTGTGAAGTCGCCAATCCGCACTGGGCCCGCGTGGGGACTATAGCCCAAACCCTCTCGTGATGATAGCAGGCCTGTGCGCAGCAGTGGGACGCAAATAGGCTGTTAGTAGTAGTAGTAGTGAAAAGCTAATTTAAATTAACTTCACAAATCCAAAAAAACAGATAAACATATCAGAATTATCATTCAAACCCATGCAACCATAAAGAAATCGAATGAAATTTCCATGTAAAATTGTATAACAACTGTTTACCCGATAAATATTCACATTTCCCGACAAAATATTCAAATATTCAAACGAGCATGTCCGACGGCCGGTATCGACGTCGATAAGTCATGGGGTACGTCACTATAAATCAACGATAGTGATGCCCACGTACCACTCGATAAGTGGTATACTGATTGATCTGAAGATAAGGAAAGCCTGTTTAGTTTAAATTAAATATGATTAATGAAAATCCAAGTGCGGTAAGTCGGTTTTTATGGATGGAAATGTATGATAATCTTTTTTATGAAGATATCGTTACGAGGGAGGTAGCGTTACGATAATAAATTAAATGAAGTTTTAGACAGCATTAAAGGAGATCTCGAGAGATATTAATTTCATTTGAAAGTTTTACTGTTAAACTTTGGAAGGTATCAATAAATAAGACGTCCAAACGTGTATTTTAGTTAAAATCTGTTTTTGTTTATATTGAAAATAGATAAGAAAATACACAAAATGAACAATCCATACTAATGTTATAAATGCGAAACTAACTCTGTCTGTCTGTTCTGACGTGTTCGTGTGTGACGACTTCACGCTTCAACTGCTAGACCGATTTGGATGAATTTTGGTATGGAGATAGTTGGCGTCCCGGGAAATGACATAGAAATCTGACGACACCTCACAAGCTAAAATCCATCAAGCAAATATTCTTATTAAAACAGAATATACATTTGCTAAAAATAAGACAACTAAAGTGTTCATTTTTCTCACCCAATCACCAATATAGTAACTTGATCGGCACTGTTTAGTACCTACTAGTACCACAGGGCGGACACGGCCTATAAAAACACGATTTCGAACACAAATCGAATGAAGTGTCAATGTTTGCGTGCAAGGACATCTGTGTGCGTGCGAGGACGTCTGTACACTTGTAAATTTGTGTGTACCACTACGCGGGCCAACGATTCACTCTCCATGTCCGGATGAAACAAATGTCGGTAGCAGATTCGTAGTACTATTAAATATTCTGTGCTAGTACTTACTATTAAATATTCTGTGCTAGTACTTAAGCATTACCGATAGTAAGCAATTTAAAAAAAAAAACATCCTACCGAGATCGCTAATTAAGATACCGTAAACGAGTCGTAAGCTGTCAAACCTGACGGTGTCAACTCCCAGTAACAGTTCGTTAACAGCTCCGTTAAAATGTCGGTACAGGCGGGACCGGTCGTTTTATTATGTTTCCATAATATGTTAGTATAAACATAGACTCTAGTTAAGATCTCGTCGTCGAGATGTGATATTATACTTGGTAATAAAAGAAGATAACGAACACGATGTAGCGTAGAACACGAATGCCATGTCATTTACGAGATTCATTACTTAATAAATAAACTAGAATTGGCGCTACAATTTGGGTGTTCTAAAAAGGGTGTCATTAAATATCATCGAGACTGGCAACGCCTCTGGTGTTACAAATGTCTATAGGCGGCGGTAACCACATTTCATCAGGTGGCCCGTCTGCCTGTATGTCCGTCTATCTTACTAATATAATAAAGCTGAAAGTGTGTGTTTAGATGTTTGGATGTTCGTTGCTCAATAACGCTAAAACCAATTTGCATGAACTGAAAAAGGACTTTTGAAATAAAGTGTTAAATTCCCTGCAGACATATCACATAAGATTAGCAAGGACTCCAAAAACATACACATTCTTATACTTAAGCACGCACATTGTCGCCGGTATCAGAGCTCATTCCGACCGATCTAAGTCGGTAAATTGAAAAGCATTTAAAATTTATCCTCCAACTTACGTAACGATGAATCGGACGTGTATTTACATAATTCAAGCGAAAGCACCCTTTATCCCTCGGCTACGACTACGCGATAAGCGGTAGCGGTGAGCGATCCACAATGCGTAATGCCAACCCGCTGTGCAAGGAGAGCGTCACGAGCGGGAAATGTTTCTTCTGACGTGACACGTCTTTAAGAGGGTTTATCCCGATAGTTGGCAACGTCGCATATAGCTGTAAAATGTTTCGCTGTTTTTATTAATTTCTCAATATTGCTGAATTAAAAAGGAAGATATCATTCTATGGTTGAATGACGCGTCTCGTTTTATATTTGTTGGTTAGGCATTCAAATGATAAGATTACATTAAAATGCATGGAAACTGCGATGGAAAGTTTTCAAAAGATATTACTTCCATAATACTAAAAATGTCGTGTTCCTATGATAACTGTTGCAATCCATACTTGATGTTTTATTCAACCATAGAGCGATAATTCATGTTTTCATTCAGTAACATTCAGAAATAAATGAAAACAGCAAAATATTTGACAGCTATTTGCGACGATGCCAACTTTTGGAGTAAACCCTCTTAAAATCACAATGACACATACGGGTACAAGTCAACAAAGTGGAATGTCACATTTCTATGTCGTATTACACTTGTTACTTAGAGAAGTAATAACAAAAAGATATATTAATTAGGGACATTTACTATGTCATACGTAAAAAGTAGATATATTATAAAGTAAAAGTGTATAAATTCAAAAACTATATGGCCAGGTTGTTTATATTATAAAACATGAGTAAGAAGTTTCAACAATTACTTTATGTAATAACAACAAAACTGCTAGTCTTAGAAACATTTTAGTGTCAATATTTATTTAGCTCCCATCGTCAGCTCGGAGTTATGGCCTTATGTTAGTATCACGGGCGGACGGGGTCGTGGAAACTGACGTTTCACGATGAAACCAATGGCCGTGTGCAGCGACGCAGACCCGCCCATTTTTATGGCAGGAATAGGTGGGAAAACGAGCAGACGCAGAAGCAGCGCCGTTCATAAACATCGACAGCTAAAATGGAATCATCAGTAGGTAAGTCGAAAACGTTTAAAGCGGATGGCAGGATAAAGGACTCCGGATTTTTTAATTTACGTCAATATGCTAGAGTGTGGTACGTTACTTCCTCGGACGAAGCCAGCCTAAAATCGAGCAGTACCTAATCAAAGATTACACCGCGGCTCTACTGCACTTTGATAATAGGTACTTACTAATAATAATATTATAAATGTGAACACTTTCACATTTATAATATTATTTTTGTTTGTTTGTTTGTTTGTCCTTCCTTCACGTCGAAACGACTGGACCGATTTGGATGAGATTTGGTATGGAGATAGTTTAAGACCCTGAGAATGACAAATGCTACTTTTCATCCCGATATTTCCACGGAAACGGGTTTTATACGGGTTTTTCAATACTTCTGTAACTATGTCTACCTATATGTATGGTAGCATCGGATACGCAAATTCTAAGTCTACGCGGGACGAAGCCGCGGGCGAACGGCGGCCCGCCGCCGCCGCTACCGCGCGAACTCGTGGCCCAGCCGTTATATTATAACGGATGATCTCGCCCGCTGCCAAGTCGGATAAAAGTTTGATTTTGTACGAACAATTTGATTTTAGTTGCAATTCGCTCGAGTCCGCGAGCCATTCTGTGAGCTGATTAGTGATGTGCGATTTGGCAACATTTCCAGGTTCATTTAAGATTGTTTGATGATGTTTGAATATTTTACAAAGCCATGGTGGCCTAGTGGTTCGACCAACCGAGGGTCGGGGGTTCGATTCCGGCTTTACTTATGTGCGAAATTCAATTTGAATTTACCACTGAGCTTTTCGGTGAAGGAAAACTTCGTGAGGAAACCTAGACGCATCTGCGACGTAATTCAAAGATGTGTGTGAAGTCCCCAATCCGCACTGGGTCCGCGTGGGGACTATAGCCCAAACCCTCTCGTGATGAGAGGAGGCCTGTGCCCAGCAGTGGGACGCAAATAGGCTGTAGTAGTAGTAGAATATTTTACATGCTATCACCTATCCATAAGGTACTAATATTATAAAGTAACTCTTTCTGTCTGTCTTTATATCTGTCTGTTACCTCTTCTCGCTTAAACTGCAAGGTCGATTGCGATGTTTGGTATGGAGATAATTCGAATCCTGGGAAAGGACATAGGCTACCTTTTTTCCTGAAAACGCCCGCAAGAACGCGATGCGCGGGGCTAGCACATTATGACTATTATGAGCCAAAAAAAAGGTCAATGGGGACAATGCCATCTATTTTAGAAATACCTACATACACATATTTTTTTGAGAACTTAAATTGTAAACCTTTAATTAATACTCGATTTTTGAAGCAGCACAATAATTAAAAATATGCGGGTAATCGCGCACGACCAAATCCGGCGTCCCGCGAGGACGGGTCGTGTTTGACGAGGGTTCCGTGCGCCCTTTGCGACACCGTGGGCCTGTAGGTACTTTTTACTTTTATCACGGCCTATAAAAGCACGATTTCGAACACAATTCAAATGACGTGTCGATGTTTGCGTGCGGGGACGTCTGTGTGCGTGCGAGGATGTCTGTACACTTGTAAATGTGTGTGTACCAACTACGCGGGCCAAGGATCCACTCTCCATCTCCGGATTAAAGAAATGACGGTAGGGGCGAGTTGGGCGCTAGTTACACGCCGGCTAGATTCAGGCGGGTGATTCCGTGGCCATTCCGTATGTAGAGCTATTTTAATATTCTGTGCTTTTATACAATAGTTAGAAGTATTATCCTTACTTTTTTAACTTCCATACTAATATTATAAATGTGAAAATGTGTTTGTTTGCCCTTCCTTCATGTCGAAACGACTGGACCGATCTAGATGAAATATGGTATATACTATGGAGATAGTTTGAGACGCTGCGATAATTACACAGGAACGGGTTTTCCACGGGTCAAACCAGTTTTCCAATACTTCTATAACTATAACCATCTATATATATAGTAACATCGGGTACGCAATTTCTAAGTCTACGCGGGACGAAGTCGCGGGCATCGGCTAGTCTAAATATATAAAACTCAAAGGTGACTGACATAGTGATCTATCAACGCACAGCCCAAACCACTGGACGGCTTGGGCTGAAATTTGGCATGCAGGTAGATGTTATGACGTAGGCATACGCTAAGAAAGGATTTTGCGAAATTCCCACGGGAACGGGAAAAAACGGAATTTTACATTTAATAATTCTGTGCATACGAAGTTGCGGGGAAAAGCTAGTTTATTATAAATCGCAAAAAAAATGTTTTTGTTTGATTTAACACGCTTTCAGGCCGTAAGTACTGAAAATGTATAATGAAATCTTGTATTTTCACTTTTTCATGACTACGGAAAGGACTTTTTCAGAAACAGTGGTCAAAGCTGAGCGATGCTTTCGGAAAAATACAAGGTTTCAATTGGTATATTTATAGTGCGCAGTGTCACTCAATGTGTGTAAAAAGCTGCGCGTACGCCGCTGTTGCAATCAAATTCATTGTTTCCGCATCGTCGCGTGCAATGAAAAACGCATTGGAATCGAGCCAGCCGGAGTCGGGGTACTGTCGGCTACACCACGCTACAAATACCAATTCGATTTGATAGCTTTTCGGTGCTGACGATGGCTGAACTTTAGGGAGCAATTTTAATTCTTAACAAAAATATTGAACAGAAAGTGAAAAGAAAAATAAAAGAAACAAAAAAAAAAAAAAAAATTAACTTTTAGGGTATGACAATTTTAGATTCATTTTGTTTCACATAACATGAACGTTGTACAAATAGGTGGAGCCAAGTGTTGCGATAACAATAGGGGAGAAGACAACTTTTTTTTCCTTAGTCTACCAGGAAGATTATTGAAAAGTATTGAACACGTATTTTTTTCTTTTTTCACGTAATCAAACTTATACGGAGATATATTGAGTTGAAATGTCGAGTGACGTCACGGTTAGGTACGATTTATACCTAACGGTGACGTAGTTAGCTCCCATTCTCCAACTTGATAAAACAAAAAATACGTGTCTAATATTTTTTTATTACCTGACTGACGGACTAATTAGAATTTCGATTTCTTCACCCTGTCGTCATCCCTATTATTTGAGACAGATTTTTATTAATACTCTAATAAAATCCATTTAGCAACAAATCAACTCTGTCCGGCCAATGTAAGTTTCACTGTTTAGCTTTACAAAACTTTTCTATCTTCCAAAATTCTTAGCCCGTCGAAATGTACATTCACCGCAGACTGTACATGGCAAAGTTTCAGTACACGCGAAGTTTCGTCAAGCGCTGCAACTGTCCCGTCCCAATTTACTAGTTCGACTGTACTTTCTGTTAGACCTCCGTATAAGTGGGCCGGATTGTAAGTACTCGGTTTTAAGAGCTTATTATACCTATACTGTAGCTTGGTTTCACAATTAATTTCTATTAATATTTTGTGGTTAAGACAATTTGTAATTCAGCTCATGGCGTAAATTACGTTTATTATTCTTTACTCTCTAGTTTCATCGTTTACCTACTATAAATTGTATGGACATTGCCAATGCCAACAGATTCTAAGTTAGTGTAACTTAGTAATTGCAAAATGTTATGAAATAAATTGATTGAATTAAGATTATGATTTAGTGTGGAATTTCAATACGTGCTAAAACTACTGGCAACTATTTTGTACTTCAGCGGAAAACCTATAAAACCGATACTAAAAAAGAAATCCTTCCCCATTCCTTCCGAACGTTTTTATAAAATTCAAATTTGGTTTTTAAAACTGGCCGTTTTATCGCACAGGCCATTACAGGCCATCGAAAAAGTACGTTTTTTGAAATTCGAACGACGACAAAAGCACGCCACTGGGGGTTAATCGCGCCGTTGGAGCTGCAATAATCGCGTTCGCAGCTCCGTCCTTGCATAGTGCTGCGCAACTTAGTAGAGTTAAGAAGTCTCACTGCATACGGCGTTATTGTTAAGAAATTTTATTGAGCATTCCAGAAAGTTTTAATTACCACCAGTATGTACCGACGTTAAGAATAACAAAACATATTTTAACTGAACCACTTTCAGAAAATATCTTCTAAACATGCTCAATGTAAGAGATTCATCTCAATGCAATGAGAACTATTATGTATACGGAATCGTAGTATCATACATTGTCTCAAACTTTCGCGATACACACTCATATTAAACACACTATTCTCGGGACTTAATCGCGTAAAAACTATTTGTATTTTACCTCGACGTTTCGGCCGCGATGCAACGGCCGTGGTCACGAGAAGACTGAAGTGACGGTATCAGCATATTTTTCTTGTCGCGCGGGTAGTTCGAACCACCCGCGCGACAAGAAAAATATGCTGATACCGTCACTTCAGTCTTCTCGTGACCACGGCCGTTGCATCGCGGCCGAAACGTCGAGGTAAAATACAAATAGTTTTTACGCGATTAAGTCCCGAGAATAGTGTGTTTAATATCGTAGTATCATAATTAAAATATTTAAATAAATAAATAAAAACATTACCTACTCTTTCAAAGCATGTTACCTCTTGAAAGAAAACTGTTTACTTGTTTAACTATCTCGTAATTTATGAAATTATGATACAGTGCCCTCGCTGTCCACTCGTAATCTGCGCGAGCAGGGCCCGAATGGCCGGGAATATTCCGGCCGTTCCGTTTTACGTTCCGCGGTTATTTTCGTGTAGTGCACGCTGTCTGCTGCACTCGGCTATGTAAACACAATGCGCCAAGGAATTTCGCAGGCTTTGTTTCCAGAATCGGACCCCGCCGTGAGGAATGTGCGAGTATCGTAATTTCGTTCGTTCCACGCTAGAGGGGCAATTAGGCACGTTGCACGTTGATGTAACTGGCAAGTTGTTTAATTTTAATCGAGTATTGTGTTCCGAATTTGAATGGTTGAGCACTGTGTTATTATTTATTACGCGGCGTAATTCTTATATTTAATAACAACTTGTTGAAGATCTTTTAGAGAACAGTTGCGATGTAGCTTTAAACAACCATTCGTGGCATTTCGACTCTTACATCACTTGAAAAAAAAGCAATATTGGCAGAAGCAATTACATCCAATACCCGCGCCCCTGTTTACCGACGTCAAGAAATGGGAACGCAGCTTATCACATCAAAGGGCGGCCTTACACGCTACAAGCACAAATGATACATAACGTCTTAACCCTTGGGTTGTAATATTTTTATCAAAAAACCCAACCCTGCGTAAGAATCATAATAAAACTTACAACTAGAACAACTTGATCCCCGTCCCGTAGAAATGCTGGTTGTTTTCGGGGCCTTTAAAAACTGGCTACCTGTTCCTTCAGTGCGTCGTGTTTACTATAAAGAGAATGAACTTCGTAGTAAAATATAAAGGATCATGCCTTGTTAGGAACTGTTCCCGGGTATGTTTTTGCGAAAATATTTGGGTACTTTCAGCCCTATTTGGTAGCGAAAACCTCGTAAATTCTCGCACAAACATTTTCGCGTTGGCACACTCAATGCCGCGCTTCGGCGTTTCGCGATGCGCTTTCGTTTATTTTTATACTGTTTTTGTCATTTGACCAATGCCACCTGTCACTACCTACTGATAAATGATAGGTGTTTAGTCTATTTAAAACCCGTGTTTCAAAGTTTTAAATTGCCACTGAAAGTATGATAGGATTTAAAAAAAACAGATATCAGAAATCGATGATCGTATAAGGTGTATGTAGTTGTTGTTGCAGGTAACGAACACTTTAACTTCCCACTTGAATAGTAATTACAAGTTCTCTATGTGGTTTGATTTCTAGATCCAATAGGACGCCTTTTTATGTTAGTCTCATATTGTTGCAAGCAGTATAAATAAAAACCTTTTTGTTAAGATTACGATCGCATCTATGTATCAAACCATACCAGAACATAAAATTAATTAATTTTTCAAATTGAAAATATGTAATAATTATTATTATCAATGCATCTCTATCAATTACATAATAAAAATCCAGACCAGAACATACAAGAACATAAAATTAATTTATTTTTCAAATTGAAAATATGTAATAATTATTATTATAAAAACATCTCTATCAATTATATAATAAAAATCCAATAAAACTTAAACGGGGGAGTAATTATTTAATATTCTTATTAAATAAGAAGCCGTAATTTATTCAAAAATATTTAACGTTAGCGTAACGATATTGAAATTTTATATTCAGGTACATCTTCGAGTAAGTACCTGTTACTACATTTTTGCTCAAAGTATTTCAGATCTTGTATAACAGAATTCTACGCGGCCGAAGTCGAAGAAACGAGAGAGGTACGATACGATAAGTAGGTAGGTATTCCAGAGTCGGAGCAAATGGAAGGAAGTGGTGTCTTCCTACCCGTGTATGTAAATATTATGTTTATAGATAGATACACAGCGCTAGTTTTCTGCAACAAGCTACAGTGCCTAGTGAGGCATTATCCCCGCTGCACGTATATTCCTTTCCTAGGGCGGGGCGGTAAATGTTTAAGGTGGTGTTTGCACAAAGGGACGGCATGAACTATGCAGAGTGTACACTGGGGCGACCCACTTTAGTGGCAATCGATAAACGACACTAATGACCTTTTTGATGCGTTGTTTGATAGTAGATTAATTGGCATGTCATATTATGATTAAACGTGAAAGTGATTATTTATAACCATTAACTATGTTATTTTTTGTGATTATTTATAACCATTAACTAGCTTCTGCCCGAGACCTCGCCCGCGTGGAATTCGGTTATCGCGCTCCCGTGGGAACTATGCGTTTTTTGGGGATGAAAAGTAGCCTATGTCCTTTCCCGGGACCCCAAATATCTTCGTGCCAAATTTCATCTCAATCGGTCGAGCGGTTGAAGCGTGAAGAGGTAACAGACAGACAGACAGACAGAGTTACTTTCACATTTATTATATTAATAATATGGATTATTATACCACCCTGAGTGTGTAAGCATGTTTTATACTAGCTTCTGCCCGCGACTTCGTCCGCATGGAATTCGGTTATAGCGTTCCCGTGGGAATTGAGCGTTAAACTATAACAAATTATATACGAAAACCTTCCTCTTGAAACACTCTATCTATTAAAAAAACCGTATCAAAATCCGTTGCGTAGTTTTACAGATTTAAGCATACATAGGGACATAGGGACAGAGAAAGCGACTTTGTTTTATACTATCTATGTAGTGATAACTGAGTAAAGACTAAACAATTTTTTTTTCTGATTCCTGGTTCCTGATTTACCACGATAGCGAGGGTCTAGATTATAATCTATAATTATTAATAAGTATACAAAAGAAGAAACTGACTGACTGACTGATCGAGCAATGCACTACTGGTCGTAGAGAGCTGAAATTTAGCATGCAGGTTCCTTAGGGAACGTAGGGGAGCTCTAAGGATTTCCCGAAATTCCCACGGGAACGGAAAAAACGGGATTTTTCATTTTAATATTTCTGCGCATACGAGAAGCTAGTAGTTTCATAGTATTTTCGCGCATGCGTTGTACTCAGATGTGCGAGCAGGCATTGAAACCCTGTCCTCTAATGTGGTTAGTCACTAGGCTACGGCGGCTTACGTGACATGCTCCATTTAATAATGGTTCTTCGGATTTCTTTTGTCTTAAGTTCAAAGACAATATTGTTCAAAGGCTAAGGTGACCGATTCTAAATGAATTCGCTCTTTCGTTCATCGTTGACATTAGAATGACCCTCTCACCCTCTGAGACAAAGTGCGCGCGAGATACGGTATAATGTACCTACCTATTTATTTGAAATAGATCACGGATGCTATAAGAATGTGGGTTCTTCTGACGAAAAAATAGCGTGCAGTTTTCCTCTCATTTGAGCATACAGTAGGTACACTGGCAATAAATGAAGCTATACTTTTAGTCAGTCCAATTTTTTCACACAGTTTGAAATGCTTCGTAGATGCTGGCCAGGTTTCCCCACGATGTTTTCTCACTGAAAAGCTCAGTGGTAAACTCAAATTGGAATCGAAACGGATTTAAACCAACCACCCGCTGCACGAGAGGCGGTAGGTCGAACCACTAGGCCACCACGGCTTATGGTATGGTAGCCTAGTAGTGGTGGCTCTCATGCAGAGAATCGGGGGTTCGATTCCGGCTCGCACCTCTAAGTTTACTTATGTGCGAAATTCAATTTGAATTTACCACTGAGCTTTTCGGTGAAGGAAAACATCGCGAGGAAACCTGCACGCATCTGCGAAGCAATTCAAAGATGTGTGTGAAGTCCCCAATCCGCACCGCGTGGGGACTATAGCCCAAACCCTCTCGTGATGAGAGGAGGCCTGTGCCCAGCAGTGGGACGCAAATAGGCTGTAGTAGTAGCAGTAGCAGGCTACCATGGATAATTTTGTACCCACAGGCATTAATATGACACAGTTTGCCATATAAAATATTTTCTCAGATTTCAAAGTTAGATTAATTGGGATAGCTAGCGTTAATCTCGTTATTACCATAGACGTAAATAATATAGATCCGGTCTAACGTACACGTAATATGTCCCCACTTCCACGGTGTCCAATCCAAAGTTCTGTCACCGAGCGTGCGTTACAATAAGCGTTTTAAAAAAAACTTTTTTTGAAATTGTTTCTCAGTATCTAAAAACTCGTCTCGTTGTTGGAAAAATGTGACCCAGCTTTAGTGTCACGATACAAGTTTAACTTTGGATTGGACACCAATGAAGTGGGGAAACATGACATGTATCTACGTTAGGCCGGGTCCATACGAAGTATTATTTATGTCTATGGTTATTACAGACTACTTAGAATATGCCGTCTAGCAATAATCTTCGTTAGACGGCTTACGAAATTTGAGCGAAACTATTTGAAAATTAATAGTCACTGACTGCTATGATTGGATCTCAACGCCAATTAGCGTTAAAAATATATAGATTTTTATATAAGGACAGTTCTAATTTCCAATCATATAAAATGTCAAATTGATAAAATAAACGCTCTAAAGCTGACTTTTGAAAGGACATGACCAGTTTGCTGAATTCGTTATTTAAAATTTGAAAATAGAATTCCAAACAAGTCGCCTTCAACTCGGGTTCAAATTAAATTTGGAACGTTTCATAAAACAGGGCCATTCTTATTTCAAATCTCGTTTGGGTAATCGGATTCTGAACGAATCGGCCGCGGGGCCGATCGAGTCGATTGAAAACTATTCGATAGTCGGACAAATCAATGGATACTGGTAATGAATTGAGTAAATACTGTTGACTGCGGTGATTAATATTGGACCGCGCGTTTTAAGTAGGATTTAGTGGTGATGGTTATTAAATCAACTTATATATTATGACTAGCTTCTGCCCGCGACTTCGCCCGCGTGGAATTCGGTTATCGCGTTCCCGCGGGAACTATGCGTTTTTCCGGGATAAAAAGCAGCCTATGTCCTTTCCCGGGACCCCAACTATCTCCATGCCAAATTGCATCTTAATCGGTCCAGCCGTTTTAATGTGAAGAGGTAACAGACAGACAGACAGACAGACAGACAGACAGAGTTACTTTCGCATTTATAATGTTATATATGGATTAATCCATACTAATATTATTCATGCGAAAGTAACTCTGTCTGTCTGTCTGTTACCTCTTCACGCTTCAACCGCTGGACCGATTTGGATGAAATTTGGCATAGAGATAGTTGGGGTCCCGGGAAAGGACATAGGCTACTTTTTATCCCGGAAAAACGCATAGTTCCCGCGGGAACGCGATAACCGAATTCCACGCGGGCGAAGTCGCGGGCAGAAACTAGTAGGGTCATAAATAAATAAGACACTGTTGAAACTGACATAGTTTTCACACCCAGAAGTACAAAATAACGGATATCATTAATACATATGATAAAATAAATAAATGATAAGCACTTAATACTTAAATACAAAAATAACATACCGATTTAAAAACAAAAGATCGTAAAAAGAAAATGATTCACCCGTGGAATATTCAGAGCCCATTCGGATGCGCGGGCGCAGAGGTCGCGCGCGTCTGCCCGTCGCTTTATGTTAATGCTAAAGCTACCCCGTTACAGTGTAGCGCTGCCTTAATTTGGCGCAAGGGGTAAAAGGCAGCGATGTATTAACCATTTATGGAAAGAGATTATCACTATATATATATTTCACAATTATAGTAGAAAGAAATATTTACATTTAACAACAAGTTGTGTACTGTCACTCATATGAAGTAAAACATGTATTCTTTAACTTAACAATTGGTGCGAAATATACCAAAATTATAATCAATGATCGACTATTATTGACATTACTACAACAGCCTATTTACGGCCCACTGCTGGGCACAGGCCTCCTCTCATCACGAGAGGGTTGGGCTATAGTCCCCACGCGGGCCCAGCGCGGATTGGGGACTTCACACACATCCTTGAATTACTTCGCGGATGCGTGCAGGTTTCCTCACGATGTTTTCCTTCACCGAAAAGCTCAGTGGTAAATTCAAATTGAATTTCGCACATAAATAATTTCAGAGGTGCGAGCCGGATTTGAACCTGCGACCCTCTGCATGTGAGGCGGTAGGTCAAACCACTAGGCTACCACGGCTTTTTATTATTGACATAATATTTATAAATGACTGAAATTTATCTCACATTTTTATGATATAAATCTGTAAGTATATTACTAAAAAAAAGTTTTTCAGGTTGTAGATTAGGTAGGTAGGTATCAATATTTTTTAATAAATTACATATCTTATTTGCATTTAGCCATTTAGCCTCCAAAGTAGAACAAAGCTCGGCCGCCACCGCTATTCATGAGGACGCCACGCGGGCAGAATGGCCGTGTCGTGCATTCGTGATACAGGTGCATTGGATCTGCATTACGTATGTACACAGCGCAGAGTAGCCCTTACGCCGTTGACCTAGACTCGATTATTGCTTGATTCGATGCAATATTATCTTCGCGTTGTATTTAGTTCTTATGCGCATAAAAAATAACTAAATAGTTCTTGCGTACTGAATAAACTGCCGGTGCGGATTTATTTAGAGGCTTTTGAAACTGCGAGATTATGTGTTCGGGATCTAAAATAAAGAATATGAGATTTTTCCAATATATAACAGATTTATATCTAGCTATAGCACGACACAACTTAGAAGGCGCGCGGTTTAGCACTTAAGCCGTTAACGCAGAGCCTATTATTGCTTAATCCACGTGCCTTCTAAGTTGTGTAAACCTGTAACAGCAACTCATCCTGGCTCTGCACTGCATGCACCAGTTCGCAGATTGCCGTTTGTGTCCGCATGTCAGCGTGTTCTGTTCTCAAACTCTCACAGCTCACCACATCAACCCCGAACCGCTTTGCATTTCAAAACTCATTGATTTCAAAAATAGTACATTATTGCAGAGGCCGCCAAGTAGCGCATTGCCGGACGAGTCAGTTAGAAGGCTGAGCGAAGCGAAGCCTTCTATTAGTACGAGTCCGGCACTCGCAATTGCGGCCGAGGTATATATAATGCTTTTCTCAAACACCGAGGAAATACGTAAGGTCAATCGGGGCAAGTGCGCCAGGATGGGGTAAGTGCACCTAACATAAATATATCGAAACCTATAAATATTACTCAACTAGTAGTTGGCTGTTTACAAGGCATAGGGGCGAAATAAATTTAGGCGCACTTACCCCACATCAGTATTTACTATACCTACTTCCATGATCGTGGATGATTTGGGCATGGAAGTTGTACTTATTTGCCAGTTTCGGGACAAGTGCGCCAGGATGGGGTAAGTGCGCCTAACATAAATATATCGAAACCTATAAATATTATTCAACTAGTAGTTGGCTGTTTACAAGGCATAGGGGCGAAATAAATTTAGGCGCACTTACCCCACTATTTACTACTTCCATGATCGTGGATGATTTGGCCATGGAAGTTGTACTTATTACCTCCATGGATTTGTCAGTTTCGGGGCAAGTGCGCCAGGATGGGGTAAGTGCGCCTAACATAAATATATCGAAACCTATAAATATTACTTAACTAGTAAGTAGTTGGCTGTTTACAAGGCATAGGGGCGAAATAAATTTAGGCGCACTTACCCCACATCAGTATTTACTACTTCCATGATCGTGGATGATTTGTCCATGGAAGTTGTACTTATTACCTCCATGGATTTGTCAGTTTCTCTACAGAGGTGTCTCAAATAGCAAGCGAATTAAAAAAAACACACACACGACAATAATGTTTTTGCTGGCCAAGGCCGGCAATGGACAGCCTCGCGTCTTCTTTTTTTTAAAGTAACACAAACATTTCCGAGCATGTTTGAGAAAAAGAATATTAGCCACCGAAGCCAAGGACTTGCCGAGTGGATGTGGTTAAAGTGGAGCAATTCTGATCTTAACAATTGGACTCGTCTTACTTTTAAGAATGGAATCTGAATGACACAGAATGTAACTTAAAGTAAGTTTTTTAATTTTTTTTTAACCGTATATCTTTTCTCGACTAGAGTATATATGCAAAATGGTTATGTTATGCCTCCTCGCTACAGTATGTCAACAAATACATGAAGAAAACAATATCCCACGCTTGGAATATGTAAAATAATGTGTTTTATTATTCAAATTTAACGGCCGTGTTCCACAAGCGATTAGCTCCGCCCGTGGCCGCAGCGAAAGGCACGCGTGGAAAAGTCGCACGCGCATTTCTCCAACTTATGGCCATTTAAATAACAATAAAGGAGACTTTCAGACAATATGTCAATAAGCAAAGTCGAGAAAAAGTCCATGTTACTTCATGATTAGGTACTTGTAATTTGTAAGTAGGTACCACTCATGGATAAAAAATTGGCTGTCTGTAAAGTCGGTTTACGGACGATAATTTTATACGTGATAACGTCACGTAACGCTACTAAGACGTCATGTTTTTTTGTGGGCGCAGCCGGTGTTCATCAATTTACAAGACGTTATCACGTCATAAACCATTGACTGTCAGATTTTAGCTCCACATGCGGAAGTCATGTCATGACTCTATGGAGAAAAGGATCCTACAGATATCGCTAACATTAAATACAAACGCCTAGCATTCCAAATTCAAATTATTTTCTGCCAACAGAGCCACACGGATGTTAAAAAAAAAAACCATCCGGCGAAAGTGTTTGCTGTTCGGCGAAAGGAAAATGGCTTTGTACTTACTTCACTACGTATACTGTGGTGTCTCGCCATAGTGAACAAAGCAGCGATCTGTAACAAACAAAATTACAATTAGTTATAATAAATTAACTATTCAAAAATTTATGAATAATGCGGGCATTTATAGGCTGTAAAAATTAATGTCAATTAAGGAATTAATAGTTCAGTAAATGTATTGTATTAATGAATATTTACGATGGGGAGTGATTAATATTGTATGCTAAGCAGACGATTATGAGCAACATCTGCTCTGATTGATGCTTCGCAGATGATCCGCGCCTAAATAATAATGTAAACATTAACATAACATATGCCAGTTGCCATTAGGTACTATTAATATCTTGGTAAGTTTACCAAGACAAGTAATATAACATCGAGAAAGCGTGGATCATAACGATAGGTGTACATTATTTAAAATGCATATGAATTCTACTCAATTGCGAAGATATTTTGACAAATTATCTCTTTCAAATCGCAACAGCACATAAAGTCTGAATAATCATAATATTAACAAACATGGTAGCGGAACATGTGAAACAATTTCGATAATGTATTTTCTGCTAAATTGTATCAAAACAAATCTGCAAAGCGAGTTGAAGTAAACAATGACTATAATGAATAATCAAGTTAAAACCATTCATTCATTCAACCGGTCACTTACCAAACGGACCAAACCTCAAACAAACTAGTAGTTTAACGTAATCCACACTAGTTTGTAACTGTTTTTGACAAGTCCAGTCCAGTAATTACGAGTCATCATCGTAAAGCCCGGGTCGCGTAGTTGTCAAGAATGTGCGGTGTCCGTCCCTAATGGAGGGATGCAGTGACCCTAAAGTTCCTAAAGTTTGGGCATGCGATGGTATTACCACTTGATATGTTGCGTGTTTCCGAGACCTTTTATTACCGGCTCTCGCGTTAATCGAGATGCTCGTTGAGACGGTTGGCAAATTCAAAGATCGATTGTAACGTTCGTGAAGTGATAGTTCCGTTTTCATTATTCTGTTTATTTGGACTTAGAAGTGAGGTTTACGAACCAACTCATGTTGACGAAGTTGGCATTGGATATAAAAAGTCCATACATAGGTGGCGGTAACCAGCAACCACTTACCATCAGGTAGGCCGTCTGTCTGTTTGTCAGTGTCACAACATAAAACATAGATATTATTATTCTGAAACGTGGATTACGTTTATAATAAAATTCCCATGAATTGCTTTTGTAGAATAAACAGCGACAGAAATGAATCAAAATTCATAAATATATAGTTAACAGAAACCCGTTTTTCATTAAAAACTTGCTCCGCCCGTATCACTGTGCATACTTACTCCTAATTAACCGGCTATATTTAACCCTTGGAGCTCATTAAGGCAGATAGAGCGCAATATAAAAGAGTGACGCGGCATTTCAGAGCCCATTCATCACGTAGCCCTAATGATGGATTCGGGTTAGCTTGGTCTCACTCTGCGAGTCAGCAATACCCCGTTCTCTGAATTGTATATTTTAGTTTTGTCAGCAACCTTTCAGTGCCTTGTTTACAGCCAGCTGCAAAAATGACGTCTCAACGTAGGCAGACATAATGTAACACGATTCTTTTGTCATAAAGGTAACACGTACATAAATATGAAGGTCACATATTTATGGATTACAAACCTACACCAAGGGCGCAGGTTAGTATGCGTGTTCTGAAGGATAAAATCTGTCATCTTTCTTAGAGTAAAATAATGAAAATTTTATTAACACGGCCATCCTGACAATTGCCTTGCGCTCTCACATACAAATTATATTGCGTAATTAACTTGCATAATTCAGTCATATTTTCATGCTTTACACAAAAATATTTACTACATAATCTTTGATGGTTGTCTTTTGTTTTCATAATGAATACCATAGAATTTAATGAACGTATGTAATTTAGGTACTTATGCTGCAAGAGGTTGCCGAGGGATATGTCGTTCATTCACCCTCTCTTGTACTACACCAACCTAACCATTTTATTAAAAGGCATTTTTTGCCAGTCGAAAAGCTTGTTTAAAAGCATTACCCGAAGGTTGAAATAAAATTTCGCCGTCTATTTCACCATACAAACTCACTGCTTTTTGTTCCACATCTCTTCATTCATGCCACATATTTTTATAGGTGAACTAATTCAATTTGAGTTTGAAGTACTCGCTTCAGAATTTCTGAAGCTAAAGGTTTTTATGCTGTTCTGAAAAGATTTTCTTTTCATATCGTGCATTGCGTTATATAAAAAATGTTGTGTTAAGAAATAAACCCGACAACACACATGTAATCTTCGGCAAATTTGAAATACCGTAGAGCGTTCCCATTTCCAGAAAAAATATTATTCATTCGGAAAAAGAACGATTCTGGTTCAAAAAATTTAACAAACATTGACATTTAAAACATTTTGAAAACCAAATCCCTTTGACGTTCATTCCAAATTTAATGAAACCGGCCGAAATTCTCACGACGAAATTGAAACGTTTAAAAATAAAACAACGAGCTAAACAAGTCTTATTACAGGCCGGTGGACATGAATGCCATTTAATTTATACGCCAGGAAAAGAAAACATGACTCGAGACGGGACTGGTTCGTAATTTGAATTTAGTGGGAGCCCCGTGAATGAGCCAGGTGGTGCGACTGAGCGTCTGCCGATCGGGTTCCGAATGAAGACAGAAAATGCCACAGACAATGTTAAAAAATGGCCACGAAAAACTTTAACATTTTGCCGAGTAGTGTTACAAGAATGTGTAGCGTTTACAAGAATCATTAATACACTACGTGGGTGGGTGGCATCTGAGCCGCCTGCGCTTCTCATTATACGTCGCGTTATACGAGTAGGTTAACTAATATATCCATTAAAATAATGTAAAAATAAATATAATTTTCGCAATAAATTTGCCTGAGCGTATCTCATTTGCACCGTCATTCATCCAGAAGGCATCCATTTTCATCTACAGACCACCCCCGAATAGAGCTAGAACGCGAGACGGCTCCATTCAACTATGAGCACTGGCTGGATTACATTAAATTAAAAAGAAATAAATAAAGCATTCCTTTTCATGCCCTTGAAGTTTTTTTTTTAAACAGGATCTGGTAGCCAGCCAGTGTTGGCCAGTGCTAAGACGTCGCTGCAGGTTTATCGCGTGAATCTAGTACTGTCAAGTTGTCAGTGTAGATCGAGATAAAGAGAGAAAGATGATAAGTGACACTCGCCGATGCCTCTCACATGAAGAATGGACGCCTGTTTCTACGCTTTCCGAGGTGGACATTTAAAATATCGTTGTTTGTGTAGGAAATAAAACAAACTTGAGCATTATAATAATGTAGTCAACTTGATATGGGTATTCTAGTATCATCTTGATAACACTAGGTATTGTTTTCATCTAAATATAAGAACATATTGTTTCTAGTAAATTGACTAGAGTTTCCACATTATTTTCCGCATTCGACGATATTTTGAGAAGTTAAGCAACAACCACAAGTTTTATGTCAAATAGACCGAGATAAATTTTCACGTATATGGATTAACATAATTTATGTGGGAGGCGACATTACAGAATTATTCAAATGCGTCATCTTATAATAAATAAGCGCCCTGTTAACTCCGTCGGAGGTACACGTGTCGCGTTCGAATTAGGAATTAATTTCTATACACCGTAGATGATGTATGTGCCCACATGTGTTCACGAACATGTCATGTGCTGTTGAAATTGGAACTCAATATTTACATTTTGGTCATTAACACCAATAAAAATGAATAAATTAAATTATAAATAAGCTATGTATCTATAGTACAATTTTAGTGATGCTCCGTCTATTAAATTGCAACAAAATACCTAATACTTAATTTTCAACTTAATGAGACTTATTTCTTCCCACTGACGTAAAGTGGCCGTAATTTTAATTCAATTTATGTCTAACCTTTAACCTGTTGCGTTTATTTTCAAAATAAATGACCTTAAATAGGCTCTTGATTACAGATTTCACCTAATAAATAAAATGCGTCGTTTCATATGGAATGGAATGAAATGAGCAATGACAACAATCTTTAAAGGCAATTCAAAAAGCCCATTCGACACGGCCATTCAACCAAAATTTACTGCAGTGACTGGCCAGCAACAAATTAAATATTGTAAATGGAATCACTAATTTATTAAAAAGTTAAAAACACGTTCGATGCGACACGTTTACGGGTAGAGATGGCCATTATTTGAAATTCGAACGACCGCATTACGAACAGAATTTTGGTTTCTTTTTTGTTATGTAAGCTCGAATAATGCATGTAAAAATTCCTCATCCGTGGCACATTGAACGTTAGGTACCTAACCAGATAAACTTGATTCGTAAAACATGCACCGCAGAACAACAAGGGCGACATTGGCATGCATCAACACCAATTAGACGAATGTGGGTCAACGGACTTGTTAATGAAATACGCATCGCGTTATGATCTCTACGGATTTGAACCGAATTAGTGGATCCGTGAACATGACTACAGTTAAATGACCTGACTATAAAGATTGTTAATTTCATAATTTAATGGAAACAATTAAGCCCGGTTCACACCGAATGCGTCTGCGGCGCATCTGCGGCTCGCCTGTAATCTGTACTTATAGCATTAGTTCTCATAAGAGACTAAGAGACTTGAAAAAGTAACATCTACTAAATACCTAGGAATTATTATTGACCAGCGCCTCTCCTGGCAGCCGCACATTGAATATGTAAATAATAGAATAAGAAAACTTATCTGGATTTTCAAAATATTAAAACATGTAACAACTAAAAATCTACTGAAACAATTATACATCGCACTTGGTCAATCAGTAATGACGTATTGTATTAGTGTCTGGGGCGCTGCTAATAAAACTAAGTTCTTAGAAGTGGAAAGAGGTCAGAGATGTCTACTAAAAGTAATGTATAGCAAACCTTACATATATCCTACAGTTGAGCTATACAAAATTAGTGATATTCTATCTATGAGAAAGTTGTATATTCTAAACGCTATCTTAAAACTTCATAAATCATTAAATTACGATCCTAAGGTACTTACTCGTAGAAGACATAACAATGTAGCTCCCGCACACTCATGTAAATCCATTTTTGCTAAAAGGCAGTTTATAATACAAGCCCCGCGTCTATACAACACAATTAATGAAAAAATAGGAATTTACTCCTCACAACTATTTGAAGTTAAAAGTAAAATAAGTCAATGGTTATTGTACTTAAACTACGAAGAAACGGAAGAAATATTGTATACTGTAAGATAAGTAATATTAGTAATAAACATGTATAATAAAACCAAGCAATTTGTGGAACCACACTTTAGTAAGTTAATAAATAAGATATATTAGCCACATATGCACACATACACACACGTAATCACACACATACACACACACACACACACACACACACACACACACACACACACACACACACACACACACCAATATATATACAAACAAGATTTTTTTTTTTTTTTTATTGTAAATTAGAATATAAGCATTTTACATCTAATTTTAGTGGTTATGTAACTAATTACTACTCCGTCATTGGAAGAGCGAGATCTCCCGCCACAAGTATTGTCATACTTAATGGGAGATCTCTACCTTACTCACTGATATTTGAAACGTAACCAATAAACAATTTTTAATTAATTTAATAATAATTTAAAAAAAAGAGCTGTCACACTCCTTGCGAGTCTTCTTGTTGAGTTAGGTAGGTACCTACGGTCGACGCCAAAGAGATGTTTACACTTTTTCACCCTATTCCGTTGTATTAAGGTCCAAAAGTGTAAATTATCTCTTTGACCAGGAACCAGTAAAACGTAATATTATTATTTTACGATGAAGTTTCGTACCTTGATCTAGTAGCTATGTCGTGTAATAACGCCATAAATCTGTCTATCTAGACTATAATTAAGCAGTGAAACTCAATCAATGGATAATTAATTGCCGTAACGTTATAATTTAAATCGACATGAGAATGATATTACTAGTGGCTGTGTGAGCTGTATGCTGTGTGGCTATTTCTGAAAAGCTTAAAACTGTCTCTTACATTTTGAACTAAGTAAGTAACAAAGCAGAAATAAAAAATAAAATCAACAAAAAATCTTTTTTAAGTTTGGAACTTGCTTACTTAATAATTTCACGAGATTCGGCTGAGAAATACGACTTTTTAGAAAAACATCAACAGGACAAACGAAAGCATTTCTGGCCAAGCTGAAACGCTCGATCAAATTATTTAAAATTAAAAATACTACATACCTACGATACGACCTCGATTTGAATCTGAAAAACCGAATACAAATACAGTACAATCCTTACTAATATTATAACTGTGAAAGTTTGTTTATTTGTTTGTCCTTCCTTCATGTCGCAGTCGCACCTTCGCGTCGACTTGACCAATTTGGATGAAATTTGGTATCGAGATAGTTTAAAACCCTGAGAATAACATAGGATACTTTATTTATCTATATTTTTCACGGGAACGGGTTTTTTACGAGTCTAAACCAGTTTTTTCAATACCCCGATGATACTATACATATAGATAGATGGTTATAGTTATAGTATAACCATCTATCTATATGTATAGTATCATCGGGTACGCAAATTCTAAGTCTACGCGGGACGAATTCGCGGGCAAACGGTACAATATACTTCTACGTCACCCTTGGCCGTAAAGTGGAATATTCTGCCCGCTACGCGGGGAGAAAATCTCACTTCCTGGCCAAGGCAAGACGTAAAACTTTTGACAAACCGCGGGCGGTAATTCGTAAAGCCCCAGATCGCATATTTATGACCCTCACCTTCGGTTCGGGCCACAAACACCTGCGATCTGGGACATTAACGAATTCACTGCCCTAGGTCTGTAATGTACTATTTTTGAACACCACACTTTCAAGGAACAGTACAGACATAAATGTAATTACACAAAAGGTATGGCATACAGCAGGCGGTCTTGATAATAATTTGAACTGAAGATTTTTCTTTCAGTACCTACCATAGAATATTGTTCTTATCGACGGCCAAGTGTTTTTCATTCTGCAAGATCTTGTAAGGTGCATACTTAGTTAAAGTTTCTAAGTAGAGATAGAATATTAATTTCACATTACAAACCAACCAACGAGGTGCATTGTTTGCTATTGAATAGCATCTTAATTGTATACTTATTCTTAGTCTAATAGGCGCAAGCGCAACATTCTCAAATACAATTAAAATTCAACTTATATTTTAGTGCATAGAGTTTAATTTCCAATGTCTGAATGTAGGTATCTAAATGTCATTACCGCTGCTACGCAATATGCACGTTACACGTTTAACATACAGTTAGATTTCCTTTCAGATATTAAACTAACGGGGTTACTATGATATTGAAATGAGATACTAATGCTCAGCGACTCTATAAACTTAGTGGTTGAAATATAAAGATCATAAAAGATCGTTGTTTATGCCAGTTGGAGCCGTGGTGGCCTAGTGGTTCGACCTACCGCCTCTCATGCAGAGGGTCGGGGATCCCGCCTCGCACCTCTAAGAGCGTTATCACACTTGCGATTCGCGAGCGAGTTTTGTATGGAGGCGAACACGCCGCGAGTTCGCCGCGTACGAGTTTTGTGTTGAAAAACGCTTTCAACTCGCTCGCAAAACGCAAATGTGATAAGGCCCTTAATTTACTTATGTGTGAAATTCAATTTGAACTTACCACTGAGCTTTTCGGTGAAGGAAAACATCGTGAGGAAACCTGCACGCCTTTGCGAAGTAATTCAAAGATGTGTGTGGAGTCCCCAATCCGCACTGGGCCCGCGTGGAGACTATAGCCCAAACCCTCTCGTGATGAGAGGAGGCCTGTGTCCAGCAGTGGGTCGGTTAGCCTCTTAACCAAGTCAAATTCATACAAATAAACCTGAGTTAAGCGATTAACCCGAAGTTAACAGCTTGGTGCAAATGGGTCTAAGTATTCCTCGATGCAAAGAAATTAAAAGAATCTGGAATGTTCCATTGACTGGACCATTCGAATTAATATATACGCGGTGGTCCGAATGATTAGTCGGTACAGGTTTACACAAGTTAGAAGGCGCGTGGATTAAGCAATAATGGACTCTGCATCAACGGCTTAAGTGCTTCGCCGCGCGCCTTCTAAGCTGTAGCTTGCTATAATCGAGTTTTCGCGCAGACCGAGGGTCCGGCATTTGTTTGATTGATTCGCCATATTGCCGAATGGCTGGTCTGTAGGTTATTTCGCAATGAGACAGAACATTCTGAGAGGTTATTCTCTGTAGTAAGTATATTGAATTATCTGAAATCAAGCCACTTTTCAAGTAAACATGTGAAGTTTGATTATCAATCTCTTGAAAAATCGGAAAATTCAGTGTCACTTTATGCACGTCTTTACTTATTTATTCATATTCATCAAGGTACCTAATAGCCGTGGTGGCCTAGTGGTTCGACCTTCCGCCTCTCATTCAAAGGGTCAGGGGTTCGATTCCGGCTCGCACCTCTAAATTTACTTATGTGCGAAATTCAATTTCAATTTACCACTGAGCTTTTCGGTGAAGGAAAACATCGTGAGGAAACCTACACGCATCTGCGAAGTAATTCAAAGATGTGTGTGAAGTCCCGACTCCGCACGGGGCCCGCGTGTGGACTATAGCCCAAACCCTCTCGTGATGAGAGGAGGCCTGTGCCCAGCAGTGGGACGCAATTCAGTGTCACTTTTTGCACGTCTTTACTTATTTATTCACATTCATCAAGGTACCTAATAATAATACTGAGTATGTACTTTACTCTTTAGTTAAAACACATATCTGTATGTGTAACAAAAGAGTAAAGTAGCTGGATATATCCAGCCAATTCATCTAGTTTCTTACAAGACTTGACATTTCTCATGATTTTTCATGATCTTATCTTGAATCAGCCATGAAGTTTCATTCATCCTCTAAAGTCGACTGGTAACGCCACTAACCAAGTGAAGCCCGTTATTTTTGCCTATTTCACATATTGTTTGTTTAAATAAAGTTTAAATAAATAATACGTTTTTACAGTCTTATACAGTTCTATCGTAAACACCAGATGCCGAAGTCGTGTCTGTCTGTCAACTTAGCATTCGACTCGGCGTTTTTTCCAACGGGTTCGAGTCCCGAGGGAACCTTCTGAGGCGTCCCCAGCGTGACAGCTCCTTTTAATAGACGTGACTTGTTTTACGTCACGTTTATACACCTACAAACAGCTATTTCGCAGTGTATATTGCGCTATTCCTGCCCTAGGATGGAAATGCGGTCGTAACTCAGTTGCGGTGATAAATTTTTCATTGCCGCGGAATAATGAGCCTTTCTATGGTTTTATTTGAATAAATGATGTCAATATCCCGCTCAGTTTAAATAGAATCAGCCGCTTTTGACTAATCTGGGAAATATAATATTCAATTCACAATTCTCATTTCATCTACCGATTTTGATGGAAGTCAGACTACATTTCCCGAATATACATATTTGTAAAAAAGCAATATTACCAACAACATCCAATGTTCATTCCTCTTCGGGGACATAACCCGTATTCCATTCCGATATTCAAATCCGAGTCGTACCACGAACACTATACGGCCAGTAAAAATCGCAACGAAATTCGAATGCATAAACAACCGCTCGATAAACTCCATGTTTAACGGAAAACTCGATTCGAACGTCGAACTCGCGGGATCTCTCGAACGCAAAGCGAATCCAAGTTGCGTCGGGCTTGGGAATAGACCACTCGATATGCCTTCGAGGGACTATCCCGTGTGACAAAATGAATTGCGATAGTCGTGCGGTATTGCATGACGATTGAGTTTTCAGTCTCAGTGGGGAACTGTAGTTTTGTCTAGCTGACATTGAGATAGGTTTTCGATGATGAAATGGATGGTACAATAAATCCTGTTTAAATGAACCACATTGGCCTTTGATAAGTATGTAATATAGCCAAATATAACTAGATTAGGAAGTACCTACAGTGTGTTTCATAGAAAAAACGGCGCAAAGTCATTCATAGGGTCCTATTCTAAGGGCCATAATGGCATTTAACGGTAGATTAGACGGCCGGCGACGCGTGATAGCGAAGATGACTTAAGTGTAGCTGGCTGATTACACTGGCGTGTAATATTTTTTTACTACACCCTTGGGACTGGCAGGCAGGAGATAGGGTGGACGACGTTGTCCGAAGGATGAGAAAAAAAAAATGTTTCGTTTTATTCGCTGCCAGTTTCTTTTTTTCAGCCGCTGTGACTTTTCGACAGGCGGTCTAATTGTAACATTGCTTTTAAATGAGATGTTTTTTCGGTAATTTATACACGTCCTTCGTGGAAACCCTCTATTTTTCTCTTTAGCCCGTATTCGTAGCCCAAGATTTCGTAACCAGCAGTCAGTTACGAATAAAAAAAATAACAATTACTTTTTACGTCATATTTTTATTTATCGCTTTCCCATATTATAAACATCAAAATGTCGCACAGATCCCTTATAAAAATGTTGAATGAAAACTACATTAAATATAAGATATTTTCATGTCTATGTTTTTATTTTTATTTTGAACAAAGTTACGAAGAAAACCAACTCCAACCAGTGGGCAGTGTACCGACATCGCATAACACCGATGTTATTTTGTTACTATCACTTCGGACAGCCTTCCTACAGGCTTGTATCGACTCATTACCCCCAGACAATCGGACAAACTCGATACTGGCCACTTGTTTGTTTCCTTGTACCACGAAACTTTTTTGAACGTCGAGCGTTCATTCCAATTTTGAAATAAGTATTTTTTTTTCTCAAAGTGAACTGGCCGCTGTTTTTCAATTCAATTATCAAGACAAATTATACCAAATGTCTTTAATGAATGAGGTTTGTATTTCTTTTTCTCTGTAATAATAAATACGATTAAGATACGAAAACATTATATTAGAGCGGACAGCGACAGGAATAAGCCATGCGTTACAGAAACGTTATTGCGTACAAATAATTAATGAAACACGTAACTAGTAACTAGACGTACTTGTTTCATTATGAAATGTAAACCTTTCCTATAGCTGTGAAGGTCAGATACACGTCATAATTATAATAACGGTTTATTATTATAGAACCAACTTGTGATTTACAAAGTACATAAATCAAAAAGAGATATTACTTAGTAGGCATTTAGAAATTATTCTAGCAAATAAAATTGAAGTTGATTTTGGACTAATAGATTATTGAAGAGCACTTTCACTTTCCATTGAGCTTATCGGAATTTTAAAGTCTCAGAAAACAAACCCACTCGTCAGCATAATATCGAACCAAGTCAAAAAATAACTGAAGAATTGAGTATAGTAACATTTTAACCTAACCTAAATATCATGTCTAAAGCGAAAGAATAGTTTTTTAACTACCTTTTTTGGACATTACTGTTATAACCACAACAGCCTATTCAATGTCCCACTTGTAGACAAATACCCCTCCTCATCACGAGACAACAGTCTTAAAATATGAATTCTTAAAATGCGACGAGAGGATAAAATTGTATAATACACACCTACTTATGTATAAACTACTACTCGTGATGTTTTCCTGCACGAAGATGAAATAGTGTTCTTCGATTTTTGAAAGAAAGATTTTTCATCATATCATGGTTGTGCTCCAGGATTCCAGAATATTCCTTAGCGCGGGCGTCAGCTATAATTATTGCCCAATGTCTTGCGCCCACCGGCTCTAACCGGATTACGCCGGCTAGGGTGCCCAATAAACCCGATATAGGCACTTACGACCGGATAACCGGGTTAGTGCTCTGGGTTTAAAGTTAGGGTATTAGTTGTAGGCTATGTATGTATGGGAATGGGATTGGATTATTGCTTAAGGTTTCTAGTTGTGGTTTGGTTAGTTATGTGTGATGTACGATTTAGTATTTAGGTACTATTGGAATATAGTACCTAGATAAAGATAGAGCTGTATAAAGTACAAAAATAAATAAGAGAATAAAAAATAAATTCAATTGATCAGTATTTTTAAAGATGCTTCTATGATTTGTAAATTCAAGTATTGTCTTGTTTTGGAAAAGTTATGTACATAAGCTCATAATCCAAGTGTAATTTTATTTTAAACTACTATAAGTGTGCTACGCTGCAACGAGTGTAATTTCTGATGCATTGGTAATATCTGAATTAAATTATATTTTTTATAATATGGCCGAATATACCTTTCAAGCTTAAACGTTAATAAAAACGATAAAAGCTTTTTCACAATTTAATTGCACATTTTCCGTTACGCGTGATACAATTAAATTAAAAAACAAAAGCACACCGACCATCATTCGCGACCGAAATCAGGTTTTATAACCGGGAATCGGCCGGATAACCGGGCTTAGCGTGGCCACCCTACCCAGGTGTTGCGGGGAGCAAATCCGTCATAAATAAATTTGATTTGACACTTGCAAACAGCCACGTTAAACATTTCGGGGAATAATTTGATAAATTTAAACTGCTTGCGGCTGTGGCTTCGAGATTGCTGATACAAATCGCCGCGGTCCTAGGGAATGAAGGCTTATAAATTTTGTACTCAAAATATAATGAATATGAAAACTAATTTAAAAGTGATCATGTAGTTCGTATTTCAAATCACATTAGAGGTTTGTTTAAATTATTGTGAGTGAGCACAAACAGAATTCATTAAACTTTATGAATTGATGCTGGATGTAACTACATTCTAACTGACGCAAAATGCAAATCAAGTACAGTTTTAGTAAAGTGAATAACGGCCATTAATTAAAATCACTACTGATTCGTAATATGACCCTGAAATAGATATGCATTGAACAATGAAAATGTCTCGCAAATATTCACTGACTGGCTGAATAATGAAAAATAAAAAATGCTGCATAGTTACTAGTTAGGGTAAGAGTCGCTGAATAAACGTACAGTAATTTATTGTACTAGACGCATTTATTTCTGTATATTCAAATATTACTGGCCAGTAACAGACATCAGCGCTCCGTGTTTTCTTTTTTCGAAATAACACTGGCCGGCAACATGGAACGTTCTTTTTGTTCAAATCCACCACATAAGTTCGCCGCGCCGACAATGCCTTGGCTTCGGTCCAGCGAATCGATACAGCAACACACCCTATGGCCAAATCTTAACCGAAATTTTGATTTGATTTAAGATAACGTCAATTTGAGAAATTTAATGTTTATTGTAAAAGTGTGTGCTTATTGTCGCGAGCAAGAAATTCGACGCGGGTTTCTTGAAACCGCTTATTGCAATCGTTTATGCTGGAAATGTGTTTCTTAATTTATTCACAGAGAATATCATATTGTCGTTTTATTGCTCTTTGAGCTGTCAAAATATTACGGTTGTGTGCAATTATCTTCTATAATTACTGCACGAACAAGTCTCGATTATGTAAATGTTATTTGCGGTTAACCTTTTCTTATAACAGCTAATCGTAGAATTTAAGTATCAAAAACAGTACCTATCTAATCAGTATGTGCGAGTCGACTATTTAATATTGAATTCATTGAATAAAGTTTTTAAATAATCAATCATTTCGTAGTAATTGAGAATATAAATTCCAAATTCCACGTAGTGTTTTTTAGATGATTGATGTTCGGTTTAATTAAATGCAAATATTTGACATTTACTTACTTATTTACCAATTTGTATCATGATTGAATAGTTAACATTGATATGAATAGTTAACAGACACAACGTACACTACCTACATCAAATCAATTGCAATTTTACACAAATCGTCCTATCTCCGAAGAAGTATAGAAAAGAAAAAGAAAGAAAAAAAAACATTTATTCCCGATATTACACAACACACACATATAACACAGTATAAATACTAATCTTATCTTATTCTTTAAACGCGCTAATCTTGTATATTTCTCTGTTTATTTATAAGGTCTCATATTTAAGAAAACTGGGTTTTAGCTATTTTCACCTGAAAAAAGTTCGGTCGCCCAGGTACCTATATGTATTATAAATGCGAAAGTATGTGTTAACTCTTCGCGCTTCAACCGCAAGACCGATTTGGATGTGCTACGGAGACATTTGGAGTCCCGAGAAGGAAAAACGCATAGTTCCGCATCAAGGGATAGTAACTAGTTTGTTACTAAATGTAAGTAAACAATAACCATTATTTGAGCATAAGCGATCGTGATCATCGCAAAAAGCTTGGGAATAAATATTATTCTTAGGTATGTAACTAGTTTTTTCATCACTTTCTTTGCATTCTTTTCATCTTCGAAATAACGCGTTTGAATGTTATTTTCACGTCACTGCCAAGCAAACCTACATTTTACCCACAAAGTGGGCAAGATCTTCAGAATTGGGTTAACTGTCCATATTTTCGAGCATTTATGGTATCCTCAACGAGTTAATGGTGTATTCGGTAAATTATGAGCCAAACAACACTGGAGGGGGGGTTACGGCCTTATGGGGGTTGAATGTGCCACTCAAGGACATATATATTTATGGGTAGGATTCATAAACTTGGCAGATATAGTGATACGAGTACATATCGGTTTTGAAGGTTTTTGCAAGAAAATAGAATAACGATGAAGAATGGTCAGTCATTCCCATACTTATATTACAAGTAGCTCTGTCTGTTACCTCTTCAAGCTTAAACCGCTGGACCTATTAAGATGATATTTTAGTATGAAAATAGTTGAAGTGCCGGGGAAGGACATAGGCTACTTTTTATAGCGGAAAAACGCATAGTTACCGTCCCGTGTTAAGAGAAAACACAACGGCCGTTTTTCCATACAAACGCTGTCCCCTGTTTCCTCCCTGGATAAAGCAAATATCGACATTATTTTTTTTCCTAAAATTCAACGACCACTAATTCTAGGTTTCTATTTTTTCCTTTCTTTGATGAACTAAATATTAAAAAAGGTATGAGCCTTCAAAAATCAAAAAAGATTTTTCGTTGTGTTCAGACGCCCAGCAAACAAATTCGACGAAAGAAAATCAAAAAAAGCAAAAAAATAGGAACACAGCTAAAGTCTTCTTCTAATTTTTAAAGAAAACTGCAATCTAATCGGTCCAGTTCTGGAAGAGAAAATAGGGGGCAGCTAAACGTTGTTTTTGTGTTCTTTTCATAGGTATTTTCCGTCCAAGCTGCAGTTGTCTCTATCGTGCGTTGCGGGGGAAGGCTTGAGGTTGGGGAGGGAAGCAGACTAATACGTACACAATGAATGTGATGTGACACGTTGTCGATATTTTAGTGTTATTTGTCGATATCGATATTGAACATAGGGATTTATGATTCGATCCGATCATAATCAACCCTATAATCAACGAATTCCATCACGCGTACGAAGTATCGGGCAGTATCTAGCTGTATTTTATAATAAGTATCATACGAAACTTCATACCAAGTTCGCTCTAAGTTGCTACATAATCTAAATATGGACCTTAAAGCTTGCATCGCATCGTACTCATTAGCAACACATCATCTCGGGCCTCGGCGTCACTCGCGCTAATAGCTTGCGCGAGCGGCTAAGTGCCGGCGTTCTCTGGAGTGACGACATATATTATATAGGTACACGATATCTTGCAGGATATGATGTGCTCAAGACAGTATTAAGATATGTATGTTTCGTGATATATGAAGATAGCTCAAGCTCATAAAAAATGCTATGCCAATTTTACATTTGATTAATCTATTATAAGTAAGGATTCACAATCAGCCGGAGAAAAATGGCCCCGTCAAAACGGGTGCCCAAACAGCTTGGGCGGACACCCATTTGGTCTTCGTTATAAAGAGGCGTTATTAGCATATTGGAACGCATTTTCTAATGTCAGTTTGCTCAATATATTTTGACATATTTTGTTAGACACTGTTCGTCCATATGGTATTACTTATTATAGGTCAATGCTTTTTTATTATTATTTTAGGCGGACAAACAGGCAGACGGCCCACTTGCTTGAAAGTGGTTTCCGCCGCCTATCTAGACATTTGCAACACCTGAGGCGTCACCAATGCGCTACTTTCATATAAAAATTGGGGATTTTTTTATTTTTTGGAATTTGAATTGAATTCATTTTTAATGAAGTGTGCCAAAAAGCAAGCTTAGTAGGCACACAGTGTAGTAATCCATACAAACTCTTATAAAATCCATGTGATACAGTTTACTGTACCTAAATGACTTTGTACCAAACACCTAACGAATGGGTACTATATTGTGGTAGGTAAATTTATTTCATAAACAGAATAAATAAAATAAAAACTTTAAAATAAACTTATTAAACTAGACTAGACTTAAAAAACTAAACTTAAAAAATAAAATTGTCTAAAAAGGTTCCTTGCGGCATTGTACCCTGGATGCTGGCAGCATTTCCTTGTTAGGTTGTAGAATTAGGGTGATGGCACCAATCATGGACATTTTAAGGAAGCTGATTTGGTTTAATTTACACTGACTACAATCATAGAAGTAGGTAGAAAGAGGCAACGACAAAAGCATCGAGATAGTTCAAACAAGTGATCGATAACTCCGCTACTAAGTTTGTCGTCTACAAGGCATGTTAACAATCCAAGTTGCGGAACAAACACACCAGCACCAACTTAAAGTTAACACTTTGGATTCCCGCCAGACTATTATTTTGCCATAAATCAACCCCTTCGGCCCCGAGACCCTATCATTGCAGTACACGAGCCAATCTCGAGTGATTAATTGATTAATCAAGGGTTCTCGCAAGTAATTTTAATGATTTATCACTCGTCGGTAGTTCACACAGAAGGCAACCTTGGGCAGAACTGCTGCCTGGTGTTGTCAATGGGGGCTATCGCGTGTGAATTTGCCACTAGAGGCGCTAGTGTCGCGTGAGGTCCAATAACATTCACTTTTCACCGGTTTCGGCTGGCTTCGTGACATAAACGATACTTTCTTTAATTAACCTGTTGAAAAGTGATCTCCTTCGTGAAATTATCGCAAATATGGATTATTTGGCGATCAATGTGAACGCTTGGAAAAAAATAAAAAAAATCCGAATAAAACGTTATGATATCATTTATTTATAATTAACAAACTTAATGAGATTCAAGATTTAAAGCTTTGTTTCGGCGCCGATCTTATAAAGTCGCCTTTGACAGCTATACCTCTGGACTTTAGTCAACAGTGGCGCCAACTGGTGAGCAAAGAAACGATAGTCCCCATTGAACTGGATTGAATTCTATCACTCGTCGGTAGTTCAAACACAGTCTTCCCATATCTTGCCATTTTATGATCTTACATTACGGCGGATCGGAAATAGCTAGGGCGCTTCAACTTTTCATACTTCGCCTGTACAGCGCCATCTAGATGTTGCTCAGGGAGTTAAAATTTATATGCAGGCTACCTAGGCAGCGACATCTATTATCGCATTTGCCACTCATTTCGGGCGTACGCTGATTTGTTTGAACGTTGTCCTTCTAAGTTTACCTTATTTTTTTCTATGGTGCTATGTAGTCAAGTTTCAACTGCCATTTTTACTTTTAAACCTATTTATTTGTGTAAATAGTCTAAATGTTTTACCTGTACCAATAACATCTCCGAATTGAGATGACTTCAAACGGCCATCGACGGCAATGTCAATAAAACAGACAAAGGCGCGCTATCGGCGAATCAATTTCAAAACCTTTAATTGGCCCTTCGAGAAGCGCCGAGAAGGCGATTGGATGGGCTTTTTGATGTCCCTTCCTCCCCGCCGCAAGAAAATAATCACGGGTGAAGTACGACAAAAGAATTTCATTGATTTCAACGAAGAATTTAGGGGACTACCTTTTTGCAGTGAAATACTTACTTGCAGGCGTATCTAGACGATTTAAGTCCACAAATCAAAATAACTTTATGAAGTTTTACCGCTGCTTTGTAAATTCGAGGTGCAATGTTGCCAATTTAGCACATTATGTGCCATATTAGACACTAAATTAGCAATACTGAGGTCTCCGAAACATCAAATGTCATAGTGACATTGACACTATTGTATGAAATGACAAAACATTGACATTGACAGCTACCATCTTGCAGATAGTGGCGCCAACTAGTGACCAGGAAAACGGTGGCCATCATTCAATCCGCGCAATGCAACGAGATATATGTAATTGTAATCGTTTAACGTGTTGCAGTGGGTTTACACGGAAGTGGCCGATATAAACCACAGTGCATCGGGATTGGAATAAATGATTCGTTAATTCGACGGCCGTCCGCTCAATGCAGACTTATGACGAGTTGAATGCGAGTCGCTCGTATAACGCCGAGCGTGCGTCGCTCGAAGATCCGCCGGACCGCGGCTCATCCATTTAAAACTTCCACTACGGCCAAGGGGACACGTTTAAAGCGGCCGTAATCAAATTTCACTCGAGTCTTTAAGGGTTGAAGCAGCCAACTTCGAGCCCTAATAAATTATATTGCCGACAAAACTGCTCCCGAGTGCGACACAGTTCGTTGGCTCATCTAATTGGTCCGAATTTGAGCCGACCCGACTTATAATTGGACCGAATTCGGGCCTTATGCGCCTCGAAATTAGCCGAAACTCAACGTTCCCGGATTAGGAGAGTCGCGCGACCGCAGCACTAATGTGCCTTTAGTCAAACACACGGACTCGTGAAGTTAATGAAGATCCGTTCCGGAACGCGCAAAACAAATTTGGTAGCAAGTTTGAGGGTTTTGACTTGAAGTTTACGGAGGCGCCGCTTGAATACAGTAAATTCCTGCTTAATTAACGCGCTTGCCGCCGGGAGCCTTTCCGCCCCGCGGCGTGACGCCGCCGCCTGTGTGCGGCGCGTACCTGCTCGCCGCGGGACGCGAGCAAAAACTTCCCCACGAATTCGTCTACATACCTACATAGTCACCGTTTGTTCAGCGACGAAACGAAATTCCCGACAAAGCGAATTCCCCAAGATTCTCAATTAGAGCTGCGACACTCCGCGCCGTCGAACTTCGCCACGAGCCGCCGACAACTTCCAAATCTTGGCGGCGCCCGCGTGAAAGAATTCCGCTCTAATTAGTACAAGTTTATGCATTCGGAGGTAACGAACTAACTTGAGGTAGTTCGCGCCAAGTTTTAATTACTGGCACATCTCGCGGATTGGCGCGCGTCGATGGCGGGTCCGCCGCGGGCCTATCCCGCGATCAGCGCGGCGGCGCAGCCCGGCATTATGCCGCTTATCACGCGGCTTCAAATTAACCTCGGGCGTGTAATGCGCGGCGCGGCTCATGACTGCGCCCAGATGGAATCTTCATAAAGGAGCCACAACTCGTCGACCTTTTTAATAAGCAAAATCTCGTTCGCCGGGAGCCGTCGCCGGGCCGTCTAAGAATTCCAATTCTGTTCCGTGACCGGCGGGAATAATAAAACAATTCGTAATGAAATGCGCTCGCGGATTCTCGTGTTTGCTTAATATTTAGAAACGGCGCGAGGCGGCGGACTCGTCGTGTCGGGGGCTCATTTCATGCAAATCGGGGCATCGCGGCGGTCGGCCGGGGCCCGCTCCATGCATCGAGCCGGGCGATTAAAAATAATTAGCGCTCTAAAGGCGGAATTGCATCGTCGCGAGAGTGCGGGTGCTGGCACGTACCGCGAGTAGTTATTATATCGATTACTGGATACTCCCGTGCGCTGGAATTAAGCGCGGGGTAAGCCTTTCGCAATATCCTCCAGGATGCCGCAATTTGCCATAATTGCAGCGGGGATTGGTGGAATTAAGGCGTCTCCGTCGGGATGGATTGTGTACGATTTGGGTTTATAAATAAAGGTTTGATTGCGCATCGGTTGCCGGCCGGGCGGGCGAAGACGATAAATCCGGGTAACGAGAGCGAGGATTAATGCCGGTAATGTATATCTACTGCCGCGCAGGCGCGATCTACGGCCAGTCCGGTAGTCGGGAAAGCTGTATAGTAATTAAGAAGTAATGGCATAACAGAATAAGACTTTTAAAAGTAAAATAGTAGCCATTGAGTTAGAGAATCGTTCCGAGCTTTTTACAATAGGATTAAACGCAGGAACCTACTCACAATTTACTATCAGCGACATTTTTATTTCACGACTAAATCCAATTCAGCATCTCCACAAAACCACAATAAAGCAGTACCTAAATGGATAACGCACATTTAAAAAAAGCGGAAAATCCGCAAGAAATATTGGCCATTTCTGTCGGTCGACAACTCGTAATCACATTCGCTTTTGTTCGTCTCGGCCTTTCATTCGCTTAATCGCGTTATTCGGGGGGCGGGAGTCTGCAGGCGCGAGCGGGAGCGTAGGCGTAAGCGGAAGCGGGAGCATATTTGGCGCTTCAATGCGCACTATTATTCACATATGCACTGCATGTGCCTTTTGGCCACAAATGGGAGTCTTGACCGGCCGTCAATTCAGCAACAATGAATTAAATGCAGACTTTCGAGGCTTTTGATATTTAGTATTTATATATGTATGTATTTCTCTATATAAGTATTTATATCGTTGTTTAGCACCCATAATACAAGCGCTTAGTTTGGACCTAGGTCAATATGTGTGATATGTCCCAGGATATTATTATTATTTCGTGTAATTAATAGATTATAACTATTTTAATACTTTTTGCAATATATTAGAAAACGTGTGAAATGACGAAAGTAAGTACCTGTTAATTTTATTTTTTCACCCCGCGTCGCTTATGACTTGGACCATCCAACACCGAACGTGAAACAGACGGAGAAGGAAGGAAGCGAAAGGCGGGATAGTTATAAAATGTCTGTCTGTATGTACATAAATATTATATGTACGTAGCGACGTTCAGTCGGAAACCGCGAGTAAACGGGTTTCGCTAAACGGTAACTAGTTTTGGCAGCCAATAGGAGGGTGGAATGAGAAATAAATCGTGGATATAAAAATGAAAATAATATGAGTAGACAAGATACACAAAATGGTTGACTTTGTTGCTGTCGATTATTTGCTTTGGTCTCTAATGCAAAAATTTATAGCTTTTTATTATGATTTGTACAGGGTGGATCTGCAGACATCATTCAGGACATACTGATTCACACTTTGGTCTCCCTAACTAAAAAAAAATAGACATCAAAAAAAAAAAAGATGTAGTCCATAATGCCCAGTCAAATTTGACAGATTGTCAAAATGTAAATATAAATTAGACTGGCATAGAGATTCAAATCAATACTTGAAACCCCGACTCACGGTATGAGACGGTTACATCAGACCATTAGGCTACTATTAAAACTTAAATTCTCTAGATAACCGGATAATATGACACGTGTGGTCTAGATCAGACTTTTTAACTTGTAAATCGCCGCGGACCCCCGGGGGTCCGCGCAGTTGTGTAATGGGGTCCATGGTCTCATCTATCCATATTAATATTTTTAATACGAAAGTAACTCTGTCTGTCTGTCTGTCTGTTACCTCTTCACGCTTCAACCGCTGGACGGATTTAGATGAAATTTGGTATGGGGATAGTTGGAGTCCCGGGAAAGGACATAGGCTACTTTTTAATACCGGAAAAGCGCATAGTTCTCGCGGGAACGCGAAAACCGAGTTCCACGCGGGAGAAATCGCGGGCAGAAGCTAATGGATCAATGAAATCAACATTCAGTAGGTACTTTGTTTTATTACTGAGGGGGTCCGGGACACCGTGTTTCATTTCCCAAGGGGTCCGAGGACTGAGAAACGCTGTTCTAGATGGTTCCAAGAACTGGACGGTCATGGCGGCGGCGCGGTGTCGTCACCCGTTATCGTGCCACCTCTAGCATTCTGTAACCCGAGCTACCATCTTCTCGTTACATGATAACACTCGTAGGTAATGTAACCCATCTAATGACCGAGTATAAATAAACATATGTAAGCCGAATAAAGTCATTAGGGCGAGGACTTAATCGCCAAACTACGAGTATCCGCATGCTGTTTACTTGAACAGAAAAAAAAAACAGTCGTCTCTGGATTGACCCCAAAAGTGTTATTTGCGAATTAAATAACTATACAAAAACCTTCTTTACATTCTCATTTCATCATCAAACTCCTTAAGTATATTTGAAATAGGTGAATTCAATATGTACAACACACGCTTATAATTTCAATATTAATTAATGCAAATTGCAAACATTGTAATGTTTTCACGATGGATGAAATTAATTAAGTGCGTAATAAAATAAAATACTCGATGTCTCACATACATCTATAAATCTATATTTGTGTATGAACTACCGAATAAATTAAACTAAATTATTAGTGAACAATACCTACCTACAGGAGCGAATGTGTTTAGCATAATTATAGTATCTATTGTTTAATAAATCAATAATAATATGTAAGACAAAACCTTGGGGAAAACCCGGACAGATGCTATCAAAGTTTCATTGTTCAAATTATGTTTATATTCGAACCATTTCAAACTTTTTAGAACTCATACTTAAGTAAACAAATCGAACTGGCCGGATAAAAAATTAAAATTTGAAATGAAACGTTCTAAATTCAAATGCCACTGCCGCCCACCTGCCGATGATGACCTCATCGAATAGTGTTGCGCCACTACTCCAAATCGATTATGAATCGACTTCGATGCGGTCTTAAATATAATAGTTTGCGAGTTCGCGTGTTTGATCACCACAATTCATCGTGAATTATGGGACTTTGTCTCGTTGCGGTTTGTTTATAGGCGTTCGTGTCGGATACGACTCCGGGAATTATATTTTATCTATATTTGGTGTTGATGGCTAAAGCTCTGTTATTTATTGTCACTGGTCACAGCATTTAGTGTTGTCTGCTGGGTTCGGTGCATTGACTAAACAATGAAATTTAGATTGATTTAATCCCAGTAGCACATTTGTTACTGCACTCTTTGTATATGTTGTTATCGATATAAGTTACTTCATCTACAAACCCTTTATCGCTTCCTGTATTAAATTCAAATTATCTATGTCCATATAAAGCGCACGTTCACATACATCATGACATCACCGCCGTCAATGCGACATTTTTTGTCCGCAAACTGGTTCCGAGCCGTCATTAAATTGCAATATGTCTACTGCGAATATGATACTATTTAGTTTATTCAACTGTCAACCTTATTCTTAGCATGGGAAGGCCGAAATTGCTATGTGATTGAACTAGACGACCTAAGAAGTGTGACGACAAATCAAATGAAAATTAGCACGTCGCGTCTGTTGACAGTTGTTGTTTTTTGCGTCTAAGCTTTATCTATCGTAACGGGATAACGATTAAAATCAACTTAGGCACTCGTGAAAACCTTTTGTTCTTGTCTTATTTTGCTTAGCTGTTTTCCGGGAAGTTTTTGTGTGACGGTAATGTCTCTTTAAATAATAGAAGCTTGCATAAATGCCGCATAAAAATTCGAGTGTTTCTGTGGCAAAAATAGCTAGAAAAGCTCACAGTTATTAAAATGTAGATGCATGCAGAATGGTGTGCGTGGGCCAACACTAATGACATCACGGCGGCCATTTTTAATATTTTCCGCGGGAAAACCTACTTTAGTCTTTGTTAGTATGGGGCTTGCATTATACGGTACGGACCCAAGCTAGCTATTCCGCTGGCTGTGGCGCCACTGTCCATACTTAGTAGGAATTTATTATATGGCAGCAGATTAGTTCCAAGTTAACCCGTCGGAAGGGATAAAGCGGTCTGGTGTATAAGCTTTTAAAAGGTGCAATGTTTTTGGAGTTTTATTTTTTTGTGAGCGTTCTGTTTCACGTAAAAGGCGGGTTGTGGCGCACGTTGCTATTTAATAAACAAATAACGCTATTGTATTAAGTAATTTCGAGATTGGATGCTTGTTGAATTTGTGAACGGATTTATGCCGTGAACGTACGCGAGGGCTCGTTAACGTAACGAAATAGGAATTACCGTCGAATATCACGAATTTTTATTTGTAATTTATACAGAAATATTGTAGGCAAAGACTACTATCTGCCTACTGTACTGAACAATTGAGTTACTTATGACTCGCAATCCACCTGATGGTAAATGGTTCCTGTGGCCTATGGACATTATAAGATTTCGAATGCGTGCAACCTAGAGGACCAAGATTGAATGAATGCCTCTCTACTGGCAATTTCGTGTGGGCAATTAAGTGAGCACTATTCGGGGCAGGTTATGGGTGAAGGTGGTACTTAATATCTTGACGGATCGCATCAGGTCTAACCACCGGCCAAAATGCTTCATATAATTTGTAAGTATCTGCTTTTAGATCCTCATATTGAAACTGAATACTATATATTTCATTAAAACTCAAAATTATGACATTTAGAATAAAAAGGGCAACAACGAATCAAAATGTTAATCTTTAAGAGCCACCCAAAAAACGAAACGCACACAATAAATAACCTAAATCCGCCGTAGAAAAGTTCCAAATGAATTATCACGGTAAATTCCACACACATGTAGCAACACCAAGTTAGGAAAGCTTAAAAACACTGGAAAGTAGACCTTTTGTAATTGTTACAAAGGTTATGTTGGGTACGTATGGCTATCGCGGTTCGAGCCTCCCCGTGTCTCCGAAACAAAGAGTACGAGTTAATTAAAATGTCAACGACACTTATTAATCAAAACACGGCACCGGATAACGGCACGTGAAAAACGGAGAGATTACCGCCCATTCCTAATTTAGGTCGACTAGACTAGACATCTAATGCGATCTAGACTCTGAAACATACTCGAATCGACTTATGAAATAAATCGACTACCTACAGTGAATTTTTTACTAAAAAGTCTAGAAAGAAAGGTGTTTTCAACTTCACTTCGATGTTTTGATTTCTTTGGTAATAGGCGATAAAGTAAGGCACGTAAGTATTTTAAAAAGGTATTCTCAACCGTTTCTGTTTTTCACGTCACGCACATACCTACTGCGAAAAAAGTATTTCGAACATTTTGTTGTTACTCGAAATAGAAAAGGCATGTTTATCCAAGGGAACAATACACTTATAAAAGCAAACTACATAGGTAGGTACTTAGTTTTAATTTCAGTTAAGTATTTATTAAATCCAACAAGATGGAGTGACGACCTTGTAAAGGTCGCGGGAACGCGGTGGATGCGAGTGGCACAGGACCGGTCTGAGTGGCGCGCCTTGGGGGAGGCCTATGTCCAGCAGTGGACGTCTATCGGCTGAAATGATGATGATGATTTATTAAATGCTAAAATTGCTAAATATCCTACAGTTTAATTATTTCCATCCAATACTTTTCCACCGTCACAATTACAAATGATATTTATTATCACACTCATAAACAATAAATACATCACGTTATAGGTATCCGTTTCACATCACACGCTCTAGTAGCACAAAAATATTTGACAAGTTTCAGTTTTCTCAACAAATTTACGCCGCCTTCCCAGATCCCACCAAAAGGGGGCGCTCACTGGGGGCGCTTGCCTTGATCCGGGTCGTTCTTCATTAGCCAGCCGACAGCACGTCACCCAACTATTTATCAACAGGCACACTCGGCTCGTTAATAAGTCCATTGAAGAATATAATTAATCACCATTCAACTGGATACAAGTTTCCGCAGCGTTTGGGAAAATGTGTCCGACATTCAAAAGCGAGCGGGCTGTAAAGAAAGTGCGTACCTACCCTAGTATCGTGTTTATGCGTATTGTGTTTAGTGGTAAATGACTTTCTTCATAGAATTTAAGTAGTATCTTTGACTACGATATTGAAAAAGTGGTTTAATAAACAATACTATGTACATACAACCTTCGTAGTACCTAACCTACAATAGCAGCGTAGCGTCAGTAGTAACAATGTCCTGAAAAATGATCATTTTAAGTCAAAGGGACAATTTTCTGTCTCTTACAAGTAGAACTGATGTTTTTTTTCATTTTTATGAAAAAAATTAAAACGTAACTCTCTCTCGTCTCAACGCGTTTAAGTCGTTAAAGAACGGTATTTTTTTTTCTTTTTGAAGATTACCAGGTTCATTTTAGTTATCTCTACTAGGTACCAACCCTAGATTTTCTTCAAATAGCTACACACCATCCAGACTAAACCAAGTCAACGATGGCTAAAAGAACACCATTCATTACTGCTCTAGTTCACGGCCTATCTACAGCGTTCTCTACTTAAGCGGCCATGTACACGGCATTTCTTGATACTCGGCCAAGCGTATAAATAAGGGATAAAATACAGCAGGTCGTTGTCTTTACGGTTGATGTAATATAAGACATTAATAGTACATTACAGACCTAGGGTGGTGAATTCGTAAATGTCCCAGGTCGCAGGTTTCTGTGGCCCGAACCGAAGGTGAGGGCCATAAATATGCGATCTGGGGCTTTACGAATTACCGCCCGTGGTTTGTCAAAAGTTTTACATCTTGCCTTGGCCAAGAAGTGAGATTTTCTCTCCGCGTAGCGGGCAGAAAATCCCACTTTACGGCCAAGGGTGATGTAAAAGTATTTGAGTCGTAGTAGGAGAACTTCTATTGGTGCTGTTCATTATAATACAAACAGGTACGATAGTTTTAGGCAGGGCATAAGATATTCCACGATAAAATTAGCGTAGCGTAGTGAATGTCCGAAAGAATCATTGAATGGATATTCACATTTTTTTATACATTAGCACTTCAGCAGAATGAAGCCGTAGCACTACATATTTGTATGTTTAATGGACCAGCAGCAGTGTAACCGGCCCGTAGCACTGTATCTATAAGGGGCATTATACATCCGATTTCTTTTAAAAATGACAATACAATACATACTGAGAGAGACACTTCGACCCGATATTTCACATATAATTTGCATAACAGTTATACCACTAGCATTTGCCTGCGATTTCGTATGCGCCTAAACATCAAACATGTAAAAACTCCCCTTTTTTCCCGTTCTAGTGGGAATTTCGGGAAATCCTCCCGTAGTGCTCCATTATACTTCCAAAGGAACCTACATGCCAAATTTCAGCTTCCTACGACTTAACAAAGTTTACATTGAGAAACAACTTGGGTTTAATTAAAAGTGCCCTGCTGCCATCCTGTATCCACTAGGGTCCTAAAGTACAGTTGGCTCGATACTCCAACTTGCCGGTGATACCGAAAGAAGTTGCGCACGTGAGACGACTGTACAAGTACAGTCGCCGCCATATTCACGCCATTTGCCACCCGTGCAATTCGCTGGATTATCTTTTGTTTACGTCTGGGTTTTGAAAGCATTTCTTAGTGACGTACAATATTAACATGAGTTACTTACAATTACAAATAAGGGTAGATATTAAGACTAAATTTTCAGAAACATAAATATATAAAGGAAGCAACCTTGAAAAAGTCAATGCCAATCGTAAACAAGCAAATGATTAACATCGTTCGAATAGGGATGACGACAGGGTGAAGAAATCGAAATTATAATTAGTCCGTCAGTCAGGTAATAAAAAAATATTAGACACCTATTTTTTGTTTTATCAAATTAACAAAGAATGACTAAGTTAAAACGCATTAAAGTTGGAGAGTGGGGGCTAACTACGTCACCGTTAGGTATAAATCGTACCTAACCGTGACGTCACGCGACATTTCAAATCAATATATCTCCGTATAAGTTTGATTACGTGAAAAATACGTGTCCAATACTTTTCAATAATCTTCCTGATAGACTAAGAAAAAAAAAGTTGTCGTCTCCCCTATTCCGAACAGAATATTTCAAAAATGGAACGCATAGCTTCCAAGAAACTCAAATTTCATTCGTTGCTACTGATATATTATGTAAGTAAATACAAGGCTCTAATCACCATATTACCGGCCAGTGTTGATTTTCCGAGCCATTTTCAAATTTGGAACACGTTGTTAACATTAAAAAATAAATGTAATAATAATGTAATATGAAAATGTAACAATCTGCGAACGATCGCGCCTCGCGTGATGCGATAGCATCTCCGATAGCCACAAAGGGCCGCAGTTAATTACTCTAAGGCTGGCTGGAAATTTCATTAAATCTCAAACATATTACACTTACAAGTGAAATGGGTACATATTGGATCGACTGCGAATTTGCTTTAATGTTGGTCCGCTTGTTAAGACTATTTTCGATCTTGACATAAGAAATAAGAGTTCCAATTCGAGCGATAACTTAAAAAGCAACGTGTTTTTTATGCAAATTACATATCTATTGACACAAGTTTTTAGCCAATTATTTACTTACATAAGAAAATATGAGCAGATACACCGCGTGCAAATGTAAGTAGGTTTTTTTTTAGATAAACAAATAAGCGGTCAAAGCAATCTTCCAATAAGATAACTAGAAACTGTCTGAAACTATCTGATTTGCATAGACCATGTATCATTTAACTCATAACACAAACCAATTCCGCTTTAAACTTGTAGTCCATATCGCCGTTGCTCCGAACAACACCTATTAAGATCGCAGCCAAAGACAAACGCATAACAAATTGGATTCCAGCTGATCCGAACAAATATTACACAGCGAGCGAAACATCCGATTAATCGGACCGGCTTATCGGAATCGAATTCATGAATCGATTAACTTTTTACAAAACGAAAGTGAATGAACACGTGAGGAACGTTACAACCGCGTTGAATTATGTAACGGCCGATAAGTCGTTCGTAAAGTGTACTATCGAGTTTTTTTGCTGCTGGCAACGTGGAGATGCCATATTTTATTGAATTACTTTTTTGTTCGAATTTAAATTTTGAACGTTCAATGAAAAGTCTTTACTTCGGAATAGTCACGGAAAAAATGACTTTGGACGAAGTCATTTTTTCGTTTCACCCGTAAAGTAACAAGATACACATGTTCTGGTATTATATCTTCCTTACTTTATAGTCGTATGACTACAGCCTACAGTATCAGAACCCTCACAATACAGAGGGGAGGTGACCCACTGGACTGGCAATTCCTTCGGGATGGGGGGACCTTTTGTATCATGGAAAAGTTAACTTTCCGTCCGATCAAATGTATAGTGAAACACATTATTTACACTTTACGACCCTTTGCGGAAATGTTCTTAGAACGTTAACAAAAGTTTGCCAATTCTATGTATTTTGAGTCAAATATAGAAAAGTTAAAAAACCATTACGGATAAATGTATCAAACCCGTAACACCGTCCATAATCCCGAGGGTTAAAAAGTGGTAACTGAATTCTGGTGTCAGAATTTTCGGCGAACGTGTTTAACTGTTCACCTACCCTCGATTGTTTCAAAAAGTTAAGCAAAGTTAATGTCAAGCCCGAAGCCCTACTTAAACTGTGGCAACATCCAACTCGATCCCGGCTTAGCCCGCTATTCAATCGTCTACTTTACAAATGAAATAAAAAAAGTACGCTTCCTTTCACACGCTTGTTAAGGAGTTTTTGCTGAAGTTACTAACGACTAGTGCAGTAAATATCGTTAGTTGATAGCGATATATTTCGGTAAGGCGTGATTTTTCAATCGTCAGGTAACAAATTAATAATAGATACTTCGGATAGTCCATACAAAATTCGAATTAATTCGAGAACCAATTAAAATTTTACACTTATACTTAATAGCATAGACATAAATAATACTTCGTATGGACCCGGCCTAACGTAGATACATGTCATGTTTCCCCACTTCATTGGTGTCCAATCCAAAGTTAAACTTGTATCGTGACACTAAAGCTGGGTCACATTTTTCCAACAACGAGACGAGTTTTTAGATACTGAGAAACAGTTTCGAAAAAAGTTTTTTTAAAAACGCTTATTGTCACGCACGCTCGGTGACAGAACTTTGGATTGGACACCGTGGAAGTGGGGACATATCACGTGTACGTTAGACCGGGTCTATATTATTTACGTCTATGCTTAATAGTCATATTCGACGAATTATTTTATCTGACGATTGAAAAATCTGCCCTATTAATCGTTAATCGTAGAGAAAAAACAATCATTATTTTAAAATCTAAAATACAACCCTTATAAGAATAACGAGTAGGTAGGGAATGAATAGGCAGCGCTACAATTATTTTGTTCTATAAAATAAATGGACTTATAGGATCTAAATCTGCATCTATAACACCACACCTATTAGATTGAAATCTGTAGGTAGGTACATAAATGTTAGGTAACGTTCATTTCGCTGCAGCTAAATGTGCTGTAACCCTTGTCCATATTTCACAAATTTTCACGATACCACTCAATTTGCTCGATACCCGAAGTTTGGAATAGTTCCGCTCGTCAGATGTTTCAGCGTTCGAATTTCGAAGTTGAAAGTAACGTTCCCCGCTCTGGAGCTACGTTTCAAAGCATTCCATTTTCGATTTTTGGCGGGATCGTATGTTAGCGTGGGATTTTCGTAAGTTCGAAAAGTGGATTCTAAATTCAAAAACAAAAGTTCGAATCCAAATATGCAACTGGCACGTAAAGAATTGCAAAGTGGGATCGTATGTTTGCGTAACGACGTGGCTCTGGTAAAGCTGTTTGTCTCTGTCTTTGGGAAGCTCTTGCTCTACCTAATTCAATCACATTGAATAGACTAACATGTAGTGCTTAGTGTGCTTACTTCGTTCTTAAAAGCGGCTACAGAAGGTTTTAGCGTCTTCATGACATTTTTATCGATTTGCTCGAGTCAGTGCTAAATTTAAGGAGGTTTTTTAGATAAGGCAATCGTAAGTTTTAAAATCGATGGTGTTTGGTAGAACGATGTAGAGTTGAGAAAATATGTAGTAATGTAATATTACTTGCTAGTCTTGTTCCATATTAAGCCAGAGTTGATTCAAGTACAGTTGACGGACTCCTGGTTGTTAAATATGGCCGCCGAGCTGTCATTCCATACACAAACGTCATTTGTCCCATAGTAAAATATTTAATGTTAACGCTAACTTTAACGGACCGTTTGAATCAACAGGAATAAATAACATAGGTGCGTAATTTGAACTTTTCCACCTAAAGATCGATGTCATATATCATATAGGTAGATATAATAAAGGCCTTCATATGTGATGTTAACCGTCGCCTTTACCAGAAGGCTATATCGAGCGACAGTATAAAGGTACTTAAATTCAGAGACAGTCTAAATAGACATTTTAATATTCGTCCGAGACCGGAAGAGAATGTCACGTGCGCCTTTGTCTCTGCCATCTCGACCAGAAATTATTGAGTTTTTGTCGAAGCTAAACGAATGAGGGGGATACAAGTAATCCAATATTAGGGGATGGCGCATTGCGAGATCGACGTTAGAACGCTGAGATTCAAACGATAAAATAATGTGTCGACTGTCGATAGATACTGACCAAAATTTCAGGTTCTGAAGCGTTGTATATTATAATTTGTTGATACATATTTACAAAATACTAATTTAGTAAACTAAGCAGTTTCAAGGTTACGTAACCTTAGTAAAAAAAACTTAACCTCCAAAAATGATATTTATTACAATTTCGAGAAAATTTGTAATTGAAAACTCAACAAATTAAACTCTACTAGGTACTACTACAGCCTATTTGCGTTCCACTGCTGGGCACAGGCCTCCTCTCATCACGAGTATCACGACAGGGTTTGGGCTATAGTCCCCACGCGGGCCTAGTGCGTATTGGGGACTTCACACACATATTTGAATTACTTCGCAGATGCGTGCAGGTTTCCTCACGATGTTTTCCTTCACCGAAAAGCTCAGTGGTAAATTCAAATAGAATTTCGCACATAAGTAAAGTTAGAGGTGCGAGCCGGAATCGAACCCCCGACCCTCTGCATGAGAGGCGGTAGGTCGAACAACTAGGCCACTGCGGCTTCAAGTTAAACTCAATACTATAAAAACATATTGGCATGGTTCACCGAAATAGCAAACCATGTTTGTCGTGTTATTTGGTTTTTATTTTATTTTTTATTTAGTTCAACACGTCGAATGTAGAATAAGTCACCAGCGCGTTCGAATCGCGAAAATCGTCGGAAATTCGCAAAAGGGGGCTAGCGGGAGATACCGATCGCGCAATACGGGTAATGGAAGACTTTGGACGCGATTTTCCGCGCCGTTCGGGCCTGGTGCGATAGTGCGTGCCTTAAATGATTGGATCTGATGATACGATGGCTGTATTTAGTTGAGTCTTTTGTACTGGAAGAGAACAAACTAGCAGAGGTCGGTTATCAATATCAATTAGAGTGTCACTATTTTTCAACGACTTCAAATCAGACAGACAATTTTCAGACGAACTGAGAACCTCCCTTGGTTCTCAGTTCGTCTGAAAATTGTCTGTTCTCAATTCTTATCTTTTTTTTATTTTCTCCCTCTTTTGTTTTCTATGCTGGTCATTTCACCGTCTCTCGATCATCTTACTGGCGTTTGAAACTACCTTTTTTGAAACTAAGTACCTTTAAAACTTTGAAATAGTAAGGGTTTTTAACAAGTTGCTTACCAGGAAAGGTGTATGCACGTGGACAAGACTGTCATCCCTCTAGATCTGTAACAATAGAAATAATTTAAATATAATAAAATAAAACAAAAAATACAGTATATGAACCTAACCTGTTACTTTCTACAATTCAAACGTATCAATAACCACCAAGTCCACTTTTAGGCAGTTGAAGGGCAGTCACCACTTACCATCAGGTGGGCTGTGCGCTCGTTTGCCTAATACCAACGACATAAAAAAAGTTTCGCCACCATCATATAATCGTCATAGTCCACACGCGGGCCCTTGTGGATTGGAGGCTACGCAGATATCCTTGAATAGACGCGTGCAGGTTCCCTCACGATGTGTTCTTTCACCGAAAATCTCAGTGGTAGATTCAAACTGAATTTCATACATAAGTAAAATCAGAGGTGCGGGCCGGGTTTGAACCCTTGACCCTCTGCATGAGAGGCGGTAGGTCAAACCACTAAGTCTTCTTGGCGGCTTGACCACAATTGCAAATATAGTGCCAATTGGAACCGTAACACAATTCGAATGAAGTGTCAATGTTTGCGTGCGAGGACGTTTGTGTGCGTGCGAGGAGGTCTGAACACTTGTAAATGTGTGTGTGCCAACTACGCGGGCCATCTCCGGATGAAAGAAATGACGGTAAGGGCGAATTGGGCGCGAGTTGCGCGCCGGCTAGATTCAGGCGGTTGATTCCGTGGCCATTCTGTATGTAATACTATTAAAAATTCTGTGACTGTACACGCAAAACTTAAAGTATATTTTACGCTGCAAACTTGACGTCTGTAGCCCACATTGGCAGTCAGAGACCGCACTGCCCATAGAGGCATAGACAATACAAGTCTGCCGCCTATTCTACCACAGAGTCAATTAGAGGCGACACCCAATCGATGCGCCGACAGTTGATTCCCGAGGGTGTCGATTCTGAATCGCCTGACACGAAGTGTCGTAGCTTCTTCTATTATGCATCGGAGTGACGTAGAGGTCCAGCTATATTGGACTTTAGAATTACATTGTTTGGATTTAGGATTTGTAATTTTATGTAATGAAATGGTTAGTGAGACAATTGTGGCGTTTGTTTTTTCACAAAGCAAAAATGTTATTTTTTTTTTAAATATATTCAGTGAATGTTATCATCAAATGTTGGTTTTAAAGCGAGTTTCTGGACGTCGTATGATAAAAAATATATCTTTAGACTACTACCTTAAAGATTATGGAAGTTAATAAAGGATTTCCTTTTGCTTGGTCACAAAAACTACAGATCGATTAGACCCAATTTAATATCCATCCTAATTTCTATAAATTTCAACACAAGGATCCTTTAGGTAACATAATCTCTGATACTGTTCGCGTGGCTCGTCTGTTTCTTTACTCTTTGTACTTTCAAAGCAAACACGGCGATAATGTGGTCTGCCTACATGGACTCGCTGATTTATAGCAGTAAACGTACTGGCGCGAACCGAACTGCTTCGATCCGACACAGTACAGTCGCGGATAGCGAGCATTGTGAACGAAAATTTCGAACCTTGCACTAGAGCGCTGAAAAAAAAAAAAGTTTGGACGAAAAAAATATTGTGAGGAGCTGAGGAGCAAAATAAGTGCGACAATGTGACAAAAGGGAAGAAAAAAAGAAAACGAATTCCTAATCGGCCAAATTAAATAAATAAGAAGTTAACATCCTACAAAGAGTTATGTTGTCTCTAACAGTGTGTGTGTTGTAATTTGATTGAGAGTCATCATCATCATCATCATTTCAGCCGAAAGACGTCCACTGCTGGACATAGGCCTCCCCCAAGGCTCGCCACTCAGACCGGTCCTGTGCTACTTGCTTCCACCGATTTCCCGCGACCTTGTTGGAGGCCTACCGACAGCTCGTCTCCCGGTTCGCGGACGCCACTCGAGAACTTTCCGGCCCCATCGGCTATCAGTCCTCCGAGCAATGTGCCCCGCCCACTGCCACTTGAGGTTCGCAATTCTTCGGGCTATGTCGGTAACCCCAGTTCTACTGCGGATATCCTCAGATTGAGAGTAATTTCACCTATTAAGAGGTGGAGAAATCTCGAATACCTACTCCAAAAGAGTTGTGTGACCGAGACGAACTGACTTTTTTTAAACTGCTACAGCATCAGTGGATAGTAATTTCAATGACGATACTAAAATCGATATTAATAAACAATTAGACGAAAATACATATATTTCATGGAAAATTCAAAATTAGTCAAAATGTTCATAAGATTTCTCTATAATGCACGAACCAATATCTTCACAAACCTACGGAACACCGAAGCCACTAGACTGCATGATAGCGAATGCAGAAGGCGTGGGAATCCGATGGCATGTCGCAAGCGTATTAATGGTGGATCCCAGTTCAAGAACAACGCTAGAACCAAGAGCCACGTATTCACATACGCCCTTCTGGTTTCAGTGGGTAACAATAATGGCGGGCAGCCTGATAAAGAGTTTGTACGTTTGCCTGAATTCGCCGTGAATGAGAAACCTGTTGGTAATAGACGCTTAAGTGTGAATAGAATACTGTTGGAGCTATTCTTTGTTTGAACAACGTTGAAGAGGAATGTTAAAGTGTAGTACATAAAGATTGCAATTGTAATGAGACTATGATTAACTGGAATGTTAAACGTGCCATCTATGATGATTCATCAAATTAATATAGATAAATACTATTGAAGTACAACGTTAATAAGTTCAAAAAAATCACTTACATGAATAATCAACAAAACAAATCGATGAATACGAACAAATTTAATCTCGAAGTTCAAGAATTCGCAATCAAAAATATTATAGAACTAGTACGAATTGAAATGGCAGACTCGGAAGGCAGTCACGTATTCGAGACATAAAAGGATAATGGTTTTCGCAAAAGGCAAAGATTGTTAGGCCTTTATCGGGTAATGGGGGGCTGATGATGTCACCAACAAATTAGCAGAACCAGTTTCGCCGGATGAAGCGACAGGCAAAATTATAGCCGTAAAGCAGAATCTGATATGCAGCTTATTCCAACTTGTATTTGAAAGCAGGTAATACAAAGTATTGACCGGAAACTAGCTCAACCAGTCCATCGATCTTTAGCAGTTCACACTTCGCTTGAAATTTTAAATAAGCAGTTTTATGGTAGAAATACCGTGGTTTATACCAGGTTCGTGGTATATCGACTCCCGTTTTCTGTTTCAGTAAACTTAAGTAAAAAAAAAACTCCCGAAAAAGATCCAATATTCGATTTCAAAAATATGCAGATCCAGCCCTGCATTTATAAAAGTTAATGACACTGTTTAGTAAATATTACTTTAGAGTTCAATTTACAATTTTGAGTCTAAACAAATTTTGGCACTTTCATGAATATTTTTAGATCTTCTGCTTTAGGATATGGCCATGTAAAACCTTGCAAACTCGCATATTTTCCATTTCATTTTCATAATACTAGGATCCATAAAAGTAATACAAGTAGATAGTTCCACACAACAGGGTTGTAATTACGGTCATATTTCATATTAGTCGTTAGGGGAATGCATTGCGAATGCAAACGAGCGTTATACGGCGACACTACGATGCGCTACCATTTTATTAATACATTGCTCGATTATGACGCTGGCTGTACCATGGTTTGTAGCCATCGCGCGCAATGTATCACGAAAGTGCTTGTGTCGAGTAGGCTACGACTGCGACAGAGGTAGGGTGCGCGTATTCCTAATACATTACGTATAATGTGAGTTAAGCTCCATGCATCGAGGGTCTTGGGCGCGTAATGTATGAGGAATTCAGGATAACGCTCGTCGCTGCGTAGTCTCAATAAGTCCTGGCTAAGTCGTTATGCGGGGTCGCGGGCGAGCGTGTCGCAGCAAACAAAGGACTCTTATGAGCTCCTGGCAGCCTAGTGAAAATATATCAGGCTGCTTACAAAATGCAAGGACTCTTTAAGGTTTCAATTAATAATCTGGTGTTTTGATGTCCTGATATTGATAATTGCCGCAAATAAGCAGGGAATAAGTCAACCAGTGTATGATCGTGAAAGATGGTATCGTAAAATCCTGTCGCCAAAACAATATCAAACTGCACGTGTCGATTTTAAGAAACCGAATTACATGATTTACTGTTTTTATCAAAATATCTAGCTCTAACAAAGGCTACAAGGTTCATCAATAAATTAGATCAACCAAATGATGCCAACTACCTTTTAAGGGAAGCTTCCCCTGAGAAAAGCATAGAACAGAGGGTAATCCAATCAAGCATGTAACTTACCATGCGGCGGGGATGCGTGTAATTAGCACGTTACACACTGAGCGTTTACTCGGGATTTTGCCAAGGTTTGAGCATGAGTTAGTTAAAGATTGGAAACGGTCTTAGGTAAGATACAATAGATTTTTGATGGAGTCTAAATTTAATAATGTGATTAAATCAGGTGAAATAAATTGCTTGTTGATTTTCAAATCTTGTCTTTTAGCTATTGGAAAGATATTGACTATTTTTTTGTTATGTGGGTCGGTTTTTAATCTTTAGAATCTAATACAGGTAGGTACATGTTTCGATAAATGGTTTTATTTCAATTCCTTGGGGGAGGCCTATGTCCAGCAGTGGACGTCTTTCGGCTGAAATGATGATGATGATGATGATGATTTCAATTACCTATAAGAAAATTATAAAACCTTACATTTAACCAAAACTGTTTTAAAATATACCTATCACTGAATTTTCACGTACTCATTCTCACTAATTTCAAGAATCCGCTCTCTCCATAAACATCCGAATACTTTAAATTTTATTTCGTATTTTCAACATACCTACAGCTATTTATTTACAAACACATTACATCAGTTACTTAATTCGTAGAGTAGGTGTGTTAAACAGAGGCTACATCCGACCACTTTTCGTGTCGACCTAATCAGCCGACCGGGTCGTCCGACAGTGTCGCGCGACAAATGACGCGTCGGATTAGCGACGCCTTGATTAACTAAGCCGGGCTTTGTTTGCTGCTCTGTTATGCATGGGAATTGCTATCGTTTGTCAGTTTATAAACGTGTCACTAGCGATATGGATAGGTACAATACCAAATGTGTTCTTATATACGTATGCGCGTGTAGCCTAAATCTACATAGACTATATCAAAATACACTATCTCGTTTACAATATTACAGAAGTATTATCAAAAGCGTGAAATCTGTTGAGTTGAAGCTTGACTTATTAGCCAACAAGTAAGAAGACCATAAGTAGAGTTTATAAACAAAAAAAAAAACATATCGAAAATTCGGTAGTTACGAGTATTATTTTTCATTCAGGTGAGTGACAGTAATCGATCCAATTCCCTACACTAAAATATAAGTACATTCCTATTTATTTTATTTACACAACCGTATGAGAAAAACTTTGAGGGAGACCTATTCAGCAGTGGCCGTCTTTCGGCTGAAAAGCTGATGATAAACGGCAACTCTTTTTACTCTGGTACAATTCATCATCATCACCATTTCAGCCGATAGACGTCCACTGCTGGACATAGGCCTCCCCCAAGGCGCGCCACTCAGACCGGTCCTGTGCCACTCGCATCCACCGCGTTCCCGCGACCTTTACCAGGTCGTCACTCCATCTTGTTGGAGGCCTACCGACAGCTCGTCTACCGGTTCGCGGACGCCACTCCAGGACTTTCTTGCCCCATCGGCCATCAGTCCTGCGAGCAAAGTGCCCCTACTGTGCTGGTACAATTAAAAACTCGAATTTGAATGCTATAGCAATAGCGATAGCGACTGTGTTCCGTAACTGCACGGCCGCGGTGGCGGATGATTTGTCTCTGTTTTTGCTCTACTCTAGCGGTTTCGAGCAAACCTAGGTTGCCTTTTAGCTCCAATTTGTTTAAATTAGCCAACTTTGCAAAGCACATCTAAGCTTTTAACGGATGTTTCTTGTTTAAAAGCATAGGAAAAGCTTGAATATTTTAGTTTGAAGTGTTTTTGTTGAAAGTTCTAAACATGAGCTACTGGACTAATTTGAGGTGACCTGGATCTTGACACGGTGTTTCATAGCGTTCTAGCGATATTTGTGATGATATTAAACTAGATTCGTAAATATTTCTAGTGATGTTGAGTAATTTAAATTATTTATTCATTGAATTCCTATATGTGATAATTTTGTATCAAATATTACAAATCAAAACCTTATAAAGATGGTTTTCGAGCTCTTTACCCGTATATAGATACGGGTAAACAAGTATACAGGGTCAAGCAAAACGTTGTGTCAACAGTTATTCAACGTACTGCATAAATAGAAGAGAGGCAACCCGTCAAGTACACTATGGTCCTGATGAGAAATATTTTCTGACATATCACTTCTACTCTACAAAATCATACTCGCTTAGGTTAGTTAATAGACCCGTGAGCATAGACATAAATAATACTTCGTATGGACTAGGGAATGCAAAACCCGGTGCAATCTGAAACCCGGGTATTACCCGACTTTTTTTCAGAAAACCGGGTTACCCGGGTATCTACCCGGGTTTCATAAAAATAAAAATAAAAACGTGTAGAACATCAAAATCTTGGTTTAAGGTCAGTATTTAGGCGATGTTTGTAGCTCGATAGCTCAACCGACGGGTCTGAAAGTTTCCCTTCATACGATCCTTCATGCACCAGAAGCTCCTCCAGCTGTTTTCGATTCTTCTCTTAATATCCTGTCTGTTAGTGAAGGAGACAATCTGGCCCAAGTAGAACCTTAACCTTTACTTTCGCGCGATTGGTCATCAACTGAGTCTTCGACCTGTTCATCGTAAGTCCAACCTCAAGGCTTGCATTGCTGAGGTCTTGCAGCATAAATTTCAGTTTAGATACCGTGTTGGCGAATCTAAGATTAGTCAATTTCCGGTTTTCAGAGGATGTTAAATTCAGCAATTTTTAAGCTGCTAAATATTTACAAGCTATTTTCGCAAGTCCTCTCATTGCGAACCAATAACATCTCATGCGCAGTTTTAACTACTTCCAACCTTTCTAACAAGCCTATTGTGGAAGAAGCTAGAGTACCGTAGACCACATACATGCGTTGTGGCAGGTTATACAGAAGACCAAACAGTATAAGTAACTTCACCTTTGCCTATTGCATTTGTGGACTCTTAGAGCGCCTTCGATATGATCTTTCCAAAGCTATTCATCGCTGCATTGCTGGATGATTTAAAGATTCTGGACTGGACTGGAAGGGACCAGGCACCAATTTAAATGGCGAGACTTGTGGACGATTTTGTATTCATGGATGAGGCAATGGGCCCATGGAAGGCTTCAGTGCCATTGCCATGCTCGTTGACCTCACCAGAGTTTCTGATAGAATTGGTGTGAAAATTTACATGGACAAGACGAAAATAATGTACATGCAGGGCCAACTCCCGTAATTATTAGAGGCTCTGCGCGATTCTTGACGATTATGTATACCTACCTGCGTAAACGGTCCTGTTAGTTCCGAGTTATTCAAACTTCGATAAAGAGGTAACGCGGCGCATCCGACTCGGATAGACAGCATTCGGGAACGGGAAGCTTCGTTGTGTCTTTTCGCCCTAATTACCACAGTGTTTCAAGTCAAAAGTCTTTGAGCAGTGTGTTGTCAAATATGATTTACGGATCTAAATCGTTGGCGCTAAATGAGCTTCATAGGAAAGCTCAAGTTGAGTCAATGGGGAGGGCTACGCTCGGGATGTCTCTCTCTAATAAAGTAACAAATGATAATATACTTATCCGCAGTAGAACTAATGTCACCGGTCACCGCTCACAGATCTGAAGGTATTTCTTCGAAAACAGAATGAATATTGTTTGTTATTTGCGTAAATATTTGTTGTTTTTTACGATTCGGGTAGAAACCGGGTTTTGGGCTCAAAACCCGGGTTTTACCCGACTCCAAAAGTGGGCGGGTACCCGGGTTTTCGGGTACCCGGGTACCCGGGTTGCACTCCCTAGTATGGACCCGGCCTACCGTAGATACATGTCATGTTTCCCCACTTCCTTGGTGTCCAATCCAAAGTTAAACTTATATCGTGACACTAAAGCTGGGTCACATTTTTTCAACAGCGAGACGAGTTTTTAGATATGGAGAAACAGTTTCGAAAAAAGTTTTTTTTAAAAACGCTTATTTTCACGCACGCTCGGTGACAGAACTTTGGATTAGACACCGTGGAAGTGGGGAAATATTACGTGTACGTTAGACCGGGTCTATATTATTTACGTCTATGCCCGTGAGTCATTCGCGGATGTTCCCAGTCTTCGATACGGGCGGTGATCGCCCCAACCAAACACGATTCGTCGACCGATGCGCTTACCGCTTCGTAATGGCCGTATAACATTTCATGACACTTAAAAAAGAGAAATAAAAGTTCAAGTTGGGCATAAATTCGATTCAACGGATCCTGGTCACAAATTTTCACGAGAATCGGCTGAGAAACTCTACTTGTAGAGGAGCCGGAATTCGGATGGACGTCCGAAAGTACGATTTTTGGCCAAGTTGAAAAGCTAGAAGCTTCGCTCGCTCGGTCGAAAATGTAATGAAACTACTTTTCTATTACATATACCGTATGTACAACAGCTCTAGACGTCAATCATTATATTGTCTCAAACTTTCGCGATACACACTCATATTAAACACACTATCAACGGGACGCGGGAGTGCGGGTAGTTCGAACCACCCGCGCGACAAGAAAAATATGCTGATACAGTCACTTCAGTCTTCTCGTGACCACGGCCGTTGCATCGCGGCCGAAACGTCGAGGTAAAATATAAATAGTTTTTATTTTACGCGATTAAGTCCCGTTGATAGTGTGGTCAATCCATTACAGTTAAAAAGCGTACATTATCCTTCAACTTCATCCCTGGGAATCGAACCCAGGAAATCCGCTTACGGTACCGTACTAACAGTACTCCATATTACAACCGGAAAATTGAGATTGCTTCAATACGAGCTCTATAATGATTGTGTAACACACAATGGGTAGACAACACACATATATAGAGCTGTTAAGGCTGTATTGTTGTATGAAACGAGAGTTCTGGTTTGATTGGACGCAATTTCATATATTAAGAGTCATCATTCATAAAGTCGGCACGATTTGCCTGAGGCTGATCTAATTTAATGCTGAGCCTTTGGACAATTTGTGAGAAACTATTACTTTATACATTTATACTCGTAACAACTATAAAAAAATATATCAAAGAATAACTTTAAGAGAGAATTTTGCTGTCAAACGTCTTTGATTCGCTACACTTTATACATGTAAGGAACAAACATCTAATACCTATGTACATAATTTGAGTTGAGGCGAAATTCAAATAAATTCACAGGAAGACGGTTGGCTGTTTATAAATATTTTCTTTTTTACAGTCTTACGTAGCGGCCAGTATTACACTCCGCTTTTTATATTTGGAAATGGCTTTTCCAGACAGCAACTTCTCTCATTACGCGCGCCAAGCACTCTTCAATCTGCAGGGCTGGTGCTTAGCTCGAATAGCGCGTGAGGGCGCATTGACCTACCTATTTAACCCCGCCTCACCTCACTGGGTTTATTTGAAGTGACAACCCTGTATCCAGCGTCTTTTTTTTAATGAAAACCTTGTGTTGACAAAGAGGTCGAGCGAACTTTGCTAAGATTTTTTGGTTGACTTAATAGAGGCATGAGGAGGTTTTTACTTGCTAATAAGGTTTTTTGCTGAGTTGATAAAGAACAGGTACCTAAGATAAATTGTTAAAATATAGTGGCTTATCGTAATGTTTACACTCGAGGTGATTTTGTTAATGTTATTGCGTAGCGGTTCTACCATAACATTGAGCATGCATTTATGCATATTTTTATATAATTTCATGTCCTCAACGAATTTCTTTCACTCCAAGATTTTGTGAAGTCTGATTTTTCAGTGATATTTTTCGAGAGAAATCGTCAATCCTCATTTTACGTTCAAGGATTAAGTTAAGAGGTAAGTCTTCGAATTAATAAAATTGTAATCCTGCCGCCATTTCGTACTTTTTAGAACGCACCTTTTTGCTATTCCAACGAATTTTCCAACGACCTGCCTTTCGACGAAATTATTGTTACAGGAATTTTCTTTTAGTTTTTTTTAGAATTACGATGAAAGAAGAGGTAGATCCGGTCGGAGTGGCGTATGTTCAGCAGTGGACGGCTGATGACGATTACAATAGTACATTACAGACCTAGGGTGGTGAATTCGTAAATGTCCCAGATCGCAGGTTTCTGTGGCCCGAACCGAAGGTGAGGGCCATAAATATGCGATCTGGGGCTTTACGAATTACCGCCCGTGGTTTGTCAAATGTTTTACGTCTTGCCTTGGCCAAGAAGTGAGATTTTCTCTCCGCGTAGCGGGCAGAAAATCCCACTTTATGGCCAAGAGTGATGTAAATAATATTGTGTTCTTTTGTACTTCTTTGAAGGTATTCTTACTGTTGTTGTTGTACAGGTTGTCAGAATTTTAACGAATATAGAAAGGACCTATTATATATTTACCTATTGACCTATTATTCTGACGAAAAGTTATATATATGAGGAAAATTGAGTTCGCCTTTTATATCCTAAGTAGGTATTATTCTTTGTGACGGCATCATCACATAGCCTTTTACGATTTAAACGAAACTTTCAAATCTGACTCCTACTATTACTTTAATAAAAGTTACGCATTAATCATTACAATATCTAACGAAACACTCGCGAAAATCCACAAAATCGGGTCATTGCCTTGAAACTTACCCGGCAACATTAGGTATGTAGTGGTGTAGTGTACATCTCTATCGAATCTTCCGGACCGTAATGGATCACGACCCGTTTTTGCTTACAGGTGGTAAACAAATCGCTCGGTTTGCCGGCATTAAGTAGATTGATGGCAACCCTAACCACTCACAGTAATTAAAACCTTTCGAGTTTCGCGCGGGAATTCGGTTCACACGGACTTTTGAATTTCGAATTTGGAAGGATGGGTTAACTTTTTTTTATATTCGATCTTGAAACGAACTGGAATAAGACTGGCTGGTTTAATGAGGATCACCGTGGCCGCGAATGAATTCGCCGCTGTAGAGGCGTTTTGCAATTTAGCATTTTATGAGCCATAATTGACAGCTGACACCTCACACAACATGCAGTTGCGCCAAATAGTAAGCGGGAATCCGGTGGCCCTCATTTAGCGTTGCATGGCAAAGAAAACAGATGTTTTTAGAATAAAAAAAACGATTCGTTATTTTTTATCTTTAGGCAGTTTCAGAACTATTTTATTAATGCTAGTTTTTCCCACAAGTTAAAGCTTTTGACGCTTACATAAGTATCTACTACTACTACAGCCTATTTGCGTCCCACTGCTGGGCACATGCCTCCTCTCATAACGAGAGGGTTTGGGCTATAGTCCCCACGCAATTCAAAGATGAGTGTGGTGGTAAATTCAAATTGAATTTCGCACATAAGTAAACTTAGAGGTGCGAGCCGGCATCGAACTCCCGACCCTCTGCATGAGAGGCAGTAGGTCGAACCACTAGGCCACCACGGCTACATAAGTATCTAATTTTACTTAAATGCCGGTGTCGTCTCGGGCGCATCCCACGCCACAAATGGTGCGCATTGTCGCGCCGGCGATCGTAATGCGCGCGCGCAGGTAATGAGGATTTAACGCCTTGTTCCGGGGAAATGGATACAAAGTGTTAAAATTGGATGTTCCTTTAAAACAAAGGTCATTTTAATAGTTTAAAGTGGACGTTCCTTTAAACAACAGTACAACCTACATGGGCAACCAAGCTTTGCTCGGATGAAAAGACTTATAGCTGAAAATTAGCTTTCCCCGATATAATATGAGACCTAGAGGTAAAGCTTTTTTTTTTTCGTGTTTAAAGTGAGTATTAAAAATCTTCTACCCTATTTTTGAGGGTTTTTTGAACGATATGTACCTACACTTAACTTACCTTAAGTAGCTGAGGTAAAAAAAGTAGTTTGTTTTTGAGTACTGATACTGCATGACTGATAGATAATACGCCAAGGCCATTAAATCCGCATTATTTGTGAAAAGTTAAAATAAAAAAGCCCTTGTCTAGCTTAACCTTTCCTAAGGCCGCGTCCACTTGAGCGACATTAGCGGGTAATTTGGACCAGATTTAGCCCATTATGACACCGCCTAATCAGAGGTCGATGACTGGAAAAAAGTGAACATGTGTCACGATGTCATAACTGTCATAACGGAACTTTCTGGATCGTAAAGGGTACATTATCTTGTTAGCCCACAGAGACAAGGGATATAAGGTCGTTTACGTACCTTCTGTCGTCCTTTTTGACCCGAGAAATGATTTATTGAATGATCATGACGCCATCCTGACCGATTTCGCCAACATCGACTCCATAGACTGGATTCTTTAATTATTTATGAAAATAGTATGATAGCAGAGTTATAACGCCCTTCTGCTCTGAGATGCGATCTGAGGTGACAATCATGCATGCATATAACCCGATTTTACTAGCATTTATCTTCAACGCTTGACCGTTATAATTACACCTCTATAGTTAACTCGATTATATAGATTGTATCGACTCGATACAATCTATCTAATATATAAAATTCTCGTGTCGACCGATTCTTATGAAATTTGGAGTGTATGTTCAGTAGGTCTGAGAATAGGACGTAAGCTATTTTTCATAACAAAAATAATAATCGAAGGCGGTACGAAGTAAGCGTGGTCAGCTAGTATATTATAATAAAAAGGTTATTTTTCTGTCTCCTTCTTTCTTTCCATCGGTCTGTTTGTTAGAGTTAATCTCCGGAATTACTGAACCGATTTTAAAGGTAGATGGAGCATCAATCGGAGCTACATAAGCCACACAAGCTATGTTTGATAAAAATCGGATATCGGAAAGAAAAGTTATCGCCAATTTAACATTCCACGCAGATTGAGTCGCAGGCACAACTAGTTTAAAATAAGTACGAAAATATGAATGTAAATTTTCCTAATTCCCAATACAACGTTTGTTTGTACAAAAAGGAATAAAAAATAAAAATTGTCAAAGTGGCATCCGTAATAACAACATGTATAATACCTACACATTAAACATAATCTCCATAATCCGCTTTGGACGAAAACGGTTAAAATTAATTTAACCTCGGATTCGGAGGGAAAGTTTTAAATCCGATATAGCGACAATTAGCGGAAGGATTAATTTACTGAGTTTTGGTGCAATTAATGTAAAATTGCACCAAAATTTAATTGGCCCTTAATTTGGAATAAAAACTAGTACCTACATAAGTAACAATTACACATATGTACAGATTTCATCTTGTGAACACATTAGATCGATCCGCGCACGCGGAAAAACCTAACGAGAGAATAACAAAAGCAAATCACCGGGTGCGTCAGGGAAAATAATTAATAAGCGGGATAAGCTGGCAATAACTAATAACGATTAATCAGTTATGCAATTAGCCTCTCTAAGCCGATGTTTCTTGGCGCGAAATAGCGTTGCAACCCTAATCTATTCATTAATCATTTATAAATGAATTCCCGTTAAACAATACGGCGATAGCGTTCCAATTTTGAATTTCAGCGCGCGCGAGTAGTGCTCGATTTTAGCAGCTTTATTTTTTTGTAAACGGCTAGTGTTCTTTTTAAACGGCCAGTCTTTAAAGTGATTTAGTAAAAAAATCTAAATGTCACTAAACCTAACATTTTTCTTACAGTACAACGGTTCCATAAAGTACCTTAATGAAGGAATAACTTCAGTTACGAAATATATTTTTCGTAGAATTCATGAAAATGAGGGAAAGTATTAAATTTCAGAATAATTACATAGTCTTTCTAAGATTTCAAAATTAAGTAGAAATGTATTTTGTTGTAAAAACACGGACTTGTTCTTTGTAAATATTCTCTTCTCAGAAGCAGAACTAAGCATGACATGGCTTCTAATTAAGATATCACATCCAATAGGGTTTAAATTGGGTAATCCGTGACATTATTCCATTAGGGCGTTAATTCGTTCATGAGACACATCCGGGACACGGAAATTATGCCTAACCCCGGGAATATGAGAATCTGCAGTGTAACTTGGTAAAATAGTCTGTAATATAGACCGACGTGGTTAGACGGGTTAGTCATTTAGTTAGACAACAGTACCACAGAATAAGTAATATAGCACGTCAGAGCTTGAAAGCCACGTAGGTAATTCATTTCTTTGAAAATGGAAGGTAATAAAGAAACCAAGCTTTACAAGTACCTAAGGCAATTTTGGTGGAGTACATTCGAATATACCACAGAAAAGGAAAACATCACGAGGAAACCTGCACGTATCTGAGAAGTAATTCAAGGATGTGTGTGCAGTTCCCAATCCGCATTGGGACCCCGTGGAAACTATAGCCCAAAACCTCTCGTGATGAGACGAGGCCTGTGCCCAGCGTGGTCCAGCAGTGGGCCGTAAATAGGCTGCTGTGGTGGTGGTGACATAGTTGGTCAAGACGTCGTAATTTAAAATTTTACTTAGTAAAACATAGATAGTTCAGTGAAAGAGAACCCCTCAATCCTATCGTGCTCTCACTCCATCAACCAATTCCAATTTCCACACCTCTCTACGAAGACTACGCGCGACTGCGGCAGCATCAAGCATTTTCAATGCATCGCACGCTCTAGATAGTTAACCCAGAGCGGTTGCTCAACGAAACGCGCAATGTACCTACTTGCATTGAACTAAAACGTTCTCTATCGAATCCCTGTCCTGCTCCCGCGGGAGCGACCCATCTTCTCTCCCATTTTAATGCACTTAAAATATTCTATGGTCTCGTAAAATGTTGACGATCTATGACTCCCTAGGGAAGATGATGTAATGAATTGCAATTTTGAAATTTGCGAATTTCTCTCGCGTCAGATGAATCGCGGTTGCAGAGCTGTATTTTATAATACTGAAAATATTAAAAACAACTTTGTCCAGCATTTCATATTAAATCAGCTTATATTAAAATAATGCGATAGTTATCATTTTCAGAGCTTCCTTTTACATAAAAAAATAAAATACAAAAAGCATTATTTTAATTTGAAAAAATATTGCAATGCAAGTGGTTTTAAAAAAATCCAATACTACACCATCTAAACAGAATTCTAAATCCGAAAAAACCAATCATTCGGAAAATGTACCCCGCCGATTGTCAGTTGTTTTTCCTCGCAAGCCGCGGCGGAAAAGCATTTAAAACTGCAAGTGTGCCAAATGCAAGAGGGCGTATAATCCTATGCAGTGTGTACATAGTTGCGACCTTTTGAATATAGCGGGAGTAGCGGGACATCAGTTAGATTGGTCGAACTAAATCGGCCCGATAACCTAGTTACTGAATCTGTTTGATATGTGCTTATATTTAATTAAAATAGTCTGTATTTGCGATTTAGGTTTTGTGATGATGTCACTTTGTTTTTCAAATATCTAACTTAAATTAAACTTGGCACCATTTTAAGGAAGTGGGTACGCAAAACATGCAGTCGGATTTTTTTAATGAGCCGCTCATTAAATATATTCCCTTTGTAAGGTAACAAACGTCTTGAAAATATTCGCGAATTGATAATGTGTTCCAATTTCAACAAACCAAAAGTGTGCACGTCCCATTTAACACGCGAAAACCGAACTATTACAACTATTCGAAAATCGAATCGGAGCGACAACATGAAACTCAATTTCATTCCAGTAGCCAAATGAAATTTATGTCGGTTAAGGGTAGAATCGAGTTGATAATCGATTCAGGCATGTTTGATTACGCTTGTTTGCTCGTTTGTGCCCGCTGATTGCGAAACGTCAAATTGAATAATCGAATAATCGCGTCGCAATTATTGCTGGCAGCATTTTCAGTGTTTGCGCCCTTTGTTAGCCCCGATGGCTTGAGTACACAGAGAGATTGCGACGATGTCACAATTTTGGTGGCGTCAAGCTGGCCGAAAAATAGAATATTTGAAAATGGAATGTTAGTGCGGGAAAATATGATTGTTTTTCTTTTTTGATACTTTCAAATTGTGGCCAGCATTTTGTGTCATGATCATGATTGACATTATAAATTGCGCGATATTTATTTAGGTAGAAAAAAAAACACAATTTACCTACGACCTACGCCACTCATTTCTCTGCGCCCCAGTCAAACTTAACTGACAAGCCCACTCCATCATTTCCCTCGTAATTATAGTCCAGGCAAATCAGGGTACAACAGGTGCCTAATCAGACGATCAGACGGGCTGTTTGTCATTCGTATCGCGGATGGATACGTCAAAACCGTTTGACAAAATCAAGACTCAGGTAAGCCGTACCTTGTAACCCCCCTACCCCCTGCAGCCTCGAGTTGTGATTGAGTGATTTGGGGTTATAAGTTTGTGATGTCATTTATTCTAGAGTCTAAGTACGCTATATATGTAATGATAATGACGTTACATCGTTTCATAATAAATGTCATAGATGACATTAAAAATAAATTCTTCACTAATACGGAGAAGGTAGAAATTATGTAAACCCCTAAAAAATCTTTTAAGAATCATTTGTGATTCGATTCCGAAAATACTCAAGGAAAAGTGCTCTGTTTACAAACGATTGCGTTCTGTCAATATTATGACGTAACTTTCAGAAGCCGAATATTTTCCTATTTCAAACTCCATTGAGTGGCCTGCACCGCCGTCCCACTTTACATGCCGCCCCCGGGCCGCAATCAGCAAGAAACTCGAAAATATCTTCGGCAAACATAAACAATCGGGATGCGCGCCGAATTCGGCCGGGTTATACAGACCTGTCCATTTAGGACCGAACCGATAATGAGTTGTCAAAACAAGGGCTCCCGTTTGCAAATTTAAATTCGCACTCCCCTTAAATCTTACAATTGTAAAGTAAGGTTGAAATTTCTAAAGCGCGTGTAAAAGGTAACTTCGCCAATTTAATGCTCAAGTTGAATCGCGAAAGTTCGGTTTTCGCCGCGTAGGATCTGCTTAAAGTTGTACGTAAATCCGTTAATTAGTGTACCGTACGCGTGGGGAAATTTTGCTTTTTCCGGTTAATTTCAACTTACATTCGGAAAAGGTTTTAAACAACGATATTTCACCTACTACTACTACTTCTATTACTTACATTTACTACTACTTACTTACTTACTTATATTTCACCTAGTATAATTTCTATTTTATCTATACAAAATAAAGTAGCAAGATTCTACAGCTGTAAGTCTCTTTATACATAATTTCAAAGTGTTTTTTTTTCATATCATTGGTATAGGCATACGAGCGCACAGCCCACCTGATGGTAAGTGGTCACGCGGCCCATGGACACCGAAATCGTATGATCCCCCATTAAGAAACCATAAGATCTCGAATGCGTTGCCCACCCTGAGGCCTAAGATGGAATGCCTCTGTGCCAGAAATTTCACCGGCTGCCTTAACCCCCTACCGGAACACAACAGTGCATTGCGGCCGATTGGCTTGCGTTAGCGATTTGGCTGATTTTTTTTTGTCGTGTTTGATACGAAATGTTCAGGGAAGGTTATTTATTGTAAGCCGGTGCAGGCACAGGCCGGGCTGCTAGGTGAAAATAAAAGTGCTATTGGCAAATTTTTGGTGAAGTGCTTTTTGTTTTACTGTCTGTATCTCTTTTACTTTAAACGCGCTAATCTCTACATAGTATAAAACAAAGTCGCTTTTTCTGTCCCTATATCCCTATGTATGCTTAAATCTTTAAAACTACGCAACGGATTTTGATGCGGTTTTTTTTAATAGATAGAGTGTTTCAAGAGGAAGGTTTTCGTATATAATTTGTTATAGTTTAACGCTCGATTCCCGCGGGAACGCTATAACCGAATTCCACGCGGACGAAGTCGCGGGCAGAAGCTAGGGTTCTATATTTTATTTATTTATACAAGCGATCTCCGAAGCGGCTCTAACGATTTGGACTTAATTTGCTATATAAGGGTTTTCTAGGGCGACAAGTCGATCTAGCTAGGTCTCATGTCTGAGAAAACTCAGCTATTTTCATCCGAGCAAATTTAAATCTGAGTACTTGGGCAAGTGAGCTTACTTGCCCAAGTACTCAGATTTAAATTCGGAAACAGAAGACAAAACACATTTTAACTTAGATAAATGGGTTAGTAGGACGATTTACAAATAAGAAACCTGTCATGTCAGTCAAAGACAATCTTCAAACAGTCTTATTATCAGAAACTCGATTTCGACCTCAAAGAGTTGTGAAACGTTCGAAATAAAGGGGTGATGATTAATCTAAAGCATAATTTCCCGTAGATGATGGATGGAGGCCGATCCGCTAACTGGATCCGAGGCTAATGACGCGGGAACGTCGAAAAGGCCGATTTACGGGGAAATAATGGAGACATTTAAAGTCTACAACTCGTATGAAATTAGCACATTTTGATGCGAGTGCGTAAAGCATGACATTTCTTTACGAGAAGGCCTAATAGTGTGGTCCCGAGCGAAAGGCGAGGGTTAACTTAACAGTAGAGGCAACTGGACATGACAGTTTCGCTCGTGTATGAAATTAGTTTTGTGTGTCCAAAGTTTATTTACGCATGCTATTTCGAATTTACAATTATTGAGTTTAAATTTTTTTGGTAGGTAAGTAATATTCACACATAGGTACCCTTTTACATACAGCGAAGGTCTCAAACTGGTATTACCTGAAACAAATGTCAAAATAAGTTTCGTTAAAAATCAAGAAAACCTTATCAAGATTCCACCACACTTGCATAATTATTTCGTTGACGTTCATAATTATTATCAAAACACACGTGTTTATTTCTAGAGCATGAGAACTAGGCCTTGCTTCCAATAAGCAAGTGTCATATTTGTATATCAATATTTACTATGAATTCTGTAGTCTGCTGCGAGCTCGAAACCCTACATTAAATTTACTACTACTACTACAGCCTATTTGGGTCCCACTGCTGGGCACAGGCCTCCTCTCATCAAGTAGGTAATTCAAAGATGTGTGTGAAGTCCGCAATCCGCACTGGGCCCGCGGGGGGGGGGGTCATTAAATCATTAAACTATAATCGACCCTGGCCTTGTAAAAATAAAATGATAAATTGTTCCATTTTGACATTGTATAAAGTGTTTGTGAACATTCAAATTAAAAATATCAATATTTGACCTACTTATTAGTTATTTATTTTTTTGTTAAGGACTTGAAATAATAGGTAATGTATATCTAACTAGATAAAATTCTGGTTTAAAATACACTCAACAGCAATGAGAACGGGTCACTTTGTATAGGATTTTACATACAAAATGACCCGTTTTCATTGCTGTTGAGTGTAGTTATCTTTTAATTTACTGAGTCTTATAGAGTTGATTCCGATCACGTCACCCGAATCAACCTGTATAACAAGCCAAGTTTTATCCGGAATCTGTTCACAATTCGAAATTGAAATGAGAACAATATCGTCATTAAGCCAGGCAACAATGAACCAACGTATTGGCTTTCGATTGTTTCCAGCCAGAGCCAGTTAAAAGTACTAAAGCACAACTCAACTGATACGGCGCGCGGCGTAGCACTTATGCCGTTGACAAAGAGTCTCATTGTTGCTTAAATCGCGTGCCGTATTGACTGTTCCGTGCTGTACCAGTAACTCAATACGATCGAGTGGAGAATCGATAGCTTCACGCCTTGGTTCGGATCTTGTTAAGTGGAGACAGCTCGTTATTCAATTAGGTATAATACTAGTGTAGTGACCTGTTGTTCTTTATAAAGTTCTCTTGGGTAAGTTTTGGCTTATCATAACCATGTAAGCCCGCCTTCCCGAACAAAAATCCTGGATCGGCTGATTAGATATTACCATGACATTGACTCTGTCTCTCACATCATTCTTGAAAAGGATTATTCTTCTTCTCTTTAAATAATGGCTTTTTTTCTATATGCAAGAGATATTTGCCAATGTCAAGTAATTGGCCTACAGGATGGCACGGATTACGGGGATTAACCTACTACTAGAGTAGTGATAATACCTATCAAGAATTACATATAAACATCCAAAAAATAGATAAGTATTCTAGAGTGATTTTTGAAAATAAAAAACCGACTGCATACAAAAGCCAGTGCCACTCTCACAACAGTCACAATCAAGGCGAATCTAACGACACCTCGCCAGCTAAAAGCCGTTTTGGCTACAGAGCGTGCCAAAGTAATAAACACACATACATACAACACGTGAAAAACATAATCCTCCTTCTGGCGCAGACGGGTAAAAACTAGTGATCATCGTCAACGTGTAATATGATATTCATGAAATTGTTATAACCATTCAATTATCTGCTATATTTATTCAAAACAACGCAGGGTACTAGATGGAAGGGTAATCATCTGGTGAAAGGAATGGAAGTAGGCGACAGTGCGGCGGCGCCAACGCCCTATTTGCAGCCGCTGTGCATTAGAAGCACGTAGGTTGGCAAAGGAGAGATTAAAAACAGAAGCGCCATTTAATAATAATATAATTTTATTAAAATAATGTTTTAGCTCGGTATGCATACTGTTTGGGAAAACAACATTCGGTGGTCAATCTTTATGTCTAATGCCTATTAAACAATGCACTAATGCTAAAAGACTTCGGATACGTACAAGGTTCCACAATGTTTTCCTTGACCAAGGAGATAATCTCATCTGACTTTCTTACATGAGTGAGTACACACACTTACGTCAACTTGCAATTGCTGCAGCTACCCTAAGCAAATGTCTGTTCTAACCTTACTGAATGAGTTGGTAGGACAAACCGCCGACATGATCTGCAGATTCCCAAATTTGACAGTCAAAAAGCCTTGACCAGCTTGTACAGTCTCCATTGTCCTGCTTTGAGTGGAGTGTAAAGTTTCACCGCGGATCTCAATCCGCGGACGCTCGGGTTACGTTACGGGTCGGGTTCAGGATCCGTGGAGCGGAAAACGGCTTAAAATAAAAATAAACGCGTTTTTTACATGCCAGTCGCTAAAATTACGTGAAACATGTAATTCTGATAATGAAGGCTGTCGAGCTTGACAAAGCTATGAAAAGATATACGGCAAATTGTATGCATATGAACGCACTGACGGAAACCAATTCAATTAGATAATAAAGATAGAATGGATGAGGAGGAATCAATATTAAATGCCATAGGTAGTCTCATTTATGATAATCCATTACTATGTCAATTAAGTAACTAACTAGAAAGTTAAAAATTAAAAATGTCTACAACCACAGTACCTAAGTCAAGACGTAGATACCAAATATTTATAAAGTTACCAGAAGCATCTGCTTAACTAAAGTAGACCAAAGAAAAATGGAAACATTTTACAGACTCGAGCAGGATTTGAATGTGCACCGGAAAGTCAGGACTCGATGGTATAGTTGTACGCCCTTTGGCCAGGATAGCGGTTGGAGATTCAGGTCGAATCTTGCTTCAGACCGTAGAAAATATAATTAGTTGTAAAATAATACATTTATCAAACGTTCTTAAATCGAAGACCAATTAAACCTTCCAACATAAAACAGAATCAGCAGTTGCAGAATTAATAAATGATGAGCTGGCAACTCTTCCAGATAGGCCTCGTTTATTTGGTAAACGTCGTTAGGCGAACGTGAGGTGCGTGCTTGATACGGGTTCCGATATCGAGTAATGTCAGGCGAGGATGTACAGTGCGCCTGGAAAGGCTTAAAAGCTTTTATCACTATAAACTTGAAAAGAAAAACTGGAAGAGAGACGCTGCGGCCTTTCCCCGCAATGAATACTTTACACGTGAATAGTTTACTCTGAAATCTATGTTTACTTTCTCTTGTTATTATTTTTCGTCCTAGGTTTTATAATGTCGCAAATGTCTGTATGCGGTATAGTTGCTGTTATCTGTTAGTTTTGGTGATCTGTGTATTTATTTCGAAACATAAAACTTGGAACATTATTTCTGTCTAAGTATAGCCTACCAGAAAATAATTAAAAATGTTTAGAGCTTGCAAGTTTAGGTCCAGTCGAGTTCACCAGTATGCAATGCACACACTTTTGCACCCTGCTTCTTTGTTAGTGTAACACGCACGGTATAAAAGAGTTCATATTTTAATAAAATCGACCATAGCCTTTCCAGGGAAGTTAATCCCACAGGCCTATAAAGCTATAAGTGGCTATTGTTCCTTGACGTGCAATCATCATAAACCGCCTGCATCAGGCGGATTCGGTTGATTTACAAACGTGCGGAAATTGCTTTTTTAATCTACCGTCACCTTTCATCTAACCTGTATTGTTATTTCCATAGTTTAATACGAGTACTCCTGGTTTTATGCCGGTCATTGGTATTTTCGGAAGTAAATTACAACCTGCTTCACATAAAGCATCCATAAAATAAATACGAGTTCATACAATCATACATGCATTATCTGCACCATAAAACATGGGATGTTTTAAAAAGGGTGTCATTAAATATCTACGGGACCGGCAACGCATTGGTGACGCCTCTGGTGTTACAAATGTCTATAGGCGGCGGTAACCGCTTTCCATCAGGTGGGCCGTCTGCCTGTTTGTCCGTCTATAATAATAATAAAAAAAAAAAAAAAAAACTTTTCATAATCAATCATTTTAATGAATGCTTTTCATCTAAAACTCCGAAAACCTTCAAATATTTTTTAACATAATTGACTGGCATTTAGAAATAGGTACACCAGGCCACCTAACACAGATCCTAGTGTTTAAAAAGAGCCATAAAACCAAAAAATTAAAAGGAATGCCGTCGCAATAAAGGCCATAAGTCGTAATAACGACTTGGCATTTGTCGCGCTCTAAACGCGACGGAACTGCCTGTTACGAGGGACTTACTCATTGAAATTTAGAGTTTCTGGCAAACGTACGTGAATAAGTCTCCCCGGAGATTGTTACTTTAGAGTCATATTTCATAGGGAAATGAAGTTGCGAGCCCAGCGCTGCGCCTTGCGGGACTGCGGTGTCTATGCCTTGCCAAAGTCAGAGTAAAGTCATTAAGATTGAGAAGGAGGAAATAGGTTTATTTATTTGATTTTGATTTGATTTTTTTGATTTTGAAACCAAACTCCAACTTGCTCCGACAGCATATTTCTTTCTTAACATTAACAAATTGCAAATGCATTTTCGATTAGCAGGCAAACGCAATTACGTGTCGAGTTGATAAATGAAATCCCAGCTTAAACTTAATAAACGTCAATTCTATAATATAATTTATGGCTAGCGAAGAATCCACTGACCCACAAATATGACGCATTATTGGAACGTATAAATTCCGTATTCATCCACGTCGGTGTTAATAGGGCGTCGGAAGCAAGCGCCACGAGTAATAGCCGCAATGAATAACTAACTTGCCCACGCGCAGCAGAATATTAATCATTTCATTATAGACGTTCGATTTGTCATTCACAACTAGCGCTTTGTTTTTGATACATTTTTTATTCTTTAAGCTTTGGTATGGTTGTATTTGAAACCTTATTATGTGAGACGTGGAAATGAGATTCGGTTTTCGATGGTGTTTGGGAGCCTGCAGGCATTTTTAATAAGTTCACAGGTCTACTGTTAGACAAATATATTGAACGGTTAATAATGAATTATTTTAGTGGCGAAGTAGTACAGCTGTCAAGCAATTTTGTCTAAAGAATTTTAAGACAAAACATTGTAAGTATAGCTTATGTGATAACATTTAATCCAAAGGCTAAACTTGATATTACAGTGGCATTTAACAAACTGTCGTTAAGTACGGGACCAGAATTCGATAGAAACCTACTAATTGGAGAAACTTTATACGGCCTGACGCGTAATCCTCTTACTGGGCAGTTATTTTTATCTTTAGTGAGCGATAAATTTCACGCATTATCGACAAAAGGCGATAGTTTTATCGAACGTTTACTTAAACAGCCGTTCATGTGGGAATTTCTATGGATATTGTTTTTGGGATGGAATTGGAATTGAAAATGTAATATCATTTTAATCCGACTCCGAAGTTAAAAGGGCATCTTAAGATGTAAAGTAGGTAGGTAGTGGTAAAGTATAGGTAGTTTTAAAATCTCTAGAATGAGACCAAAACTAGCTCTGCGCTGCGCAATTAGCATCAGTACATATACATACAGGATACTAATATTGGAGAAAGTATTGTGAATAATCTGGTAGATTACTAAATACTTTATTTCTTACTTCCATATTAATGGTTATATTTGTACTGCCGAGTATCCTCTGGTTTCAAATTGTGGGTACACATTCCTGCGGCACTTAGCGCCGCGGCACGGAAAGCTAATTCGCAGGAATTTAACTCTGAGAATTTTGGATACAACTCCTTCACAAAATAAATAGAGTTAAATATTATCATCCGACCTATCTATCTATTACTAGCACACCAGGTCACCTAATGGTAAAATGTCAGTATGGTCCATGATTATCAATAATAATAAGTCTGTAGAAGAAGTCGCGTCTGAAACTTGAAAATTAAAAGAAACTATAAAGTCGAGGGGACTATAGGTACACATAGTATAGTAAGTATGGAAGTATGAATTGTTGAGTTGTTTGTTCATAAAATTTTAAAGGGTCTACAAAAATACAGTACCTGCAGGTAATTTCGTCCAACCAAATACCTTTCCAAATCACACCCCAAATACCCATACAAAGCGCCACCATTATAACCATAACCACTATTGGTTCCGGTTATTCAAATGACGTAAAATCTCTACAATTTTCCTGTCTTTACGCCCTTTTGCCACTCATACCAAATATCCTGTATAGTGCCGAACGTTTATCTATCGACTCTTTGAAGAAGCCGCCTGCGCGTGCGCAGTATGAAACGATTTTGACGCTTATTGTCGCTGACGTACGCCTGAAATTGAGATCTGGTGTTTGGACTCAGCACGTTTGGCTTTTGAGGTGCATTTTAAACCACATGGTAATTTTTTTTACGTGAGAATTTTGTCGTAGATTTAGCTTAAAACAGACACCGCACATGTGTTGTGTTTGATTTGTATTCACGGAGAAAACGAAGCTTTAGCAAAGTACCCATTTGGCTAGGTTAAAAATTATTTGGCAATATACAACCAAGATTTATTTAAAACGCGCAAAATAGGTGTGTTAAAATTGGATAAGCAAGTATTGCTAAATCTTCTTGGTATTATAAACAAAGCACTCGTTTCTTTTCAAATTAGCATCTCAGTAAATGTAACCCTTACCGCAGTTGGTTCAAAATAGACAAGCGTACCCTGTTATCTACTAACAATTTTGTTATTTGATTTTAGATCTGTAATACTTGGCTAAAATTTGATAAGTCGCTACGATGAATATAACCGTGTTAATTGTTAGTAACACACAAGTTACTCATCTATCTTTAAATAATGATTATTCGGTTAGAACACGACAAAGTGTACACTGCTATTTACTTACAAGAAGATGTTATTTAATTTTAGACCAATAATACTTGGCTAAAATTAAATAAGTCGCTATAATGCAAATAACCGTCTAACTTGTGTAAAACCATACAAGTTACCAATCTATCTTTAAATAATAAGATTTCACTTAAAAGAACCAAGCATACACTGTTATTTACTAACAATTAGATGTTATTTAATTTTAAAGTATTAATATGCTTGGCTAAAATTACATAAATCTCTATGATGCAAATGACCGTGTTTACTTGTTAAAAAATAAATATCTTATTTATCTATTTTCAAATAATAAAAAAATTGCTTAAAAATAGACACGCACACATTGTTTTTTACTGCCAAGCGTGTTATTTAATTTTAGACCAGCGTCGAGTAACTTATTTAAAATTGAACGTGACATTAGCTGCGAATGTAATCTAAGTCGACTCTGCGCACCCGCCATCTTTCTTTCTCTTTACCGCCTTACCCTTGATCTAGACGGACGCGACCTGCCGCACAGGGACAAAATAAGTTTCAATTTCGTATAAAGGCATTTTTTATTCTAAAAGTAAAGCAATCCGCATACAATAGTAGTAAAGTGTTATTTATTTTATTCTGTGGAGGATGGACGAAGAAGTTCGAAATCTTTTGACCGCATGGAGTTTGGAGGAGTATATCGATGTTTTTAAACGTAAGTAATCAACATTATAATATTATTGTTTATCTATTTCACCTGCGTTAAAATGATGACTTAACTTTATGTATATGCCGTGCTGTTTATACTATAAGGCTTTTAAATATTTATTCTTGATCGGACTGGTAGTTCCTAAGGTCAGCGTCGTTGTTCAAACAAGTACCTACATTAAACAATAAACATACACGAACTGCTTTATGGTATAAATGGCTAGCTGGATAGGTAAGTATTATAGGTACTTATCGGAAAATGTAAAAAACAGTAAACACTTTTTGTCCATTCGCTTAGTGTCGCGCTTTTATAAACGCCACCGGCCATACGGCCTACCTAGTCAAAGCATGTCGGTGCGACATCAAAGGACGCCGCCCGCTTACCCACAACTTATACTTGTGTGCATTATTTATATCGTATACCATTACTTATACTTAAGTTGAGGTGAATGATTACTGATTACACACACAGCTACACAGTGCTGTGCAGTTTTAAAATTCGAACAAAATAATCCGCTACAGACACGAGATGTCTCCGTTGTATGTATAATCATTCACCTCAACTTAAATGGCATTACCTATAACAATAAAATTAGATTTTTAGTTGTTTTTAAATCAACAAATAGTCAAACTTGTGTGAACAGTGATGTTAAAGTTCACAATTGTCGTACAAAATCCATGAAAGTATGCGTTTTGACAGCTCATAAAAGTAATATCAATTGATTGCATACCTATGTGTTAAACATTACATAAATCTGTGTGTGTTACAGAAAATTCCATAACATCATTAGCTCTTCCTTTGCTAAACGAATCCATGATAAACGAATTATTTCCTCTCATCGGACCCAGGGCAATATTCTCTAAAAACTTAGAGGTTTATAAAAGTAGCATGCATCCTAGTACAAACAATCAAATTGTAAGTTGTTACCTACTTATAAAAAATATTATACTAAAAGATAGATCCTGTGTGCTGCTACTTTACAAGCTTCAACTCCTTTTTATGTAAATATGGATTGCTTGCAGATTGGCGATGATTTTTCAATCGGTGACCTATTAACCTTCCCGCTTTATGAAACCCCTTCGTGCACTAAAACATTTGCCGCTACTAGCACGCCTACGCCAAATTCACCTATTTGTTTACCTGCAAATCCACCGGTCACGAATTCTTTAACTGAAGATTCAACATCCTCTGAATTAAGTGTATGTTACATTTAAACATTTTTTTTTGCATGCTTTCGAAATATATACATATATTATGATATAATATAATCAATGTAGCTATTATACTACAACTTATACCTTGTCTATTTTTAGGACTTGCGCTTGCTGTTGAACAGTACATTAGAAGGAAAAGGCCTGTTGAATCTAGACAAAACTGTTCCTCTAAATAATGCGGCACGTCTAAGTTTAGTCAGAATTATTGGAACATCTATACTACGACAGAACCCTGAGCAAGTAGTTCGATCTTCTGTCTATGCTAGTTGGGCACATGCAATTGTCCGTGTATTTCCCCAGGAAAAGCCTTCCGTATACTTTCACACCAAAGTTGTAGAATCTACACGTGGTATTATTACAAGATTGGCTGGTAAATTACCAGACCAAATTCATAATCTCAAGCGAAAATATAGAGATTCCGGAGTAGTGGAGAAGCGCCGCAGAATTTCAGGATCTTCTGAGTCTTCGCGATCACCAGCTCCAAGCTTACGTTTACCGGATGGTATAACTGATGAGGAAGACTCTGAAGAAAAACTTTTGTGGCTCAAGAATTCTACTGAGCCTTGGACAGCAGTAGAACATAAGTGGGAAGAAACCACACAAGCAAGACTAAATAAGTCTAAAGAATTAACAATAGCCCAATACTTTGGCGAGTACACGGCACTAAAAAAACCTAAGGGTTATCTTCTGGTGAGTTCCATAATTATAACATGTTTTGTTTAGTATACAGGGTTATTTTTAATTCACTGACATCCTCTTAACCCTGAATTCCTATCACTCAAACAAATGTTTTCTGTTTTACTTTTTAAAATGAAGTACTTTTTTCCCATACAAATACACAGAGTATCATAAAAATAACAGGAAATCTAAAATTTTCAAAACGTTATTACACCAAAAATATTAAGTTATGACAAAAGCCGTAAAACAAAAAAACATTTGTTTAAGTGGTAGGAGTTTATTGTTAAAAGGATGCTAGTGAATTACAAATAACCCTGTATAATTCTTATTATTTTGTTCATAACGATGATGAAAATTGTACAGTAGTTATTTTTTCAAGTGAGAATAATTTAAATGGCAATATTTAGAAAGAAAATAATAAAAATAAGTTTTTAAATAGTCTACAATTCATATTACTATCTAGTAGTTTCATGCCTTGATAAGCCAACCCACAACCATTTTTTTTTCTTTTTAATTGTGATAAGTACCTACTTACTAATCATTATTTTGTTTGTTCACAGCTACAAAAAGATTTTGAACACCTGTATACAGGATCATATGTCGAGATAACTGAAACTTTCCCCGCTTTAAAAGGAAAAATCTTCGAATTGGCTAAGACGCGCAAGAACAGCACCAAAGATAAAAATTTAAACCTTCTCATAAGTTATGAGCACGGTAATTTATTTTCATTAATGTAATTTTTGAATAGTATTTTAGTTCAAATATGTATTTATTACTTACCTACTTTACCCATAACGTTTACAGAAAATGTTTTATTTGAGTAGGTATTATTTTTTATATTTATATAGCAGGTACCATATTATATCAAAGTAGCCGGGTACAGTTGGGTGAAAAAAGTATGGGTACATTCAACGTCTCGAAAATATGTACCAAACGAACTTATGCTATCGTAATAAGGTCACCGCTACATATTTTTGAGTCATTACTGTCTGTACCTACTTACTAAATATGTTGTCATGCAAATTATATTAAGTATGTTATTTTATTACATATGTTAATTATTATATAAGAGTTCACATGCCAAAGAATTCCTAACATCAACGATGATTGGATAGCCTAGTGGTTAGTGACCCTAACTACGAAGCTAGAGGTCGTGGGTTCGATTCCCACAAGGGGTAAACATTTGTGATGAATATGAATTTTTGTATGTACCTGGGTCTTGGATGTTATTTGTATCTAAGTATGTATTGTATATATATGTATGTATATGTATATCCATTGTCTAGTATAGTACAGATACAGTCAGAATCAGAAGTAGCCAAACACTTTAGTAGCTTGTCACTTCTACTAACGTGGTATTTTTATTTTAGGAAGAAATCTTTTTGTATTTTTTCCCAATTTTTTACTTTTTCGGTCATCCCGTTATAATATATTTTTTATTTTTATAAATACTTACTGTAACGTGAATACAAAGAAAACCAGAAAAATATGGCTACCCCGGGAATCGAACCCGGGTCCTCGGCATTCCGTGCCGCGTGCAATACCCCTACACCACGGTAGCCACCGGTGGCCGTGGCGGTGGTGGTGGTGGTGGTGGTACCGTGGTGTAGGGGTATTGCACGCGGCACTGAATGCCGAGGACCCGGGTTCGATTCCCGGGGTAGCCATATTTTTCTGGTTTTCTTTGTATTCACGTTACAGTAAGTATTTATAAAAATAAAAAATCTACTAACGTGGTACGATTCAAACTTCACTGTATAATTATTTAGCTCTTGAGGCAAAGTACTAAAGTGTTATGTGTATGTGTGGTGCTTTAGTTAGGGACTAGGTCAATCTGTGTTGAAATAAACATAACCCTCCTTCGGGCAGTTGGGTAAAAATAACCCAAGATATTATAACTATTATTATTAAACGCTTTATTATTATTTTATAAATAACTAGCCGGTGGCCGCGACTTCGTCTGCGCAGGATAATCCTTATTCATTACAAACATACAAAAATAGGTACAAATCTTTCCTCTTTATAATATTAGTGTAGATTTGATACCTTATTATTGTTAATAAACGAAACATAAAGTTATCAAGTGGCCCTTATTTTGTTTTGACTAATATATTCACAATCGTACTTCATTACATACATTAATTTCAGGTTCAGAGGAAACATCCAACATCGCAAGTTTGCTGCTGATACCATCTCTCTTGGCTGTCACAAGCGTTCGTCTGAAGAACACAACGAAAAAGATCTGGCGGCCTTCTAAAGCGGAGGCAACGGCCGGTTTCATTCTGCATATCAAAAATGACTCTGATATTCAAAGTGCAATCACAAGTAAGCAAACCAAATTCCAAGAGTACGGGCTCACTGTGCAACCTTTTATTATTGTTGTAGGGGAATCTCTTGAGAATATCAAAACTTATTTCGTAGTGATCAATGAAGTATTTTATGACGTCTCAAATATACTGTCTGCAGTAAGTCTATGTTTTAAAATAACTTGGGTTGTAAATGCTCAGTACCCAGTCGAATGCCACAGCACTTGGATGTTTATACAATACGCTTTTTTCAAATTTAGGACTAAGTTTGATAATAGCTCAACCTCTGCTTTAACGCTTTTGGGCGAATTAGGCATTGATACTGAACATTAATACAGTACATTAAACATGCCGGTATTCCTTGATGTTGACAATTTTTTAACTATTAAGGATTTTCAGTTGCTGAAACAATGCAACTGGCCTTGGACAAACACACATTTCATTTTATCTGATAAATGTTTTGGATGTGGTTTTTTGACTGTTTGTAATGAAGCTCAGCCAGCACATTTTATAATAGAGAACAAAGAATATGTGAAAAGCGTATTGTACTTAAATTTTTTTTGGTGCAAAAATTGTTTGAATTGTAGCATTTATGATCATTATCCCGATGACGAATGTGAATTTTGTTTTAATTTCAATAAGTAATTACCTATATAGAATAAATAAATAGCACTACACATTGCAAATAATTTGGTCGAGTCCCTTTGCACTTTTAGAATCATTTAATACCTGCAAACGAAATTGAAACTTATTTTGCCCCACGAGCGTTCATACATACTCGATTTTAATCGTTTGTTTATCATATGTTTAATTGTACTAACTTGTTTAGATAAAAGTAATCAAGTCCCTTTGCACTTTTAGAATAATTTAATGCCTGCAAACGAAATTGAAACTTATTTTGTCCCACGAGCGTTCATACATACCGAATATAATCGTTGTTTATGATATGTTTAGTTGTACCAACTTGCTTAGATTAAAGTAATAATGGTGGTGTGTTTTTTATGCAAACATATATTAGATCTCAAAACACTAAGAAATCATTTCAAATTAAAACATAGTGACCATGAGTTTGTTGAATACTTTTGCTGTGAAGATCAATGTGCTAGATCATTTAATTTATACAACTCCTATAAAAGACATTTAGAAAAATGTCATTTACCTAGAAGTGAATGTAACCCTAGGAATTTGGAAATAACCAATATTAGGGATATTAATGTTGCACAGCCTTCATTTTCTGTAGAACATACAGGTTGTACCCCTATAGAAAATGTAGCTTCATGTTCCAGTTCTACAAGTTGTTATACTACACCTACTGTTCTAGAAGACAAGGTCATATCCATTGATAATGTTCTTTCAACATATATAGCTTCACTTTATGGAAACACATTGCTGCCAAGATGTGTAGTACAAAATGTAGTTGACGGCTTAGGAAACTGCATTTCTTCGTTGGCTCCTATACTTGAAAAAACTATTACAGATATTTGCGTTAAAAAATCGATTCCAACTGATATTTCAAAAAGTGTAACAGAGGAAATTGGGTGTAAAATAAAATTATCATTGAACAGTTTTACAACGGAACGTAAACGATTGAACTACTTTAAAAAGTTCGGATCTTATATTGAACCTCAGCCAGTAGTTGTTGGCGAGCGATTTGACAGAGTAAAAAATCAAGGAGTATCCCGTTTGATTCCTGTAGAATGTTATGCACAATTTGTTCCCTTAAGACAAATATTAAAGACTTTTTTCTCTCTAAATGATATATTATCTGAAACTTTAAAATACATGGATAGTCTAAATTTAAAGGAAACAAAAGAAAATTTTGTCCAGGGCTCCTATTGGAAAAACAGAATGAGTCAACATTTTGACAAAACAGTAGTTCCTTTGTTTATGTACTTTGATGACTATGAAACAGGAAATGTCTTAGGTAGTCATGCTGGTGTTCACAAATTAGGAGCAGTTTACGTTTCGATTCCATGTTTACCACCCTGGCGCTCTACTGCTCTTACAAATATATTCCTTGTATTACTATTTCATTCATCAGATAGAATTGCGTTTGGGAATCATATTATTTTTCGTTCACTTATAAATGAATTTAATTATCTAAGTGAAATTGGCATTAATTTGGATATTCCGACTTTTAAAGGTAAATTATACTTTGAACTTGGCGTCATTTTGGGTGATAACTTAGGGTTACATTCACTTATAGGATTTGTCGAAAGCTTTTCTGCAAACTTTTCCTGTCGAACTTGTAAAGTGCCAAAAAGCGTATTAAAAGAACAATGTTACGAAGATGGATCTCTACTTCGCGATATAGATATGTATAACAGGGATTTGCTTTTGAACAATCCAACGTTAACTGGCATTAAAGAAAGATGTGTATTTCTAGACATCAATTATTTTGACATATTTCAGCAAGTTGGCGTTGACGTAATGCACGATATACTAGAGGGAGTAGGAAAATATGTTGTATGTTTTATGCTATTGCAGTACACTCAAAAGTTAAAATTATTTTCTTTGGCAGTTTTAAATGAAAAAATTAGAGCTTTAAATTTTGGGCCGGACAACAAAAATAGACCATGTCAAATAGATAAAGAACATATTAATCGGGGTGCACTGCGAATTTCTTCTGGAGAGATGCTAACATTGTTACGATTTTTGGGGATACTTGTTGGAGATTTTGTTTCTAGAGATGATGAAATATGGATACTATATGTTAAATTAAGAAAAATTATTGACGTTTCTTTCAGTTTAAAAATTAGTTTAGGGACACCAGATTTATTACGAGTATTAGTAGCGGAATTTAACGAATGTTACATCAGTGTAACAAAAGATTCTCTAAAACCTAAATTTCATAACATGATACATTACCATTCAGCTCTATTGAAATATGGCCCTATTTATTCACTTTGGTCAATGAGATTTGAAGCTAAACACAGACATTCAAAAAATGCAGCAAAAATATCCAGCAACCATATCAATGTCCCACGTAGTTTGGCTATAAAACATCAGCTTCAATTAAATGACGTTTTTCATCGAGGTATGCTTGACGGTATTTTAAAATTAGGACCCATAAAGAATATTTTAGCATCAGAAATTGAGTGCATTCAAAGTCGTTTAACATTGGATCGTTCAAAACCCAGTCTCAGTTGGACTCAGTCAGTCTGTTGTTGTCAGTAGTCTAACAGGTTGCACGTAGAACGGGTGTTTGGTGTGCTTTGATAATGAACTCGTAGAGAGTTCGAAACGCGCGTCAGCGTATAGTGTAGTGGTGGTGGTGATAGTTGAGTCTATGTGACATGTGTTGATTTGTGTAGCAGTGGAGGGGGAGGCGTTGCATGAAGACATACACTTGTTGCATGGACATAGCTCTTACACGTGTGGTCGCAGGTGAGCAAAGTAATTGTTTTTAGTTCATGTAAAAAATACTAATAATTACATGGTTTTACGGTAAGGCAGCGTTCCCACTATGTCGTAAATCTTTGAACGACTATCGTCCTAGCTGGGACGTCCTAGTGGATGACAATCTCTGTCGTTACTACATAGTGAGAACGCGGCTGAAACAGAAACCCTTAGTTGATGAAACACCTGTACAATTGTCTAAATAATTTACCTTACGCTACTCATAACATGAATAAAGCTTTTATTCTAATTACATAAACTTTCTCTTAATAATCTTTCAAGTTTGTTTTGTCGGCAAATTAAGCATAAGATCGTTCAGATCTAATAAATTTACCAAAAAAACTAGCTTTACTGCCAGATAAACGATCTTTATTAATTTCCGACACGCTGACTTTTTTCCCAACTGCAGGTAACCACCAGCTATGTACAGTTGGCGTACCGTAAGATAACATCCAAAGTGCTCAAATATTGGACACAAGGACCAATTCTAGATAACGCACTAAGCTATACATTTTCAGAATAATAACCTGACCACTCATCGTACGGAAACGTTGATAAATATGTTGTCGTGTGTACAACACATCAAGTTGCACATTTTCAGTATGAGCTGACCTCTCTTAGGCTTGCCGTACAATGAGAGGTCAGCTTATATTGAAAATGTATAGCTTAATGTGTCATCTGAAATTGGTCCTTGCAACAAAGTATTTTAGCTGTGGTTAACCAACTAACCCACTTAAAAATACCAAGTAACATGGCTAGAATTACAAAGCAGATCGGTTGTAGATACCCAATGAATACGATTAACAGTACAGAGTAACTTCGCTAGGTGTACCCATTTGATTTCACTATAAGTAACAAAGCAGGTTGGTTGTGGGTGCCCAATGAACACGATTGATAGTACCCAGTAACTAGGCTACCTGTACCAATTTGACTTAGCTAGAAGATCAATGTAGATTGGCTGTAACTACCCAATGAACACGATTAACAGTACAGAGTAACTTATCAAAATGTACCAATTTGATTTGACTAGAAGTAACAAAGCAGATTGGTTGTGGGTGCCCAATGAACAAGATTAAAATTACTTAGTAACAAGGCTACCTGTACCAATTTTACTTTGCTAGAAGAACAAAGTAGATTGGCTGTGGCTACCCATTGAACACGATTAAAAGTACTAAGTACATGGCTAGGTATAACCAAGCAACTTATTTGTGCCTACCGAATTAGTTTCCTAAACACAACAAAGCTCGTTGGTTGTGGTGACAGTTGTGTGTTATTAGTAATAAACAAGTTAATTCGCTATAGTTACCGATTAAATTGGTTTCTAATACTAGGAAGCTTGGGTATAATTAACCGAGTCATTCGGTTCACAGTAACAATTTTGGATTTACTAAATTTACTAAGTGTATATGTTAGAAGTAACCAACCCAGGTTACTCAGTTTTTAACAAACTTATTTGGGTTTATTTTACCAACATGCGTTAACAAACTTGACGTGTTTAGTTTTAGCTGCAAACTTTGCAGGCTCCCTCCGAACCAAGTCGCTAGGTTGTAAATAGAAACAAATTGACTATTTATAGCCGTTAGGTTTTCTCCGTGTTGAGGGGCTATATTCGAAGTCTTAAATAGGGACCTCCCTATTCTCTATCGGATCGCTCACTCGTCAAGTTGAACTTTAAATCTACCTACTTAAAGTTCACGCGACGCGTGAGCGTCCTATAAGGAACAGGGAGATCCTATTTAAAGACTTCGAATATAGCCCCAGCACTGTTCATCATTAGCACCATAACAGCCTATATGTTGACCAGTGTTATAAACTACACCCATAGCAAATGTTGTTCCCGCAAATGCATGTACTAGGTACCTAGTTCCCGCGGGAATGCTATTAACGAATTCCACGCGGACGAAGTCGCGGGCAGAAGCTAGTTTTCTAGATAAAGTACCTAATATTCTCAATAGATAGATGGATTATTTTTATTTCCCCGATCCGTGTCGCTAGGTAAAAGACCGATAGCGCCGATAAGACGTGATAAGAAGCGATGGCGTACAATATGACGCATTGTTGCGAAACGAACTGTTTGTACTGGTATCGTGATATCGAATGGGGTTCAGAAAACACCGAGTTATTGGGGCTTTGAGGAAATTAAAAGGAATTGTTTACTTACTTCAAAAATATTAAACATGATATCCGTACTAATGTTATAAATGCGAAAGTACATACCTCTGTCTGTAACCTCTTCAAGCTTAAACCGCTGGATTTAGATGTGGTATAGAGATAGTTTGCGAGAAGTATATAGGCTACTTTTTATCCCAAAAAAAACGCATATTTCCTGCGGGAACGCTATCCGAATTCCACGCGGACGAAGTCAATGTCAGAAGCCAGTAGAGAATCTGAATAACCAGCCTAGTTTGTTACTTTGTTACCCTTTCTTTCAGACCCACTTCAACGATAACAGCCAAACGATGGCATCAGTCAGTCAATATGTGTCTATTTTAAGCTACGCAATTATTTCACATATAGTGGCAAATTTATCCAAACACTAACAACAACAACATTAGAACGTAGGGTAACCAACCATCATAAAACGGGGACAATCCCAATTTCTTTTTAAACCGCAATTCGAATTGTAACCTGCCAGCAAGCCTCATGAGCGAGTGCACTCAAAAGCGAGCGTTCGATAATGCACCCCCGAGCAATGTGGGGCAGTCGTTCAGGACATTTGGGGGGCGATTCTGAATACCCATAAAACGGTATATGCATTCGATAGTCGATATGCAAATGCCGCCTTCATGTCTGGTGATTGTTCGTCATTGGAATTCGATGCGCAAGTTGTCATGTGTTGATTTCGTAATTGAATATGAATAGGTACGGGGATATAAAATGCACGATTTGCGGAAAATTCACTGTTTAATATTACTGAAAAATACGACTCATGTTCTTGGAATGATGGAGTGACGTGTCTGCTTATTGAGTTAAGTACACTTGAACAAATGAAGCGTAGGTATGACTGTTTTGATAGGGAATTGGACGGACGGATGCACGCCTTAACTACTGAACTGTAATAACTTAAACGTTTTTAAGTCACTTAGGACTAAAACATAATTTAGATAGGCTACATTTTATCCTGATGATTTACAGTTAGGTACCCGAACAAAAACGCAGTCGCAGCGTGTTTAGTTTCGTTTCGTCACATTTTTGCCGTAGAATTAAATACGAAACTAGCACTAAAAGTGTTAAATAATAAAAGAAAGATAAAACACACACATGCAATATAGAATAACGACATTTATGCATCAAAGGAATAAGGAACCAGTCCTTCTCGACCTTGGAAGGCGCGCGCACCTCATAATTGCAAATCAATTATGATGCATTATGCATCTGCTTGTAATTGTAAATGAGCGCGGCGCGATCTTTGAACGTATTGTGACTTAGATTGATCGATATATCCATGATTGGATGATCTTGTCTTGGTTTCCTGAAGTGGGATCAAGTTTAGTCAGGTTATGTATGACTAAAGAACTAGGGTAATATGATTGAGTAAGTATCATTGCGTATCTACATATTATTGCATGAAACAATATTAACTACGAGTAATAACTACTTAATTAAATAAAATAAACTGATTAAAGTGACAATTGTAATAAAAAACGTGTATTTAGACTGCAAGAAAACAACATTTTCATGGAATTTAGAGCTACTTAATTCACAATTTTTCACAACAAATAATACAGAGCAATATACCTATCAGATTTCAACTTTATTACTTCGGATATAACTGGACCGCTTCTTCTGGGGGGGAGGCCTATTTCCAGCAGTGGTCGTCTTTCGGCAGACATGACGATGATACCTCGACCTCACTAACATACAGTCTACTGATATCGTGTAATAGTTATAATGTTACTGTTGTATTTTAGTACTTAGATTCTGACCCACTTGCCCGGGATTTGCAATTGTATTAAATAACCCATGTTCTGGTTTAGAGGAAAAAGCTCGTCCCAAAATGACATTTACACAGCGAATAAAAACTTTAAAGCGAGCTCTTCAAAAGATTTCATTACATTCGGGTTTTTCTAACAGACAGCTGTTTGTCCCGGGAGTGGGATTCCCCGGGCGCGTTTTTTCGGGACAGGTGAGGCCCGGGATAATGGTTTGGCTTTACAATGTTTTTATTGTTTTATTATTAGGGCCGCTGGGAAACTAAATAAAATATGAAGAGACGACATTTGTGTGTGAACTTTTTGCCTAATTCATTGAATGTAATTATAAAATGGCGTCTCTAGTACCTCTTTGAATGTCAATCTTGACTTTCACGATTTGAACGTATTAGACGTCTAAGAAAATATTTTGCAAATAATATTCTAAGGTTTACACAAGATTTCAAATTTTATTTTAAACGAAAATAAACATCGATCCGACTACCTGCTTCAAGCTCGTATTTACGAGTAGGTACTTATATAAGTTTTTAAAAAGGGGTCTACACGGTCTGTTGGTTTTAGGGGTCTTAATACATACTTTACTACCTGAGTTATCTCAACAATAGTGTTAATTTTTATTTTGTATTGTCCAGATAAATCCCACCACAATGTTTCTTGGTGGGATTTGAACATACAGTGAAAATGACTTTGCTTAATAATAACACATCATGCTTTTATTTGTTTCAATTACAATTTTAATACGCATTTATTCATATTAAACATGAACACGATACATATATTACGATGATTAAAAACCTTTTCCAATAGCAATGTTTCTCTGATTCTTATATACATACACGGAACAATTGTGGAAATAGCAACGAATAAAACGCATATGAAAAAGGCTAAACATAAAAAAAAACAAAAGGAGAAATGCACAAAGTAAACAATAATTGTTCCCGACAAAAAAGAGCTGCATTCTGTCCTACATTTGAACAAGCATTGTCACCCCACTGCAGAGGAAGTAGATTTTATCCCATGTTCTGTTTCAGCCTAGTCGATAAAGTAGAGTGACAACATGTGAGGCCTTTCAGGGACTCTTCTCTTCCCTCGCACTAACATATAGTGAATTTATTTAAATGTACGATGTTTTGTTTTACATATTTATGGGCTTGTTCTGGATAGGTGTAAAGGTAAAGGAGTGCGTGTGAATTCGACCTTCGCCATTTCCTTGTAAAGGTAAATGGAGATTTTCTGTTTACGGAAAGTCTGTTAAATCGTAGATCGGTTTATACGAATACCTAATAATGTTCAAGAAACAAATCAATACTTATCTTGTTTCCTTAAATGAATATGGCCGAAATATTTACTACGAGTACAATTGAACAGTTAAGAACAATACAAGAGCCATGAAGTTAAATATCCCCGGAAAAGTAAGAGGCAATTACCGAAAGAAAAAGAATTAAGCTCAAAGTTGTGAGTCCGAAGCTCGTTTTTCAATTACAGTACAAAACGGTCTCCAGAGGTTTCACGCCCTGTTGCCCACACTCGTTGCCAAGTTCACCATAAAAAACAGATGCAACTAACTTTAATCACAGTGGTCGTTCCAGGTATATTTCCATGGACAAGGCTTGAGCGCTGAAACTGGACTTTGAAGAAGAAGAAGAAACATTTATTCGCAACAAAGACACGACATACAAAATATGTATAGAAAACGTATGTAGAACAAGTACCTAACAAAGGCGAGTTCGTGTGATTTGTCACGAAATGGTCCTAGCTCAGCATTACAGTGACTTTGGTCAGTGATCATTCTAGGCATACTACTTCCATGGGCACGGCTAGTTTAGCTTCCTTTTTCAAAGTGGCCAGTAACAGCACGTAAAAGTTCTGCTCAATTAACCGGCACGCTCGGTTACTGGGCCGCGAGATTTACGGCGCCTATAACCAGGCACAACCGGGTACAAGCGGCTGTAACCGGTAACGCCCGGGCACGGCCGGTTACGTCCGGTTATGATTGGAAACGGCTGGATATTAGCACAAGAATTGCATTGTTATGCCGTGTTGGTTTAGAGCTAGCTAAATGAAGTTCGGACTTGATTTTTCGTTTCATTTGAAGTTAAAACGAGATATTGACATATTCAAGTGAATATTCATGATTTAATAAGTAAGCAAGTAAATTAGGCGGAAGTGTATATATGTTTGCTATACACTCAAAGCAAAACCGCCGCAATAATCGGCCTAAAAGCCACTTTAGTCATGAATTTGAAATTATGTGCCAATGTCAACATGCAATTAGTCACGATCGTGAAAACCGCCGCACTGCATCACCGCAGTCATTGCATACAATATTTGAGTAAACTGTTAAATTAACTGTTTTTATAAAACTGCATACTTACATATATATCTCTTTCAGTGTTTAAGAACAAGGTTAAGGAGCATTATTTGTCACTTGCCTGAATATGTACTGCTTTTCTTTTCTTGGATAATGGATTACATATTTTAATTTATTTGGCTGTTATCTATTTATATGTAAGTTTATGTATGTTTATGTATAAAAGTATTTAAGTATGTTTATTACTTTTAGTGTTTGTTTCTTCTGCACATCTTAGTACAGAGCACCGCCTACCAACCTAGTTTGTTTTTCTTCATCTCCACTATCCAAAGGTTGTCTGGTAGAGATCGCTATTAAGCAATTAGACCGCCTGCTGTATGCCATACCTTTTAGTGTAATTACATAATGTCTACTGCTCCTTGATTGTGTGGTGTTCAATAAAGTATATTGTATTGTATTGTATATATCATACCGGAAATCGTTGGCAACACAGCCAACGAAATAAAAAAAACCGACATCTTTTCAAATATTTCCCCTAAAATTTCAAATCAAGAACTAATTCTAAATCACTTCTAATTTCGAATAATATGACGCATTCGTTCCATTCATTCAGAATAGGCCGCGCACCCCTATTCTGGATCGATCGACAGATGGCCTGTCCAATCATTAGTAATGAGACACCAGTATTGTGTGATTGGGAATGCTCATTGACGACAAATGGCGAGTATAAACGAACGATACGAGTTCGAAAAGAGTTCCAACTTTGAAAAAAATATAAGTAGAATTGAACTGTGTACTTGTTTGCAAAAGGTGGATATTTGAATGGTATGAAATTGAAGTTTAGTGCTCTTAAGGTTTGTAACAGACGTGTTCTGTTATAGGAAAGATTTCAATACTTACTTACGTAAATTAGAAAGAGCTGAAGGTCATATTTATAGATGCATCACATACCTGAAAAAGAAATAAAGAAAAGTTAATACCTAAAAAAGTATCTTAACATTACTTGAGGGCAATAAATGCTTGAACAACATAACACCATTCACTCCAACATGTTTTGAACATCAGTGTCATGTCAATCACCGAGAAAATGTTAATACTAGAGAGGAATTTTTATTGCAAATCAATATGCCGAATGTTAAACCCACCTGATGGCAAGGACACTCCGTCTCCTATAGACGTACAGTCAGAGGCGTTACTTACCAGTGCAGTCACCGAAACGGTTGTTTTCATGATATGAATGGACAAAACGCTGTCGAATCACCGACGATTATCTTAACGATGTATTAATTAATTTGTTTGCTTTACTCCTACCTACATCACACCTTTCACAGAAAAAACTCAGTGTCAAACTTAAATTTCGCATAATCGCGTACTAGCTAGATTTGAACCGAACCTCCGCATGAGAGGCGGTACGTAAAACCACTAAACCACCGCGGCTTTTTAAATACCTATCACATTTCACTGCAAACCTAGGAGCACGGAACCCAGCTCGATCACAAGTGACATTTCCCCTCCGGTCTGTCGACGGCCATTTTTTAGCGCCGTTTGATCGACGATCGCCGGTAATTGGCCTTTGTCCCGCGCGAACCATGGTCACCCGACTTTGCGGTGAGCCGGTGTCCCGATATTTTGTTTTTTTTTTGGAACGGGAATCAATTTGTGGTCGCTGTTTGATGTTTGGCTTTACTTGTATCGTTGGTTATGATTATGCCTACCTGAAACACGGATGGGCTTTTATCAACGTAGTACACGTAAAAGTGACTTTGCAAGTCTTTTCATCAAAGATATTAATTACCTCATCTAAATATATAAAACTCAAAGGTGACTGACTGACTGACATAGTGATCTATCAACGCACAGCCCAAACCACTGGACGGATCGGGCTGAAATTTGGCATGCAGGTAGATGTTATGACGTAGGCATCCTCTAAGAAAGGATTTCCCGACATTCCCACGGGAACGGGAAAAACGGGATTTTAAATTTTAATATTTCTGCGCATACGAAGTTGCGGGGAAAAGCTAGTTGATAGATAAAATACAATAAGTTTTATTCATAACGCAAAGTTATAAGTCAGGTACCTACAGTACAGTCGCACTTAATGACTTTGCAAGGCCTCCTTTCAACAAAAAATATTATTGACTAGCTTCTGCCCGCGACTTCGTCCACGTGGAATTCGCTTACAGTGTTCCCGCGGGAATCGAGCGTTAAACTACAATAAATTATATACTAAAACCTTCCTCTTGAAACACTCTATCTATTAAAAAACATCAAAATCCGTTGCGTAGTTTTAAATATCTAAGCATACATAGGGACAGACAGCAGGAAGCGACTTTGTTTTATACTAAGTAGTGATACAGTACAGTCGCCATTAGATACTTATATTGTAGAGGGCGAGGTGACCAAAAACATGTGAACATGAACATGCATTCTAACCATTGACCTATAATAAGTAATAACATATGGACGAACAGTGCCTAACAGAATATGTCAAAATATATGGAGCAAACTGACATTAGAAAATACGTTCCGATATGCTAATAACGCCTCTTTATAACGAAGGGCAAACGGGTGCCCGAGCTGTTGACGGGCCCATTTTTCTCCGGCTGATTGAATCCTTACTTATAATAGATCAATGATTCTAACGTCTTGCCAATGAGATCTTGTTCAGATATTTATGATCACCGGAACAGTAGGCAGGGTCGACTCAGCCAATCCGGTCGGTAAAGAAAGAACAGTAAACATCTAATCAAACCCTATACATTATGATCTCCGTGTTCTTACATTCTTAACAATCATGATCATAAAATGATCTCACGCATCCAATATAGCTTTGATTCATGCGGACTATTACTGTGAATAGACCTAGTAACACAGACGAAAATAGCCCTTCACACTATAGCGGAAGGTAGAAAATTCTCTGAACAAAAAGCTGATTAAATGTAGAACGCCCTTGAATTCGTAATTGTTCGAATGCCGGCGCAAGCGCACGGTAGGTAATGGTAACCTAGTCGATAGCTAAGAAACGTGCTTCGCTGGTAAACAAAGGAGGTTTCTTAGTCATTTCTTAGTCTAGGCTAGGCATATATTATGCGTACAGAGGCAATAGTATATGTGTGATGTAAACAATCCATCAAAATGGCATGCAATTCAATTTGGCAGGAAGGGGGTTATGACGTAGGAAAAGATGTTTCGGAAATTCTACCCCTAATTTAACACTAAGTTGTATGAAAATTTGCGCAGACAAAGTCGTGGCAAAGGCTAGTCTTATGTGTATACAATATGTAGACAAACAGTCAGTCAACATACTACGAGTACGAGTAGGTATTTAAGGCCGTAGCCTTATTCTCGTGAAAAAACAGTTGAATTTTAGTTGCAAATATAATGCGGGTTGCTTAAGAGGGTTTATCCTGAAAGTTGGCAACGTCGCATATAGCTGTCAAATGTTTCGCTGTTTTCATAAATTTCTCAATATTACTGAATTAAAGAAGAAGTTATCATTCTATGGTTGAATGACGCGTCTCGTTTTATATTTGTTGGTTAAGCATTCAAATGATAAGATTACATTAAAACGCATGGAAAATGCGATGGAAAGTTTTCAAAAGATAGTACTTCCGTAATCCTGAACATTTCATGTTCCCAGGATAATTGTTGCAATCCATACTTAAGGTTTTATTCAACCATAGAGCGACAATTCATGTTTTCATTCAGTAATATTAATAAATTAATGAAAACAATGAAATATTTGACAGCTATTTGCGACGTTGCCAGCTTTGGGAGTAAACCCTCTTAAGCAATTAACAGTACCTATGTGACAGTATACAAGAAGTCTCACATAAATTATGCTTTGAATGAATAATACTTTGTAAAGCCTCTCGAAAGATGAACGTGGCTATGAGTCACCTCATCTCATAAATAGTTCTACATTCTTAACCGCAAGTAATAAAGTGTTAAAATTTAACCTAAATCGTCAAAGCAGTGACTAACCTACGGAAACCATGGCAAATCGACAGACTGCTAATGTTTTTTGCGTTCCCTCAAACTTCAAAGTCATTGTGTTGCCAACCTTGATGAAATAGAAAAAAAATCAATGTCAAGAAAAGTCGGAAACAATTATTGATAATGATAAATTGAAGAAAAATTGTTAAGGCCATAATTTTAGCCATAGCCCGTGGTAGGTTCGCTTCGTGCTTGCAACTGTTTTGTATAGCAATACATTTTCGATTTTTGAAATTAAGTATAATGCAATAATTTTAGTTATAAGTATGTATGTATAGAAACCTATAAATATAACCCATATCCTTCCGTTACCACTTTCACGGTCACGCACGTCCCCGTTAGAGTTGCCAAATGTATGAAAAATGGAGTCGTTGGCACCTGTGCTCAGCAGTAGAACTTTCCAGATCCCATAATGTAAAACACTCGAGCTGGCAACCCTCGGAATTTTACAGCCGTCGTAAAGCAGGGTTGCCGCTAGTTAGATTGACTCGACATAGGACATAGACGTAAATAATATAGACCCGGTCTAACGTACACGTAATATGTCTCCACTTCCACGGTGTCCAATCCAAAGTTCTGTCACCGAGCGTGCGTGACAATAAGCGTTTTTAAAAAAACTTTTTTCGAAACTGTTTCTCAGTATCTAAAAACTCGTCTCGTTGTTGGAAAAATGTGACCCACCTTAAGTGTCACGATATAAGTTTAACTTTGGATTGGACACCAATGAAGTGGGGAAACATGACATGTATCTACGTTAGGCCGGGTCCATACGAAGTATTATTTATGTCTATGACATAGGACCAATTCCTCTCTCAAAACTACTTAAAAAACTTTTACACTTACGGGACATGATACTAAAAAGTTTAGCATCTCAATGAACAAGCGTTTTCTTAAAAAAAAGGACGTTGTACCGTCAAATCATTTATCTGGAGCAACTATCGTAGGCTAAAGCTTTCTTGAGTTTCATACAAAAATACTTTTGTATTGACTCCTTAGGTACATCAGGTGGCCAAAGTGCCCAAAAAAAATGTGTAATTATCATTGGGTGAAGTTTTAAGCATGTTTAATCTAATCTAATAGATATTTGGTCCAAAAGCCTTACTTGAAATTTAGTGCTAATTTAATGCTAGAGTTGTGTAAATAAAAACAAAGCTACCGCGATAGTAGATGAATGTTGCATACGAAACAGCATTTTAGAAAATAATGTATTCTATGAGAATAATGTAACAAGAGAGAAACCGGTCGTGTTGTAGAAATTTCATAAAAGTGGGACATTGAGCGAGTCGTTGTTTAGTACGTTGTGGGTGCTTGGACCTAAATAAAATATTAAATATACGTAAATTGGCGGCACCCCCGTGTGGTGCCGGGTCAGAATTGCACCACCCCATCTCCTCCCGTGGGTTTCGTAAGAGGCGAATAAGGGATAAACCGGAGGATGGGCAGCAGCGTCCTCCGCGCACTACGCAAATCTTACTGCGGTCGCCAACCCGCCTGCCAAGCGTGGCGACTATGGCAATCCCCCCCAAGGGATAAAATTGGTAACATGAGGCCACAAAATAAACCCAGACCCCCAGTCCCCGGCGGCCCCGCTATTCCTGGCTCCGGTAGCGGCCATGGTTACGGCGGGGCAGGGGGTGCTAAAGTTAATCTCCGGAAGAGACCCGGCTACCAAAACCGAAGACCCTTGGCCCTGGCAACATACAACTGCCGTACGCTGCGGACTGACGAAAAGGTACTGGAACTGGAGGAAGAATTGAGCAGGTTACGTTGGGGAATCATAGGGTTATCAGAAGTCCGGAGAGAGGGGGAGGACATGATAACCCTGAAGTCCGGTAACCTGCTCTATTTCCGGGAGGGCGACCAACAGTCCCAGGGAGGTGTCGGGTTTATCGTCCACAAGTCCCTCGCAAACAATGTGATGAAGATCGAGAGTGTGTCGACCAGGGTAGCGTGCCTTGTACTCAGAATAACCCAACGATATTCGTTGAAGGTTATACAGGTTTACGCTCCGACCTCGACGCACTCCGACGATGAGGTGGAGGCTATGTATGAGGACATTTCTGGAGCCATGCATAGCTCCAAAACTCACTTCACAGTTGTTATGGGGGACTTCAACGCGAAATTGGGCAAACGAGACGGTGAAGAGCTGAGAGTGGGGCAATTTGGAGTAGGGCGTAGGAATCACCGGGGCCATCTACTGGCTGGTTTCATGGAGAAGGAGGGACTCTATATGATGAACTCCTTCTTCAGGAAACGAGAGCACAGAAAGTGGACCTGGATGAGCCCTGATGGTGTAACGAGGAATGAGATAGACTTTATCATGTCGACGAGGAAGCAGATATTCGATGATGTCTCAGTGATCAATTCGGTTAAGTCCGGGAGCGATCACCGTATGGTACGAGGCACATTGAATATCCAAGTGAAGCTTGAGAGATCTCGACTGATAAAGTCTACGCTCCGCCCGGCACCGACCCAGCTCCAAAACCCCGAGAGCTTTCAGCTCGAACTCCAAAACCGTTTTGCTTGCCTAGAAAGCGACGTGGACGATTACAACGACGGGTTTGTGGAAGCTGTCCATACGGTTGGGTCCAAGTTCTTCAAGACCCGCCGTACAAGAACCAAGAAAATCTCAGACTCAACCCTAAAGCTCATGGAGGTGAGGCGTGAGATGATTCTGCAGTCTTCAGGTGACGCTAGTCATTATCGGCAGCTCAATAGGCAGATCTCGAAGTCTCTGAAGCGTGATATACGCCGATTCAATACCAACAGTATTGAAAAGGCTATTGAGCGTAACAGAGGCTCGAAGGTGTTTGCCAAAGATCTGTCTATTGGCCAAAGCCAATTGACAAAGCTGAAGACCGAAGACGGCAGGATCGTCTCATCCAACCCGGAGCTGTTGGGAGAAGTCGAGAAGTTCTATGGGCAGTTATACACGACAATCCGAACACCCGTCGCTGATTCAGCTAAAGACCCTAGAGCTAGATTAACCCGACACTATACCGAAGATATCCCGGACGTCAGCCTGTACGAGATTAGTATGGCTCTCAAACAGCTTAAGAACGGCAAAGCCCCCGGTGATGACGGAATTACAGCTGAACTCCTGAAGGCGGGTGGTAAACCAGTCCTTAAGGCCCTTCAGACGCTGTTTAATTCCGTCATCCATGAAGGGAGAACGCCGCGAGCATGGAACAGAAGTGTGGTGGTGCTCTTCTTCAAAAAAGGTGATAACACCTTGCTGAAGAATTATAGACCCATCTCACTTCTGAGTCATGTCTACAAGCTGTTTTCGAGAGTCATTACAAACCGTCTCGCGCGCAGGTTTGACGAATTCCAGCCTCCCGAACAAGCCGGTTTCCGAAAGGGCTATAGTACCGTAGACCACATACATGCGTTGCGGCAGGTTATACAGAAGACCAAAGAGTATAACCTCCCCCTTTGCCTTGCATTTGTGGACTACGAGAAAGCCTTCGATTCGATCGAGACTTGGGCTGTGCTGCAGTCTCTCCAGAGGTGCCAAGCTGACTACCGGTACATCGAAGTGTTGAAGTGTTTGTACGAAAATGCCACCATGTCCGTCCGACTACAGGACCAGACCACGATGCCCATCCCACTGCAGCGGGGAGTCAGACAAGGAGACGTAATCTCTCCGAAGCTGTTCACCGCTGCATTGGAGGATGCCTTCAAGATGCTGGACTGGAAAGGACGAGGCATCAATGTAAATGGCGAGTACATCACTCACCTTCGATTTGCCGACGATATAGTAGTTATGGCTGAGACCATGGAAGACCTCAGTGCTATGCTCGTTGACCTCAGCAGAGTTTCCGATCGAGTTGGTCTGAAAATGAACATGGACAAGACGAAGATCATGTCTAATGTCCATGTTGTGCCAACTCCAGTAATAATCGGAGACTCTGCGCTCGAAGTTGTTGACCATTATGTATACCTGGGACAAACAGTCCAGTTAGGTAGGTCCAACTTCGAGAAAGAGATCAATCGTCGAATCCGACTCGGCTGGGCAGCGTTCGGGAAGCTTCGCAGTGTCTTTTCGTCCAAATTACCGCAGTGTCTTAAGTCGAAAGTCTTCGACCAGTGTGTGTTGCCAGTGATGACTTATGGTTCCGAGACGTGGGCGCTTACGATGGGCCTCATAAGAAGGCTCAAGGTCACCCAGAGGGCAATGGAGAGGGCTATGCTCGGGGTTTCTCTGCGTGATAGAATCAGAAATGAGGATATCCGCAGTAGAACTAGGGTCACCGACATAGCCCGAAGAATTGCGAACCTTAAGTGGCAGTGGGCGGGGCACATTGCTCGCAGGACTGATGGCCGATGGGGCAAGAAAGTCCTGGAGTGGCGTCCGCGAACCGGTAGACGAGCTGTCGGTAGGCCTCCAACAAGATGGAGTGACGACCTTGTAAAGGTCGCGGGAACGCGGTGGATGCGAGTGGCACAGGACCGGTCTGAGTGGCGCGCCTTGGGGGAGGCCTATGTCCAGCAGTGGACGTCTATCGGCTGAAATGATGACGTAAATTAATAGTTTAAATATTTAAAAGTACCGTAACTAATTGAAATCTAGCAATGAAAGAGCAATCATGTTTTTTTCTTTCGAGAAATAATGTCATCGTATCCAAACCATTATAATTAAACGATGACGCGCTAATCGCAATATGGAATTTTTAATACTCCTTCCGCAACTTTTTTCATCAGTTCAAATTTAAATAAAAAAATCCCCCTTGCCATTGAAACTGACACAAAACCTGGCTTATATTTCGAAACCACCGACTCGAATTGGCACAGTTACAACCACAATTTGCGACAACCCTCGACTCCTGCTAGGGCTGTCACCCTCCAAAATTTACAATAACAATTCAAGCAACGAGATAAGTAAAAAAACGAGCTTGTTAAACCGTAAAAAGTAATAATGGGGAGCGGAGTCAACAGCGGGTGCAGGAACACGCGAAAATTATGCACGGGTGCTATAATATGCGAATTCGAAAGCACTTCCACGCGACAAGGTCCTAACCCAACATGTTTCCTATATGACATAGGACCTTGTGGGTGTACTAGAGCACAGTCCACTTAACTCACCCTAATTTTTAATAATAATTCTTGACTCTGACGTTGTTAGAAAAATTAATCCGTTTTGGGTTTCAGCCCTAGGGTAGGGTTGTTGAAAATGTGAAACATGGGTTATTTATAGGGATGCAATTTATGAATAAATCATCGAATATATGTATACCTAGTACCTATATACATATTTGCAATGTTGTGTCTATTTCGATATTACGAAATACGTAAGTGCTTATTCGTCCTATCCTACGAAGAGGGGCGCAACCGTCCTTATGACCGTATTCCGATTATTACAGTATTGCATTCTCTGATTTTTTTTACACCGTTTGAGTCTTTGAAAATAGTTAAAACTGAAATTTTGAAAGAATTATTTAAGTTTTTAAATTTGGGCGCAACTGTCTATCGCTATTTTATCCGGCGAACAAGGTCGCAAAATACTTAAAGGTCTGTATTCCATGAGTCGACGGTGCGCGGGGCGGGGTCGCAAGCGCACACGCGCCCTTTACACACGGAGCGCTAACGTCAACGGCTGTGGTTTTGCATATCACGAAAAAATTAACATCGACTATGATAAGAAGTCAAAGACTTGTTAATTTAGTGACTGGTATTAATGTGTATAAAAATAAACGAAGAAGGATCGCCACACGTAAGTAATTAATTTTTTTTGTGCTATGTATAAACGTAATTTATAAGTTTTTGTTAGTCTTCGATAATGTCTAATTTTATTTACATTGTAATTGATATAATATGTTTGAATTATAATATTTCTACACAAAACAATTGTCGTTATCCCAATAATTAAATATCTAGTACGATTTAATGACTGTACGTGGTAAAAGGGCATAAAGTAACATAACGCCCTTTTTCGACGAACTCGACATCGACGATCACTGCCAGTTAGGTACTTTCGCCGGGGCTGTTGCGGCTTTATTCGATGGAAAATATTTTGAATCGGTATTTTAAAAGCATTTATCCATAAAAAAAACATTTTGACTGAAAATAATGTAAATAAATCGTCAATTCCAAATAATAAATGGTATTATTTTCCATTAATACGGAACTTTAGTATTTTTATTAAAAAGGGCTTAATTGCCATTAGGTCCCTCAGGTAGGCTGTAAAAAATATAATGATAACGATATTTTACTTTTGTTTTAGCTTCGCCGGTACCTGTTGGATCGGAAAATGAAGTCATGTACTTATCTGATGGAGTGTTTAAATAAAAACCTTAATGTGGTGGTGGGTTTTTCGCTTCTTAACTACCTAATTCACGTTCTTGTTTCAGTATGAATTCTGTACAGCCTACAATTTTAATTATCTTTTAGAATACGATTTCGACTTTTCAAATAAGTAATATTTTTATTTTATTTTATTTTTTACAACTAACAATAGGCAAACACCGATAATGTAAGAAGTAATTATGTTTAACTGTGTAGTTTCTTAGTAGAAGACGTTTTGAAGAATGTGATTCTTAGATGTTCGCTGTAATAAATTTGATCTCATTTCAGAAGTACCTAATATTTAATTTAGTTCAAATGTTATATTTTCATTTCAAAAAGGTAGGTAGTTTAAAATGATACCATGCTTTGAATCTTTTATGATATATAAATTCATGAATGGAGGGACTTGGAGGGACTTAATCTACCATTTTCGTCCTTGTGTGACGGACTTGACAATAGATTTCAAAATAAGTAATTAATATGATTAACATTCATCACACAATAAAAAATAAATAAAGCGTCAGATTACTTTAAGTCCTTAAAAGTACTTGTATTTTTTTTTTATCCATCCTAATTAATTAATGGGAGATTAGAAAGAAAATCGTGTTAATTATTTTTAATTATACCTACTTTGCCCAATAAAAGTTAATTTTTACTTCCTATTAATTTCAAATATGGAGGTAGTTTAAATGAAACTTACCTACCATCATTATTTCTTAAAAATATTTCTAATAAGCTATGATAATTCATTGATAATAAAATATTGAGAAAAACTTTTTGTTTCATAATTTATTTATTTTTAATTATGTTTTGCTTACAAAAGTCTATTTTAATCTTTGATTAAAAATGTAATATTTAACTATGCTCAGTTTTATAATACTTATTATTCATAATGGTCACCAAACCTAACGACAGAGCGTTCAAAAAGTCCTAACTACTGTTGTGACCCCCGCTGCATCCGAGGAATAAGGTCGTATTAAGGCTTCCGCCTTTATTCTTCGGAAAATTAAAATGTCTATTTTAAATTTAGCGCGGAAGAAAGAAATATGGGACATATCACTGTAAATAAAATAAAATTTAAAATAATGTGATGACTAATATATTTCGGGGTGTATTATGTACCCATGTAAAAAGCTTCAAAGCGCCCGCTATGCTGGTGATTTTTTTAAACACAAAAATGCTTCTCCTGTAAAGTTGACTTTTTGTAGTTGCGTCCCTCTTCGTAGGATAGGACGAATTTTCTTATCGTCAAAGGCTACTGCATTTCAGCAAGCTAGACAAAATTGTAGAGTTTTATTTATAATACGCATCAATTTCTGAACAATGTTTATCAAAAGTGGGAGAGGCAACGTGTACTCGCGATAACGTGCTTCAATTAATAAAACCCCAATTCTGTCAAGTGTGTACAACATTGATGACTCACGTCCGCGAGATGGCGCAACGTATTATACAAATAAAACTTCATTACGTTCACCATCAAGACGTTTACGTCCGCAAACACTTGAGAGATTCCACGGAACGTCACTTATCGAGTGGGCAAATGTTGGGCGAATGTTTGGCCAACGCCGCCGTGAAGTTCGATGACCCAATATGAGTGTTCCAAATTCAATTAAATATTCGATCGGGAACGCGTGCCGGTTGCAAGCGTATTCCAATTTCAAACTCATGAATCGCAGAGATAGATTTTATAATATGTAGTCACCGAAGGAATCAGAGAATGCAAAGTGACAATTTCAATATTTATTGCAATATTGTTTTAAAAATGAAATTATTTACACGATTAACGGTAGCCTAAGACAAAAAATACCACAGTCTAAACAATTTGTTTTACCTAAGTATAATAACATGTATGGATCTAGAATAAGTAACATTATTCTTCCCAAAATATTAAATAGCCTACCCGAGCACATTGTTAATGTATACCTTAACGACAAGAAATATAAAAATAAAATTAAAAACTACTTTATAGACAACACGGAACATACATATATATAATAGCTATACAGAATTACTTATATAATACCTTAACATATATTTTTGTATAGAAACATTAATAGTCTTAATAATAGTGAACTCTCATCTCGCATAAAAACCTCCAACGGTTTAAGCGAGTGACTTAATTTTTTGTAAATTCACCTTTGTAAATATTGATCAATATTTGTAAATATTGAATGTTATGATTATGACTACCTGAAACACGGATGGGCTTTTATCAACGTAGTACACGTAAAAGTGACTTTGCAAGTCTTTTCATCAAAGATATTAATTACCTCATCTAAATATATAAAACTCAAAGGTGACTGACTGACTGACATAGTGATCTATCAACGCACAGCCCAAACCACTGGACGGATCGGGCTGAAATTTGGCATGCAGGTTATGACGTAGGCATCCGCTAAGAAAGGATTTCCCGACATTCCCACGGGAACGGGAAAAAACGGGATTTTAAATTTTAATATTTCTGCGCATACGAAGTTGCGGGGAAAAGCTAGTTGATAGATAAAATACAATAAGTTTTATTCATAACACAAAGTTATAAGTCAGGTACCTACAGTACAGTCGCACTTAATGACTTTGCAAGGCCTCCTTTCAACAAAAAATATTATTGACTAGCTTCTGCCCGCGACTTCGTCCACGTGGAATTCGCTTACAGTGTTCCCGCGGGAATCGAGCGTTAAACTACAATAAATTATATACTAAAACCTTCCTCTTGAAACACTCTATCTATTAAAAAACATCAAAATCCGTTGCGTAGTTTTAAATATCTAAGCATACATAGGGACAGACAGCAGGAAGCGACTTTGTTTTATACTAAGTAGTGATACAGTACAGTCGCCATTAGATACTTATATTGTAGAGGGCGAGGTGACCAAAAACATGTGAACATGAACATGCATTCTAACCATTGACCTATAATAAGTAATAACATATGGACGAACAGTGCCTAACAGAATATGTCAAAATATATGGAGCAAACTGACATTAGAAAATACGTTCCGATATGCTAATAACGCCTCTTTATAACGAAGGGCAAACGGGTGCCCGAGCTGTTGACGGGCCCATTTTTCTCCGGCTGATTGAATCCTTACTTATAATAGATCAATGATTCTAACGTCTTGCCAATGAGATCTTGTTCAGATATTTATGATCACCGGAACAGTAGGCAGGGTCGACTCAGCCAATCCGGTCGGTAAAGAAAGAACAGTAAACATCTAATCAAACCCTATACATTATGATCTCCGTGTTCTTACATTCTTAACAATCATGATCATAAAATGATCTCACGCATCCAATATAGCTTTGATTCATGCGGACTATTACTGTGAATAGACCTAGTAACACAGACGAAAATAGCCCTTCACACTATAGCGGAAGGTAGAAAATTCTCTGAACAAAAAGCTGATTAAATGTAGAACGCCCTTGAATTCGTAATTGTTCGAATGCCGGCGCAAGCGCACGGTAGGTAATGGTAACCTAGTCGATAGCTAAGAAACGTGCTTCGCTGGTAAACAAAGGAGGTTTCTTAGTCATTTCTTAGTCTAGGCTAGGCATATATTATGCGTACAGAGGCAATAGTATATGTGTGATGTAAACAATCCATCAAAATGGCATGCAATTCAATTTGGCAGGAAGGGGGTTATGACGTAGGAAAAGATGTTTCGGAAATTCTACCCCTAATTTAACACTAAGTTGTATGAAAATTTGCGCAGACAAAGTCGTGGCAAAGGCTAGTCTTATGTGTATACAATATGTAGACAAACAGTCAGTCAACATACTACGAGTACGAGTAGGTATTTAAGGCCGTAGCCTTATTCTCGTGAAAAAACAGTTGAATTTTAGTTGCAAATATAATGCGGGTTGCTTAAGAGGGTTTATCCTGAAAGTTGGCAACGTCGCATATAGCTGTCAAATGTTTCGCTGTTTTCATAAATTTCTCAATATTACTGAATTAAAGAAGAAGTTATCATTCTATGGTTGAATGACGCGTCTCGTTTTATATTTGTTGGTTAAGCATTCAAATGATAAGATTACATTAAAACGCATGGAAAATGCGATGGAAAGTTTTCAAAAGATAGTACTTCCGTAATCCTGAACATTTCATGTTCCCAGGATAATTGTTGCAATCCATACTTAAGGTTTTATTCAACCATAGAGCGACAATTCATGTTTTCATTCAGTAATATTAATAAATTAATGAAAACAATGAAATATTTGACAGCTATTTGCGACGTTGCCAGCTTTGGGAGTAAACCCTCTTAAGCAATTAACAGTACCTATGTGACAGTATACAAGAAGTCTCACATAAATTATGCTTTGAATGAATAATACTTTGTAAAGCCTCTCGAAAGATGAACGTGGCTATGAGTCACCTCATCTCATAAATAGTTCTACATTCTTAACCGCAAGTAATAAAGTGTTAAAATTTAACCTAAATCGTCAAAGCAGTGACTAACCTACGGAAACCATGGCAAATCGACAGACTGCTAATGTTTTTTGCGTTCCCTCAAACTTCAAAGTCATTGTGTTGCCAACCTTGATGAAATAGAAAAAAAATCAATGTCAAGAAAAGTCGGAAACAATTATTGATAATGATAAATTGAAGAAAAATTGTTAAGGCCATAATTTTAGCCATAGCCCGTGGTAGGTTCGCTTCGTGCTTGCAACTGTTTTGTATAGCAATACATTTTCGATTTTTGAAATTAAGTATAATGCAATAATTTTAGTTATAAGTATGTATGTATAGAAACCTATAAATATAACCCATATCCTTCCGTTACCACTTTCACAGTCACGCACGTCCCCGCTAGAGTTTCCAAATGTATGAAAAATGGAGTCGTTGGCACCTGTGCTCAGCAGTGGAACTTTCCAGATCCCATAATTTAAAACACTCGAGCTGGCAACCCTCGGAATTTTACAGCCGTCGTAAAGCAGGGTTGCCGCTAGTTAGATTGACTCGACATAAGACATAGACGTAAATAATATAGACCCGGTCTAACGTAGGTACACGTAATATGTCCCCACTTCCACGGTGTCCAATCCAAAGTTCTGTCACCGAGCGTGCGTAACAATAAGCGTTTTAAAAAAAACTTTTTTCGAAACTGTTTCTCAGTATCTAAAAACTCGTCTCGTTGTTGGAAAAATGTGACCCAGCTTTAGTGTCACGATATAAGTTAAACTTTGGATTGGACACCAAGGAAGTGGGGACACATGACATGTATCTACGTTAGGCCGGGTCCATACGAAGTATTATTTATGTCTATGACATAGGACGAATTCCTCTCTCAAAACTACTTAAAAAAACTTTTACACTTACGGGACATGATACTAAAAAGTTTAGCATCTCAATGAACAAGCGTTTTCTTAAAAAAAAGGACGTTCTACCGTCAAATCATTTATCTGGAGCAACTATCGTAGGCTAAAGCTTTCTTGAGTTTCATACAAAAATACTTTTGTATTGACTCCTTAGGTACATCAGGTGGCCAAAGTGCCCAAAAAAAATGTGTAATTATCATTGGGTGAAGTTTTAAGCATGTTTAATCTAATCTAATAGATATTTGGTCCAAAAGCCTTACTTGAAATCTAGTGCTAATTTAATGCTAGAGTTGTGTAAATAAAAACAAAGCTACCGCGATAGTAGATGAATGTTGCATACGAAATAGCATTTTAGAAAATAATGTATTCTATGAGAATAATGTAACAAGAGAGAAACCGGTCGTGTTGTAGAAAATTCATAAAAGTGGGACATTGAGCGAGTCGTTGTTTAAAAAAGTACGTTGTGGGTGCTTGGACCTAAATAAAATATTAAATATAAGTAAATGAATAGTTTAAATATTTAAAAGTACCGTAACTAATTGAAATCTAGCAATGAAAGAGCAATCATGTTTTTTTTTTCTTTCTTAGAAATAATGTCATCGTATCCAAACCATTATAATTAAACGATGACGCGCTAATCGCAATATGGAATTTTTAATACTCCTTCCGCACCTTTTTTCATCAGTTCAAATTTAAATAAAAAAATCCCCCTTGCCATTGAAACTGACACAAAACCTGGCTTATATTTCGAAACCACCGACTCGAATTGGCACAGTTACAACCACAATTTGCGACAACCCTCGACTCCTGCTAGGGCTGTCACCCTCCAAAATTTACAATAACAATTCACGCAACGAGATAAGTAAAAAAACGAGCTTGTTAAACCGTAAAAAGTAATAATGGGGAGCGGAGTCAACAGCGGGTGCAGGAACACGCGAAAATTATGCACGGGTGCTATAATATGCGAATTCGAAAGCACTTCCACGCGACAAGGTCCTAACCCAACATGTTTCCTATATGACATAGGACCTTGTGGGTGTACTAGAGCACAGTCCACTTAACTCACCCTAATTTTTAATAATAATTCTTGACTCTGACGTTGTTCGAAAAATTAATCCGTTTTGGGTTTAGCAGCCCTAGGGTAGGGTTGTTGAAAATGTGAAACATGGGTTATTTATAGGGATGCAATTTATGAATAAATCATCGAATATATGTATACCTAGTACCTATATACATATTTGCAATGTTGTGTCTATTTCGATATTACGAAATACGTAAGTGCTTATTTCTTATCGTCAAAGGCTACTGCATTTCAGCAAGCTAGACAAAATTGTAGAGTTTTATTTATAATACGCATCAATTTCTGAACAATGTTTATCAAAAGTGGGAGAGGCAACGTGTACTCGCGATAACGTGCTTCAATTAATAAAACCCCAATTCTGTCAAGTGTGTACAACATTGATGACTCACGTCCGCGAGATGGCGCAACGTATTATACAAATAAAACTTCATTACGTTCACCATCAAGACGTTTACGTCCGCAAACACTTGAGAGATTCCACGGAACGTCACTTATCGAGTGGGCAAATGTTGGGCGAATGTTTGGCCAACGCCGCCGTGAAGTTCGATGACCCAATATGAGTGTTCCAAATTCAATTAAATATTCGATCGGGAACGCGTGCCGGTTGCAAGCGTATTCCAATTTCAAACTCATGAATCGCAGAGATAGATAGATTTTATAATATGTAGTCACCGAAGGAATCAAAGAATGCAAAGTGTCAATTTCAATATTTATTGCAATATTGTTTTAAAAATGAAATTATTTACACGAGTTATTCGTTAAAAATAAGCCGTATAAAATTACTGTTAATTTCATAAAAGAAACAAAACTTAAATGTAGAAAGTAGTACCTAGTAATTTCTCTTGTCTTTTAGTATATACAGCCACGAGAAAATGTAAACATAAGCGGAGTTAATATGACGACTTAGGCGGAAGCATTTTACGCGAACAGCACCGCACGAAACTAATCTATGCGCATTTTAAGTGCAGTCCGAATGCAACCATCAAACGCAACCTATCATTACCCCGGCTGACCGAGTAATTACGAACTCACAGATCTCGAGCGGAACATTCCCGGAGGCGGGGCCTTCCACGTTTGAATGGCAGCTTTCTTTGTTCAACCTGAATTCGAAATAAGAATGTGTAACGGATTCGAAATTCGTATTCGATAAGTGAGAAAGTAATTAATTTCTTTTTAATTTCTTTCATGCCAGCATTTAACACAGCTTATTTTTTCAAAGTTGTCATTATTGAACTAAGTAGTTCAGTGCTAGACTGCTACGACCTAGTTGTGACCTACCGATCAATATTCACAGTAAATTAATCAAAATACCTAGAGCTTATAGGTAAAAACTCAAGTAAAGCGTTTAAGTAGGTAGTTGTGTTCAAAATGTATATGAAAATTCAAATATAATATGTATCTATTTTGCATACAGACAGATTAGATTCCTACTACGAATAGGGACTTTTCTTAGAAGCGTAATATATAATTAATTTCATTTTAATGAAGGTCTTTATAAAAGTAAAAAAACAATAAGAAATGCATTAATTATAAAACACAGGCGTCAATCCCGTATCTCTTCACTATAAAAAGATAAGACTCGAGTCGAGTCGCCAGAAGTTACAAGCCGGAAAGGCGCTCACATTTCGAAACGAATGCATTTTGATAAACGCAATCAAACACGATCAACGGAGTTATAATTAAGGCGTCTAATGGGAGCAATAAAGCTATAAAAAATAATAAAATGCTAATTAAGGGGCCAAGCCGGCGATACATCAGGGACATAGCCAAAGCCTTTATTACACGCCGCATTAAAACTTGAATTAATGAAGCTTATTAAGATACTCCGCAACTGACTTGTAGCAGGACAATCACTTTCTTGAGTACCAATAATATCTTGTAATAAAAAATAGAAATTTATAAGGTAAAAAGTATATGAGACGACAAGAGCTTTCATTTTATTTATAGATTCCGTTATCCCGAAAACCTTTAGGTACGTCATTGTATTGGAACTTTGCGATTTTATGTTCGTGATTCATTCATGCTTAATAAAATTTTGGGTAAAAATAAATTCGACGATGTGAACTGCGGTTGAGATGAAAGGTGTTGTCTTTATGTATTAATAGGTCTGTAGAATAAATGATACTGAACCTAAAAAAAAGTTTGAAATATTGTCTGTACCTATGGTGTGTATATATTTTACACATAATCATGCTTTATACCACAGACATAGAATTTAACTTTTCATCATCATTTTTGGTACCATAAAAAGTCTTTAAAAAATCTATGTGTTGCATACATCATCTCATCCGTCAAAATTATCTGCATTTAATTTGCTCCCATAATCTACATTTAATAAAGTCTTGAATAAAAACAACCGATAAGTAATTATATCTACTTGAATGACATTCCTCGTTGAATGTCACAAAATAAATACAAATAAGAACAAAATATAATTGCGATATCTGCCGAGATAAATTATTGTTTTTAGTGGTAGTCTAGTAATATACGTTTTTTTGGATTTAAAGAAATTTTTAATAGCTATGTTATTACTTTAGCTTTGTGCTAACAACCTCATGTCATGTAATGACACCAAGATTTTGGATTTACTGTTATTTTTTCGTACCAATAGCCGTCCTTTACGTTGCTGTGTGTGTTATCTATCAACTTTGTAACATTGTATACCTATTTAATTAGCTAGTTAGAAAGTGTGAAAAATTTAAAGGACACATATTTTTTCTTTTTTTCGTAAGTCGTAAATTTCATGCTTAAAATTTAAACTAAAACATTCATTATAAAAGGCCATAAGTCAAAAATGACGTACTTAACCCTTCTGCGCATAGCGCGTATTGCGAAAGCGCCATATGAAGTCACTTGTTCGTCACGTCACGTCACACATCAGTTACCACAAAAACACGATTTTCTCTAAAAGTATTAATGAACAAAAAAACTGAAACTTTCTTATTGAATCCTTTAGACAGAGATACCGATAAGGCTTTCGAATTACGCCTTACTAAAATTTTTAAACGTTGTCAATTCTGATGGCGATACCTCGATACCTAAACTTGTTTACTTGAAAAAAGATCACAGTGGATTATTTGCTTTAAGCTGTGTCAAGGGTCAGTTTCCGTGTACGTTCGAATGTACATGTCTCGGCGCGGCCAATTAAAGTGAGGAAGACGGACGATCCGCGGGAGTCAGAGTTTAATTGACTGTGGCGCTAACAAACGGGCGAGCTTCGGTTAAGATTTGTGATCGCCGTTTACAGGTTACAGGTCAATGCTGGGTTAAGTGGAATCGCATTTTTTACGTATGTTAGTCTAATGGCCATGCACATTGACCACTATCGAAATTAAAAGGACGTTTTACGTGATTTATATTTTAATAAGGATGATTTTCTTATTCAGATAGTGGGATGGAGCAGGTAATCGGAGCCTCATTTTTTACGGGAATAAATAATTTAAGAGGGTTTCTCCCGAAAGTTGGCGACGTCGCATATAGCTGTCAAATGTTTCGCTGTTTTTATTAATTTCTCAATATTACTGAATTAAAAAAGAAGTTATCATTCTATGGTTGAATGACGCGTCTCGTTTTATATATGCCTAACAAACAGGCATTCAAATGATAAGATTACAATAAAACGCATGAAAAATGCAATGGAAAGTTTTCAAAAGATACTTAGTACTTCCATAATCCAAAGAATGTCATGTTCCTATGATAATTGTTGCAATCCATACTTAATGTTTTATTCAACCATAGAGCGATAATTCACATTTTCATTCAGTAATATTCAGAAATCAATGAAAACAACGAAATATTTGACAGTTATTTGCGACGTTGCCAACTTTCGGAGTAAAACCACTTAATATTTTGTAAATCATCTATATACAATGGCAAAAAGTGATTTGAATATGATGGTGTAGTTTTTTTGTCACGATTTTCAGTTTAAAATACAGATATAAAGTCCGCCAATAGTAATTGGTATGTAATATTACTTCGTTTTCCGCTTTTTATATTGTATTACATTCAAGTTACGTTGAAACTTCCAAGGCGCCTTCACATAAGATCAATGGCGGCGTAATTTTTTAATTTCGTATTTCGCTAACTACGTCGAAGTTCTTTGCGAGTCCCGCTATGAATATTAACGCGACACGGGCTTCATGTAAATGCCGACCGTTCCCCGACTGTTTATGCAGGGATTACCTTGTAAATAAAATGTTTGTGTGCCATTGAAAGGAATTCGACTTTTTAACGAAAGTTTGGAGAGCGTTGGTTTTGTAGGTTGAGTGCCGCTGGGATGCAGTCTTTGAATGGGTTGCCTCAAAAAGTTAACGTTCGTTGAATTTGAGGCGAGATTTTCACTATGTAATCAATGACGTTTCTGAAATGGAATGACAGTTCACATTAAATTTGACTTACGTTAACTTTCTAGTGCAACCCATTTTAATAGAAGAAGTGGAGACAGAAATGTAATGCTTGTACAAAAATTTCATTAAAAAACAGAAAAATAGAGTCTCGTGTTCGAAAAATAAAATGTATGCGATGAAAAGCGTTAAATCCGTGTCACTACTGTTGAAAGGAGTTAAAATTTAATGAACCGATCGATCGGATTAGAGTCGGTTTAAAACTGGGAAGGTCAATTAAAAGTTTTTAACTATCGGAAAAAACCTGCAATTTTGATGATTTGTTAGAACATGAGGACAGTAGCATTATTTTTTAAACGTTACGAATATAATGGATGGATGGATATAAAGGGGTAGACCTAGGAAGGTGTGGAGTAGGTATGGAGTGTGGAATGTGTCTTGGTAGGGAGCGCAATCTTATATGGCGAAACAGTTGAAAACGTGTCCAGCGGATTTGATAAGCAACAAAACAAAACACACTCTCCTCACAACCGTTTTCGCCTCGGCAGCGCCATCTGAAGGCGCTACTGCAGACTATCCGCCTAGGTGGCTTGACTGGAGTGGCGACCGCAGCGCTCCCAACCTACCCGATTTGGTGTCCACTTTTGGAACTATAAAGATTGCGCTCCTTTACTTCAACCCTCCATAGTGTGGAGAAAGACGTTGTACAGAGATGACTGCTGATAGAAGCGGCTGGAAGAAGAAAACATGGTGGGCAAGAGAATGATGACGTTACGATATTACTTATTATGTTCTGTAACTTTTGCATGCTAAGGATAGCTAAGTGTGTGTTCCTAATTAAAATGAAGATCTTTGTTTACCACACTTATGGCAAATAAAACTATTTCATTTCACGAAAATAATGAAGCTTAATTCCTCTTTTTTTAAAGCAACTACGACACTAAGAGTAATTTGATTCCATTCGGGAAAAATGCAAAGCTCTTTTAACAATTAATTATTAGAAACTAGAGGATTTGAAACCTCTGTGCTGCGAACTCTGTGCCCAATTGACACTATAAAACTTCAAAATTCGAATAACAACGTTCTAAATTGCACACAAAGAGACAAAAACAGTACGCCCGCATTGCGTAACGCGAAAGTATATCGACTGCAATCAGCGGCTTGCCACGCGCGTCACGTCGCATTGATAAGTGGCGAGTACGTGCATTATTTGCATTCGCGACTCGAGATTATAACACTCTTCATATGCTTTTCTTCGACATTCTCGGTCACTGAACGGAAGTCTCACACCCGGTATTCTTAGTAGGTACATAATAACTATAAGATAAAGCCAATGCAAATACCAACCGTATAGAATAGCTCGAAATTAAATAAAAAAATAAAAAAAATTATGTTATCAAGGTCAAGGGTAAATTGTTAAAATACCAAAAAGGAACCTTGAAATAACGTGATATTTAAGCGATCGATAAGTTTATGTTTAAGTATGCATATCATTAATAATTGTATGGATACTTAACTATGACAACATGCGGTCGTGTGAAAAAAGTCGTATAAAAACTCTTGGCAGGGGACAAACGCTTATTTCCGCTCTTTATTACTCACTTATAAAAATGGTTGTACCTATTTCTGAAATTGCCCTGTGTTCCACGCCACACATGCTGTGCATGCTGTTTAATAGTCGCTCCTATGGAAATTACTAAATCTTGCGTTACAAAATTGTGTCGTATTACGACGGCTAAATAAAGTTTCGTACACACACAACTAAACACAATTGCCGGTATGTTTGCTCGTTTTATTATGTATAAGGGAGTAACACGAACATATACCTACTTTTTTGTTTCAATACAGTATAAAAGCGCTGAAAGTAGAGCCTTGGTGTCATAATAGTTGTTTATTAACTAATATTGTTGAAGTAATAGAGCAATTTAGTCAAATGGCGACAATTATTTGGCGGACAATGTATGTTTCGTGAACGTCTTTTTGTTTTCAAGTCTTTTATATGAAATTGAAAAGACACAGTATAATTATTTACATTAAAATATAAAGATAATTAATCAGTTGGCTGTCGTTTGGAACGGCGATGTTTAATTGAAATAGGTCACGGCAAAGGCCATCCGTTATGAATACAGTGTAATCAGTAATAAATTACGTAGGAAGGAGTATTTTATAAGAAACGCAAACAAGATCTAAAGATGGTCTGTTGTTTGAAAAACGTTTCTATAATTTTGTTTTTGATAACAATACCATCCAAATCAATACTCACAAATATTGATATTAGAGTTAATCTTAAAGGTTTTGTTTATCAATTAGATGTAAAATGTAGACCGAGACGTTAATACCGAAATTTCTTCAATATTACATGATTCTAATATGAATTCATAGATTTGAAAGAAAGAGACCATAAGAACATTGACTAAAACCACAAAAAGTTCCCCTTTGACCGTGTCAACATCAAACCATGTCACCATTTTTCACTAATGTTATAAATGCGAAAGTAGCTCCTCTCTGTCTTTTCTGTTACCTTTTCATGATAAACCACTGGGCCGATTTAGATGAAGTTTGAAGATAGTTGGAATCCCAGGGAAGGATAGGCTACTTTTTATCCTGAAAAAAAAACGCATAGTTACCGCGGGAATGCGATAAGATAACCGGGCTCCACCGCGGGCGAAGTCGCGGACAGAAGTTCTTTACTGAATATTTCTCATTTAGCAACACGGGCTATAAAGGCGCTGTAAGGCGCTATGAAGCCGTTAGCATGCTAATTGGTATTCCCCGGTTTGACCCACTAACCGCGGTAAGCCGCTTTCAATGTTTAGCGATTATGGTCGAAATGAATGGTGGAATTTATTACAAGTTGCGAGAGACTAGAATGTGAGGCAGCTTAATAGTCGACGACTGATTAACTTAAGAGCTGCTTAAAAGTTAGACATACGGACGGTGTTAAGTATACTTTTGAGTAAATGAGATGACAGTATTTTTTTTTTAAGATAGACTCATTCAAAAAATGTAACACATTATTTGCGCTGACACAATTAAATAAATTTACTTCATCCATCATGTTTATGGCCCGAAAGCTATGCCAATCAATATGTATTTCTTGAAATTACGGAAATATGTATTGTTGCTCTTGTCACTTTGCTCTCAATCTTAACCATACAACATTAATAATAATAATAAAGCATTTTTGATCTTCCGTCGCTAAACTTTATCTTGAATTGTACCTGCAAGATTAAATTAATTTACCTACTTTTTTACATTTATGTACTTGTATTAAATTCTATACAATTTAGCCAGGAAGCGTCACACTTATATTAACTTATCACATGCACCTCACCTCACAGTCAGTCCTCACACATATCCATCGGACGCCTACTTCCAAGAATTAGCGAGTCTACTGTATGCGGTACCACTGTTGCATCAATCTGTATAGCTACCACCACTCTTAATGTTATTGAAATATGGTTGAGTTTGATGTCTTTTGAGTGCATGGGCGTTGTTGGAAAATTCTAGTTATGTCTTAAATGCTAACCGGTTAGGTACCTCCGTTATTTAGTGCTGTAGCACTAAGTAGATTAACATGTCGCAGTCGACTTTATATATAATTTACTAATGAAAATGATTAAAATGAGATGAACTTAATTAGTGTCGAACATGTAAACGGAAAGAGCTTGACAAGTAATTTTGAGCTGCATTAAGAGATAATAATAGGTATATTATTATCTTGTAAGTTTCAATTAGCCGAATAAATGGTTTTTTACGTTTACTTTACTTTTTAAACAATTAATGCAAAATTAATTTTCTTTTCACAAAATACGTTGACACAAAGGTGTTTAAGATATCAAAACAACAAAACAGCCTTAAAGGCTTTTCAAAACAAAAACCTTAATAGAAACATCTTTATTTAGCTTTTACGGCAAACAAACTTTCGTTTTATATCCATTCACCCGAAAAGGGTTCCATTTAACATTTGTTTTTAAATTCTAATTAAAACCTCACCGTAAAGTTTAAAACCGACCTAAGCTAACTGGCCGCCGACAAATTCATAAACGTAATAAAAATTCAAATGTTTGTTTTTAGAACTGACTTGCCAGTGACAGCTGTCTGCGGCCATTATGCGCCGGACCTCGACGGCAAATGAACCGTTAAAAAATGTAAAAACCGTGTATTACAACTGTTACGTGTTCGGGTGAATCCATTTAGTTACGGACGATTAGATTTAGATACACTTTTTGCTGTTTCATATTGCTTCTACGTAACTAAAGCATGACATATGGACGTTTACAATGTTTACATTAACCAGCACGTGTTTAAAACCCGAAAAACGATAATCATTACTTTTTTCCCCTTTTTTTGTTGCTACTAAAACGTTTTTGGCTACTTACCTACGCACCTGCCTTCAGACCGAGGCGGAATATCTGTAAAAACCACCGTAAATCGCTTTTTAGGTAAAAACCCATTAACGAAAACATTAAAAAAAATTATAAATAAGTAAAACACCGAAATGGAGACCCGGGATTTTACGACTCGTTTTATGCTTTCCCGTCGTATTAGGAAATTAAGAAATTATTTTTTAGGTGCTTTTAACACTTTTGTGGCCAGAATGTTGTCTTTATGATGTATTAAATCAAGTCACTGATTTGAGTCGAGTAAATGAGTTAAATAATTATTAATTACCTTTTTTATTTATGTGAATTAATTTCAAATACATTTCCAACATTAAAATTATGTAGTTTCATATTTCTCTAACTTAATTAAGTTTTTTTTCAAATACTATAGTTATGTGTATGTATTTCCAAATTTTTAAATGAAATTACCTTCTTTGAAAATTAAGAAGAAATGAGTATAATAATAACAAATGTAAAATTAATTAAAAAAAAAACATAACATTTAACATGTTTCATTTTCTCAAAAATGTCCTTCAATAAAGAAACATCCTGTTAAAGGGGATTTTTTTAAAGAAAAAACTAGTAACTTTATTATCATTGTTATTAGAAAAATCCACAAAAACAAATCATCGAATAGACAAACAACCTAGGTTAGACACCAACACATCGATATATCTCGGTAGTATTAATCGATACAAAAAAAACTAGCCAGATCCTTCAGATGCAAACAAAAAGCTCATCAACATTCAATAAGAGTCCACATTCCGTATAAACTATGCCGCATTAGCATACTTAGTTTATAACGTATTGCCCAAGCGCACTTCGCGGCACGGGTGTCAAGTTCACACGAACACTCTGAATAATGACGGAATAACTTGAGATTAACATCAGTATTACACCAACTATATTTGAGATGTGAAATAATATGGGACCTGACGTTTCCTGTGAGAAACTTTATATAAAAATCAAGCTAAAATGGATGCTGAAGCAAAATCTCAAATAGAAATCTACTGCAAATATTAGAGGTAGCGTATAAGAAACAAACAAGTGAGATCATACAAATATGGTAACAGCTAAAGTATTTTTGAATTCTGATAAACAATAAACAGAAATCGAAATTAAAATGACACTCAATTATGAACACGGAGACACAATCATAGAGAAAGAGTTCAACTCGAAAGTGGTCAGCTCAGCCAGCACTTGATAAAGTTACACAATTTGCGCTTGAACATAAAATAATCCCCGATCCGGTTACATTAAAAAGCGATGATAACGACATTACTCACACCATAAAGCTTAAAGTTGTTGACGCAACGTCAAATGATGTTCTGAAATGAACTAACAAACAACAATCTCAGATTGAGTGCGTCACTTGTCACGCAATTTCCAAGTTACACAATACAACTTTCAAGAATAAAGCAATAAAGGCTATCTAGGAATAACATCGTCCCTCGTAATTGGGCACGGAATACAAACAAATTATTACGTCGCGTGCGTTTCATTGCAGAGGCTCGGCTTGCATATTTTAGCGCGATGCCACCGGGACCTTGAGACGTAACCTACTGCCTCTTAAAAACAACGGTTATTAATATTTCGTTTGGTATTCGAATTTCGAATTCACAGTTATTTGCGGCCAGCGATTTTCAAGAGTGAGCTTTTAGTTTTGGTGTTATTGATGGTATACGTAGATGATGCTGCAATCAAATGTGGCTGCGATATGCATGGAAATTAACACGAATTCACATTTTTCTCGTAAGCTAACGCCGTGAGTGATTTCGTAACCCGAACTCAAGAGCTTCCACTAAGCGGAGCGTAATGTTTTGCTTCGCCGACGGAATATTTAAAGGTAAATCTCCGTCAATGGGTCATGTGTCACGGCCTGCAGCTCTGAAAAGGCTCCGCTATAACTATAAACATAATGTGTTGTCGAGAATGCTCCCAGGGAATTAATTCCCGAGACGATTTATAAATTAAATTGTGTTGAGATTAGCGGCCGTTCCGTTTTTAAATCATAGGATATTGCTGCGCTCGAATAAATATCTCAGCTAATCTTTATGCAGCATCTTAGGAAGCAGAATTTAATGAGGTTCCAGGAATATTCGCAGCGAGCGGAGAAAAGTAATACGGCTGAATATTCGGAGCACAGTATAAAGCTTTTTAGAAATTAACACGCTACGAAAAGAGAAATATATTTTGTATTAAAGCGCGATCTTTTGCGCCCCGAAAGATAAATTACCGTTACTCGGAGAGGTTTATAATTGTTATCGAGGTGGGATAGCGTTTCGAAAGTGCACTGGGAATAATGTCTGCGAGACATAAATTACCAATACATACAGCAGTTGGTCTTAGATAAATGGCTCTTGGAACTGGATGCCTAAGATGGATATCTCTCTAATTGGATTTGGGGGAGGATCCTGGGCTGGATCCGCAGAATTTAGTTTAAAGTAATTCTGCGAAAATTATTGTAGGTTTACTGCTGAGGTCGCGAAATGACTTCAATTTTTCTTAGATGGTTTAAGATTTTTCTGATTTCCTTTACTATCTTCAGTTTTTGTTATTTGTCACACTCAATACTTACGTTTATACTTATTATTTAATGTTTCCTCAGAAGAGCTTAAATCGTTTTTAAGGTGGAATAACCGTTCAATTTAGGCGATAATGATCCTATCATTATCGCATTTTCAAAGTTATCAATCTTAGAAAGTCTTTGTTGGGCAACTTCCGTCGAATAAGCCCTTTACGAACAAAGTCTTTTGTTTACCCTCCCGATAGATTCCAGGTGGATGATACTGGTATCTGTATCACTTAAGAAGAAATAAATGCGTTAACAAGAAGACATATAGCTATAATCAAATATTGGCGTGATCTTTTAAAAACACACAAAGAGAAACGTATGTGTTACGCTAGGGTACAAAATAAACAGGTACCTAGGTATAAATTAAAATTCCAGCTACAATCAAAACAAAATTCTACCAGAAGACAATTCTAAAACGACACTCTTGAAAACTTTACAGTAGATCGAGTTTCTTTAATGAACGTTTGAGACGGCACAGTCTCGTATTGACCCAGATATTGGAGAACTGATAAATAAACCAGAGCACCTCTGTTAACCGCACAATCAGTTAAGTCACCCTGCACTTTTACAATAGTGTTGACAAAACATGCCGACACGCTGATAACCTCGCCTCGTCATTTGAAAACACGTAACTAGTGAAATAAATGTCATTAAAGAAAACTCTGAAAACAACTGGAAAAATATGTATTGAGTAAGTACGAAGTAAATGACGTTTCCTAAAATTAAACTAGGTAGGTATTGTAAATTACTATAAAGCTACATAATCAATATTAACAGTGCTCTTAAATTCAAGATGAAGGCTATAAAATGTTTACAACGTAAACAAGCATAATTTCATCTTAATAAATAGGTATTTGCTGATGGATAGGAAAACGTTAATGTTATTAAAATTCCCTCCAATATAAATAAAATTGAAGAAACATTTACGACTGATTTTAATAGCAATAGAAAAATTGCTGTTGACTAATATGACTTCTGATTTTTTAAGATTTTAAATTTGGGTAGGAACTTGTAATTAAATTTACTGACATTAAACTAGAGCTGATAAAGCAGTTTTACGGACTTATTGGCACTATTGATGATATGAATTCTTAAGGGCAATATAAACAATGCTCTATGGCTGGGAATGGTGAAATTTTGATAGAACGATGTTGTGGAGGACCTCAAATGTTTGGATTGGTGCCAAAATAATCAAGTAACGGAAGAACCGGTTGTATCTCTTTATTTATTTTATAACTCTTACTGTTTATTGACCATCACGATGAGATTTGCAATCCAATAGACCTTTGAGGAAAGTGGATCAAACCGTGATTCCGATTCGAAGATCTTTACTTAATTTTCCACGAGTACCTCTGCCTACTTTTTATCGTTTTTAATCTGCGACTTGTTTGGTTTCTCATTTTTGTTTTATTTTAATTCTTCATTTAAATAGCACAAAGTTATAGGTATGTTCTTTATGGCTAAGCCTAGTTTTCTTGAAATAACAATAAAATCTATCAATCCACGATTCATTTAAGTATAACGTTCCCTCGGGAACTATGCATGTTGTTCGAGATAAAAATCAAGCTGCTTACCTAAATCTAAACAGAGGTAGCCTATATCATCATTCCCCGGGACTCGAACTAGATACCTCCATAATAACAAATTTCATCTGAAGCGTGAAAAGGTAAACAGCCATACATATATACAGACAGATGGACAAACATATATTAGTATTAGGGTATCTATAAGTATGGATTCTTTGATTCATCATCCTTTTCCTTTTTATCAACCTACACACTGTTTATTACGGAGTGTTTATTTTTATATCACGTCTGTTTGAGTAGGTAAGTTTAATTTATATCTACCTGTACCTTTAACATAATAAATTTAACTTTAATACATTAAGTAACTAGTCTAAGTGTGTATAATTCTCGTTAAATCTCAAAACCAGGTCATCTACGTAAATTCTACCTTTACTCACATTCACGTTGCAAATCTGCCACATTATCGTCACCTTGGCTGTATTACTCACTTACAGAGACAAACACGCTCTTATCTATCATACATTAATACAAGCAACCGTGAAACATTCCACGAAAATTACATTTTACTAACCTTACAGCGAAAAATCCGGCTGCGAAGGATCAAAAAGATTAGCGTTTCCAATTCAAAAGCACATTACATCCATTGAGTTCACTTTGGGCCAACGTTACACAGGACGGTACGCTTGTTGAGCACACATAACATCACATTTTGCACTGAAGAAAAACAATGGAAACAGGAGATCCAGTTAGACGACGTCGACAGACACGTGAACACAGAAACCAGTTTATTTCAACAATTAAAAATGTGTTCGTCGAGGAATACGACGGTGGGTTGGCGGCGGGCGACACAGATCCTCTCGCGACGAGAGCTGCCGAGCGACTGAGGGGGCCGACCGGCGGGAGCGAACGAATACGCGCGATGCCATGCGTGAGTCGCGAACCCTCAGCCCGAAATAAGTATTATTATTACGAGCATTACCTCAGCAGCATACGCCGACCGGTGCGGTGTCGCCGCCACACTTGCATTTCATTCCGTTCATACAACGTAATTAGCGTTGCGCCCGACGTTTTCAGCTCCACAAACAGCTACATCATTTTCATTAAGAATAACGTCTCCACTGTCTTCTGACTGACACAACTAAATTGTCAGATCTTCATCTAAATATTTTTATAATCTGATATCTATTTAAGAATTTATTGTGACGGTCCTCTACCTGCTACCAGTGGTATAATCGAAGGATCAAAGATGACTTCAGCTATTGAAAGGGCGTATTGTGCGATATCACAATGGACGGATAAGATCGGGGAGCTCGAATGCAGGCAGATGTGGAAACGTCTCATCGATTGAGGCAGTGGAATAGGTCATCTAGCGTTATGTCATGGACGACGTACCTACTTATTTTATTGGTACAGATGGGAATTCAGCGTAACACAATTGATGTCCGAGAAGACATATTATTGCTGTGAATGATAATGGTCTAAGAATTGAGTAGGTACTCGTACTTATGGATGATGTTTTCTCATATAATCATATAGATCTAATCACTGTTCAAAACGATAATTAACAAGTAAAGCGTGGTACGCATCTAATTGTAATGTAAAGTGAAATATCTGGTGATATTATATTACTGGGATCTGTAGGAGTTGATAACATAAATTAGAATGCCACTGAATCAGTTTTAGATTTATAGAGCAAAATTACTCGTTAAGCGAAAAATACTGTATAAATACAAGTCTAAATAGCGCACATTTACCAAGATCACGATCGATCGGGTGCATCCGACCAATTTTATTATGCACGGCCCGATAAAGCGTGTAGTGGCAATTTGTCACCGACCGTGAAATGGTTCACAGATTCATCGCCGCTCGCCCACAATACGAAGTTTTCATAATACGCCACACACGGACCCGCCGAACCCAAACTTCCAAATTCAAAGCCTACATCGACGATAGCGCCGAAATTTCAGAGTTCAACGGAGCTATTGATGAAGTTGTTATTAATTGTTTTGATAGGAAATGAAGGCACTTTCTTGTTAAGCTTGTTGATGTTGAATGAAACGTCTTTATAAGACAAACCTTGAGTATGCGATAAATATTCGTCTAAATTGTCTTGAAAAGTAAAAAAAAATGGTAAAATAATTTCACTAAGACTTATCAAATCAGGTATTTTTTAGCATTGAGATACTACACTAACATTATAAATGCGAAAGTAACTCTATCTATCTGTAACCTCTTCATGCATAAACATAAACCGCTGGTTAGATGTAGAAAAAATGGTATGGATATATGTAGGTCTTTTACCCCTGAAAAACACATAGCTTCCACGGGAATTCTAAAACCTGGCAGAAGGTAGTCATGTTACATTACAACGTAAAACCAAGCATTAATAATCTACCAAAGACCAATATAACACGTCAGATCGCGAGAGACAATACAAACATAGTTTCAGCTAACAAAGTCGGTGTGTACGGGCGAACAGTTTTACATCTGATCCGAGCACAATAGAGTTAGTTCGGTTTGAAATTTGTCGGTGAACTTCCCCCGTCTTCCGGTAGCGATTATTGTGTCCAGAACTCGCTTGATTTATTAGCCCCACTATTGCTGCCGTCTATGTTTTCCTGTGGGCCAGTTATTTCGTTGGGAATTTTAATTATTGCTTTAGTGGAATGGAAATTATCTAGTTTATTCCTTTCTGGGCTTGAAGCAGACTTTATTTTTATTACCAGCATCATTACGTCAGCCGAAAGATGTTTCACTGCTGGACACAGGTCTCCTCCAACCGTAATATTTTAAAATGATTTAAGCTTTGCAAAAGAAGACTAGCAAGGTCTAGTTTTAATATCGATTGGAAATAAGCATATCAATGCGATTAAATGCAAAGCTCTGGTCTAAAGCCGTTCTGTTTTTTTTTTGATCGAAATAGTAAAAAAAAATTACTTTCATAATGAAAAAATATATGTAATAACAGGAGAATAAAATAATCAAGCCAACTGTAGATTAAAAAATGTTTTACATTTAATGTAAAAAGTTCTTTAGCTAGTTATTAGTGTTCAACGGTCCTTAAGGCCCTTCAGACGCTGTTTAATTCCGTCATCCATGAAGGGAGAACGCCGCGAGCATGGAACAGAAGTGTGGTGGTGCTCTTCTTCAAAAAAGGCGATGTCAAAGGAGCCATGATGACTACTGAGCCATGTATACAAGCTGTTTTCGAGAGTCATTACGAACCGTCTCGCGCGCAGGTTTGACGAATTCCAGCCTCCCGAACAAGCCGGTTTCCGAAAGGGCTATAGTACCGTATACCACATACATGCGTTGCGGCAGGTTATACAGAAGACCGAAGAGTATAACCTCCCCCTTTTCCTTGCATTTGTGGACCTCGAATTGAAGATCGTAATCTTCGATTCGAGGTGCCAAGCTGACTACCGGTACGTCGAAGTGTTGAAGTGTTTGTACGAGAATGCCACCATGTCAATCCGACTACAGGACCAGACCACGATGCCTATTCCACTGCAGCGGGGAGTCAGACAAGGAGACGTAATCTCTCCGAAGCTGTTCACCGCTGCATTGGAGGATGCCTTCAAGGTGCTGGACTGGAAGCTTCGCAGTGTCTTTTCGTCCAAATTAGTCATGTATTAGTAGTGTCTTAAGTCGAAAGTCTTCGACCAGTGTGTGTTGCCAGTGATGACTTATGGTTCCGAGACGTGGGCGCTTACGATGGGCCTCATAAGAAGGGTCAAGGTCACCCAGAGGGCAATGGAGAGGGCTATGCTCGGGGTTTCTCTGCGTGATAGAATCAGAAATGAGGATATCCGCAGTAGAACTGGGGTCACCGACATAGCCCGAAGAATTGCGAACCTTAAGTGGCAGTGGGCGGGGCACATTGCTCGCAGGACTGATGGCCGATGGGGCAAGAAAGTCCTGGAGTGGCGTCCGCGAACCGGTAGACGAGCTGTCGGTAGGCCTCCAACAAGATGGAGTGACGACCTTGTAAAGGTCGCGGGAACGCGGTGGATGCGAGTGGCACAGGACCGGTCTGAGTGGCGCGCCTTGGGGGAGGCCTATGTCCAGCAGCGGACGTCTATCGGCTGAAATTATGATGATGAGTGTTCAACACGGGTTTCATTGATTACATCAACATCAAGAATTTTATTCTAAAGCAAATTTACTCCAAACCGCTGAACCGTACCGAATTAATCCCTTTTAAATCTAATATATCGCCCGTATCGAAACGACTGACCAATGTTTTAGGGGCATATTACACGAGCTTCGAATTCCGAGATCGTCGTACTGATAGGAAACGGTGTCCAATATTTGTTTCGTATGATTTCAATAAACTCCCCTCGAGCATAAATAATGCATGTCGAATTGTACACATGGCGACATAAACGACGATGGTACTTATAGAGATATGAAAAAGGTTGAAGATGGCATCTCAACTTGATTCGCCGCGCGTAAGCTACAGATAAAGATCGATAATAATACGACGGTCAAACGAAGTTTTACGTATACCGCGCTTTCTCGTCCGCTATGTCAACATCTGCTAAATTGGTATATAGTAATACAAACCATATCGTCAGTTAATAAGGATCATATTCAGCAGCAACAGGTACCTATAATCTTTTAATAGTCTCAGTCTGCACCTTTATTGCTCCATTTGGCATTGCTCTTGAAGTATTCCTATTTACTGGACTGGAATCAGACAGTCATGTGGCAGCATTCTCGGATTTCTGTAATATTTTCGTTGATACAAGTTTTAAATGTTGTTTTACAGCAAAAAGTTATTTCATTCAGAGTGGAAAACTTTCTCCTCAATTTAATTCCGAATTTGGAATGTCGTTTTAAACACATGTTTTACTAGGTATAAGCAATATGAGTATTTCTTTAAAACATGGTGTTTGGAATGAAGCTTTTTCATTCACGGAATTTAAAAAGCAGCGGGGAGCATAATTTAGGACCCCTTTTTTGCTCCTACATACGATCACATAATTATGGTTACCTATCTATTTAATGATTTTCAAATTGATTTTAAATATAGAGGCCCTTAAGTGATATAAATGAAGCAAAAATAGTCACACAATGGCGTACGCATAATCGTCTCAAAAACAAAGAGGATTGATAAAATCAAAGGGAGACAATAACAGGTCGGCGGCGATATTAATCTCTCCCAAACGTGTATTTGAAATTTCATTTTTATTGCCATTCGAAAGCATTTGGGCCGAAACAGGCCGTTCACGTGCGCCGGATGTCGATGTGAAAAGGACAAAACCATTCAGGGGTCCTTTTGAGTTAAACTCGCGGTTTAATGCCAAAACAAGACTTATTGTAAACTCGACCGATTTAAACCTCAATCAAACCGCAGCACTCGCGCTCTTATTTCTTGAGAACGAAGCTCAAATTTGAACAGCTTCGGATTCATCGGGTGTAAATATTTTCTGGTCAATTTAAAAGCAGGTACGTCTCATTGACGGCACGCTCCTGTCTCGGACGCGACTCGTAAAATCGAAACGGAACTGCGATATAAAAGAGACAGATGAATATCGAGATGAGAAAACCGCCATTATACAAGTGACATACAGCGCGGCGGATTATCACACGATTAACGTCTTTAAAAAGAAAGTTGAAATAGATAACATAGGCGTTACCTTAGTCGATGAGTTATCTGAAAGTATCATCTTCGCTTATGGTCCGTTTAACCAAAATGGTTGACACTTCTCTAAAGCTACTTAGATTGTAGCTCAGGATAGAGATTACAGATTAGGATAGAGCGTTTTTTGCTGATTCGAGAAAAATAACCACATAAACTTTACAAAACATTTATATAAACGTTGGTCAATTTACCGCTGCAGAAGATAAAATCTAGAACATTCTTCAATCAAATATGGGTACGGTGACACAGCGAAACTCTTTGGCCATTAAATGTTGCCGGCCGTGTGTCGCGATAAAAGAGCAAATGAAACAACGATTTTATTCTGCCGGAAAAAAGAGAACTGGCGGCTCCATTCTGTTCTCGCTTCCCCTGCGAAAATTTCATTGAATAGTCGGTACCCATGTTAATTATTCCTTAGTTGGGCAACTTGGAGAAAGGATTTGCCGAGTTTCAGCACATCTTTAGTGCTATTAATCTGTCTTTTATGGGGACGTCGTCAAGTTAGAGGGGAGTACTTTCCTGACATGCTCGACGGATTTCAGCCAATGCTTTAGTGGAGAAGTTTCACGATTTTTGTGTACTATGTTGCAAGGTCTATTTGCAATTTTGCTATAAGACGGAAGAACTTTAATTTCAATTGAAAACTATTTGTTCTTTTGGTTTCAATTAGCAGAATATATATGAATAGTACAAGATTTTTGCTATTTTATTTCATGATACAAAATCTGCTGAATTGATTTGTGAGGAAAAGAAAATATCACATGACAGACTAACAAGATGAACACGATGAGTGAGCATGTAAGGGAAAATAAAGAGAACGGACCAATGACAAGCAAGCAGTACCCGCAAAGTAGATTACTCGGCTCCTAACGAACAGAACTTGCAATGAACAACACCTGAACTAGCGAACAACGTGCGAAGTCGTTCCGACGTTCTGACACGTTATCGAGGCAAAAGAGTGGAATTTTTGTTCATATATCATTGGCATAATTGTCGGTTTGTGCGGAGCGGAGTTTACTGGGATGTTCAGGTGTTACTGCAAGCAAATTAATATGAAATACTTAGTGACTGACTTAATTTGAAAGTTCTTTTGGGTTTTAAATTTACGGTGTACAAACTACGTAGATACGTGGAATTACACATTATTAATATGACAGTGTACATAGAAAAATGGGTGAAATAGTTCTGAGAAGGGTTGTAATATTTAGATGCTTATAAGAATTGTTAATCTTTGGCTTAGTTGCATTATCCTTTCATTGTTACCTACAAATCTGTCACTCAAATCTGTTTCGAGCATTTAATCCGGTCAGCCTTGACCACGTGTTATTTCTGCCATCCGAAACTTACCTAATCAATCACGGAACCTTTCCTGATAACAAATTACGCTCCACATGCGTTAACATCCGTACAAAACATCCACGGCCAGATAGGCCCTTTGTCGGGAACAGGTAGAACCTTTTGATTTGCTAGTCAAAGAAAAGTAATTCCATGGGATTCGGACGCAAAAAATGTTGCGTTATCTTAATGGCTTATGTGTTTTAGGGTTTGTTTGTTTTTTTCTCGCGTCAAAAAACCATGTTGCTTTGGTATCGATGGATCATAAAGCAATATTTAGTTTTTTTTACCATCATACTATTATTACGCTTTAAGATCGGTGTTTATTCAGCGTCTTAAAGTATAAATGCTTGTTCTCCTTTAACCACAACAGGGCTATTTCCGTCAGCTATTTCATTAAGAGATTTGAGTGTGTCATTATAACCGAGTGCGCCATCATCATTTTCTCTCACAGCCTCAAGTAAAAGGCTTATAATTGAACCAACGACTATAATAACATCAGTGACGGTAATGTCTTGCGAATGGGCGAGCACGGCCGGCGGAACTTCCGGTATGTGGCCTACTTATTGTTGGCATACCTGCTTCTGCTTTGCAATTAGAACGGTATAATCGACGAATATATTATTTAAATTTATTATAAAAGCTAAAAGGGTTTGGGAAAAAATGAGGAAATTTCGAGATTTATTTTCGTTCATGTCTCTAAAGTTTTGTTTTTAGAATCGATTTTATAAAGCTTGTTAAGCAGATTAAAATTTGACAATAATTGCATCTAGTTGACTGTATTTGAACGAAGAATACTATTTGGACTTTTGAAATGAGTCTAGGTAGACGCTATGGCCGCCATCGGTGAGAATGGCATCATCAGTTTCTTCAACTTAGGTCTAGGAGCTCCAACTGAGTCCTGGGATACGCCATGACATGAGAATCATGAGATGGAGAGGATGGAATGAGTTATAGAGTCGGTGGGTCAAGGAAAAGATGATTAACGGTTGTGACCGGCGTAGTGTGTACCAGTTTTGGCGGTGGACGTTGGTAGAAGTCATTTGTAAGATTTATGTTTTGGCTAATGATCTTATTGATGGAAGTCTCAAGTTTAAGTTCGTTGAGGGTTGAGGTAAAGGGTCTGCCAAGCCTGTTAAAATTGCATAAACTTAATCCCGATCACAATGAAACAATACACTATTCTCCTTTCACATCAACTGCAGATGCAGATCTTATCACAAATTCTTCCAACACTTTACGTAATGTCACTTCTATTAAACATTGATCTATCTGGGATCCATTGTTCTGAATCAATTTCGCTTCAGAGGATTTTCTTTGTGTTCACAAAGAGCTTCTTTGACAATAAGGGTGCAAATTATTTGCTACAATAATGGTGTCTTTACAGAAAAGGCTATATCCTGACTCGAGGGCGGAAGAAGTCTGGAGGTGATTAGGATCGCTTATAACACCTGGTTTTTTATTTGTTACGTCTAGGCTGTTAAAAGCTTTACACAAGATATGAGCTTGGATCAAGAGGATATAAGATATGTTGTTATTAGGTTAGAGATTGCCACATGTTTTCAACAAAGAATAAATATTACTAATAATCATTTTTCTGTTGTAAACTCAAGTCTACATGAGATATTTTATTGAATGTACGTTATTATAGCTCTATCTAATCTCTAACATTACAGATAAATATGATTATTCACTCGAATCTGCTCAAACGTTATATTTCCAACCATAGTACAAAATAAGATGACGTGACATATAAAATAAACATTTTCATAAATCTCATTTTCTGTGGAATGCTCAGTGAGTATCTACTCGTAAATACAACCAGTATACTACGACACAACTCAGAAGGCGCGTAAGCCGTTTATACAGAGTTTATTATTGCTTAATCCTCGCGCCTTCTAAGTAGCGTCATGTTATACTAACAGTATGTACGCCACCCGCGTTGTTTCATCTGGATTTTGTAATAATGACTGTCATTTACACGGTCGGGAAGACAGCCCAAACTAATTGAAGTGGAAGCAAGCAGGAGAATACAAGTAAAAGGGTTTTTATATTTAAAAAGTATTTAATTATAAATTATATACAGTAGACAGGCTAAACATTCGGCCGGAGAGATGATCGCGGGTCACATATTTGCATAGAGCGCGCGTGTCGGGGGTTTAGCGGAGCGCCGGCGGGCGGCTCTCCGCTACCCTATATGGAGCGCGGCGCGTCTCCATTGCTGTTACTATGTATATTAAATTAAGTATACTTTTTTTTGTGTTCCCGATTCCCGTTTTCTTTCTTTTTAAACCTTATCTGAATCACGGGGAATAAAACAAAAAAAACAATGAGCTAAATCTGTGAAGCCGTTTTCGAGTTTTAGCGAGACAAACGAACAGCGATTGATTTTTATATATAAGAAAGAAGATAAGACAGACTAGCTTTTCCCCCGCAAATTCGTATGCGCAGAAATATTAAAATGATAATCCCGTTTTTTTTTCTGTTCCCGTGGGAATTTCGGGAAATACTCTCTAATAGCTCCCCTACGTTCCCTAAGAAACCTGCATGCCAAATTTCAGCTCACTACAACCAGTAGTTTCGGCTCTGCGTTGATCGATCAGTCAGTCAGTCAGTAAGTTTCTTGTTTTATGTATATAGATAGAAGATAGTACTGGACGACCGAGCTTTGCTCTGGCGAAAAAAGATTAAACCAAGTTTTCTCAGATATAATACCTTAGCTATTTAGATCGATTTGTCGCCCCCGTAAACTCCTATATTCCAAATTTCGTTCAAATCGTTAGAGCCGTTTCTAAGATCACTTGGATAAATAAATAAAGAAATAAACAGAGATATACAAGATTAGCGCGTTTAAAGTGTAAGATTAGAACACCAGACAACGGCCTATTTATGTCCCACTCTTGGGCAGAGACATACCCTCACCGCGAGAGCGATTGGGCTGAATCGACCTCTTCTTTTTCTTCTTGTAAAAATATTTAAAAATCTGACTAAGTAAAGTTCGAGAATTGCGGAACCGGTTTGGATGTCTTTTTTTGTTTTGTTTGTGTGAAAGTCAGGAAAGGTTTGTATTGGTTTGAAGGGCAAAGACGGGTTATTTACTTTATTATTTTTAGAGAATTAAAACATACTGAGGAAACCTGCACCTGGATAAGTAATTTAAAGATGAATGTGAACACCAACACACTCGGCTCGGGCCTCGGACGGTATATGGTTAAAAAAAACATCTTAATATTGTGAGGAGGCTATAATTATTTAATTGATTATTCCTAGGCACTTCAATGATATCAAATTTTAGAGATATGTATGTAGTTGTTTCTCTATTAATTTTATATAGACTTCAACGTCGGTCTATTCTACCACGGACGTTTCTCGTATCGTCCCACCAAATGGAGCCGCGCCGCCAAAGATCGCCTCTCCCAGCCCGCGGCAGTCGTGGCCATCCAATAACGCCTCCATCGCGACGGCGTCACGATACCGCCGCAATTTGCGATTCATAGCGCCCGGCACAGTCGTAATATTTATTACTAACAGTCGGCCGAATCATGCACTTGCGCGAGGCAACGGTGAGGGGACGCGGGGAAGCGAGCGGCAGGGTCGGCGAGCGCAATCTCTTACGTTTCAGTTTGGGTAAAAAAAAATCGTAATGATGTCCGGCTGTCTGTTCTCCTGTACAGGTTGCATTGTTATAATTTACAACCGATTCTCATGAAATTTTGTGAGCAGCTTCCAAACTTAGATTTTTGTCTATTCAGTTTTTGGAAGATTATTAAAATGGCGGATCTATGGGGTTCATATGCCTAAAAACCGGTTGCAAGCTTTGCAAAAGTAGAATCGCGACTCGCGAGCTCTATAGCTCACAGTAAGATGGCGATCGATTGCAACAGAGTCTGTTCGGATAGCTTGCCTATCAAGCTGAGCCCAAGGCTCTGATACAGTCAACTGTGACTGACTTGCTCGTGATATTACGGTCGTGAGATCGAAGCTTCGATTCCGAAACATTGTAGCACCATAACAGTACCTATTCATTGAAATAATGCAAAATGTACGTAAAACGGATGATAGATTATGGAGAGCATTTATGATACAATTTGAAGATGGGAGGCCGGGATAAAAAACATTTGAGCGTTATTTCTATTATACAATAAGTACCTACAATATTCCTTATTGAATACTAGCTTCTGTCCGCGAATTTAGCGTTATACTATTACAAATTATATACTTTAACCTTCGTCCTTCCCCAAGAACCACTCTATCTATTAGAAAAAACCGCTTCGCATTCGTTGCGTCGTTTTAAAGATCTAAGCATACCTACATAGGGACAGACAGACAGCGAAGTGACTTTGTTTTATCCTATGTAGTGATCAAGGTAAGGTAATACGAAGATGTCCAAAAATTTACCTCAAACCGAACATCGCAATATTCGCAATCCATAATTCCAATTCAAACCACAATGACATCTCACTGTGCCAACAGACAACGTGTTTACGAATACTCCGAACTGTCCAGCTTCGGTCTTGATAGTGAGACAAAACGGCCAATTGGACATTCTACGTATCTCCTGTTCAACCGGGGAAAGTTAGGTGGGGATTTCATTATACGTCTTAAGGATTCCGTTTTCAGTTTGATCAAAAATCGTTGGCACTCATTACCAATGCACGTTGAGTGAAAATTTTCGATTTAGCTTTACCGGTTAAAACCGGATACGCGATCCTTTAAATCCGTCTCCTTTTTTTATCAGTTCGCGAGTAAAGAGTAAGTTTTGCAGAAATTGAAGTGTAAAAGTTAGTGAGAAGATTCATTATTTAACTTTACAGTAAGTTACTGTAAGTAGATATAAATGCGTAGATAGGTACCATTGTTTTTGTCTCCCATTGTTTTTCGTCGGCACAGTCTCTTTAACAATCATTTGTGAAATTAGCACTGTTGAGAATTTATAAAAGTGTATCCAAACTTAGTATAATCCATATTTTATCATTAACCAGTTGGCCCGGTGAACTTCGTATCACCCGAAGGCGATTCCTACACAGAGTTATTCGGATACACTTGGAACAGATACTTGGAATCCCGGGGACGGACATGGGCTTTTTATCCTGGCAAAACACATTAGTTCCCGAGGGAGTGCGATAACCGAATTCCACGCGGGCGAAGTCGAGGGCTGAAGCTAGTTAACCAAATTCCAGAAAATTGTCTCACTGACGCGTCTGCCACATTCCCTGATCGTTTCACAGAAATGCATATTTTAACGCTCCCAGGATTAGGTGGTAATGGTAAGTAATAAGGGGGACGTTTACTTTTCATTTCCCTCCCGTACACTCGTGAGTTTTAAACGCCCTGCAATATGCGGGACAAATTGCATGCGGCTCTGAGATTGAGCAAGTTGGGCACTGAAAACTCAAGAACGTTTTCGTTTGGAGTTTGAGCGTAAGTGCGAGTATCTGTGACGAGCTATGCCAATGTTTTTGAGGTTAGTTTTCGGTTACGGAGATTGAATTTTTGAGATCGGTAAGAAGATTATGATTATCCCTGAATTAAAATTAGGTTTTAGATTAGGATGAGTGTAGATTTAACTTCTTTGCAATGACACACCTCAGCGACCCTCTGCTTGAGAGGCGGTAGGTAAAACCGCTAGGCTAACCACTATCTAGATACTCCAATATGTTCAAATCTTTTCTACCATTTTAAACTATAATAGATGTAGGTAGTTTCATCAATTCACCATGCGTCTTACTGCAATTGTCATTTACTTTTTTTCATGTCGATGGTATAGGTAAACGAGCGCACAGCCCACCTGATGGTAAGTGGTCACTGCGGCCCACTAAGAAACCATAAGATCTTGAATGCGTTGCCTACCCTGAGGCCTAAGATGGAATGCCTCTGTGCCAGAAGTGCGAGCACTGCTATTTGGCAGCAGGTTAGCGGGAAAGACGGTGGTACTCTCCCGGACGGACCTAGCACTAGGCCCTACCACTAGCGTGAGGGATTCTAATGAAGTTTCGTAAAAAAAATACATATAAACGAAACCATAGGCGGTCTTTAACAAAACACCCTTTCTTCAATGGAACGTGGAAAGGAAACAGCAATAAGTCATCCCTATTTCCATTTAAAAATATGTCAGGGATATCCGCGCCCTATGGTTCCGTTACCGACTATTTCATACAGCTAAACTTTCCGGGTATAAATCTCGCTGTCATATCCCGCGGGAACTTTCCGGCCAAATTGCTTATTGATAGGCTTAAGGCGCTCTCTCTAACTTGCAGTTGTTCAACTTTAAATTAACAACTACCGTTAGTTTAAAATTGGATAAATACGTGCCTTGGCAGTTGTTGGTGTTGCCAAATATATCTAATATATAAAAAAAAGTCGGGATTTCCTCCCTGACGCACCTCTCCAGAACGCACGAACCGATTTCCACGGTTTTGCATTCGTTGGAAAGGTCTCGGGCTCCGTGAGGTTTAAGGCGGTACGAAGTCCGCGGGGTCAGCTAGTTATGTATAAAACTTATTTACACATAACAGTTCAGTTGATCAGTTGATATGAAATTTTCGGAATATGTTATGATCGGTATGTTTTAACTGTTGTTAGATGTTGAAAATCAAAAATAGACGTAGTCTGTATTTTTTCTTTTATGTATCTTATGTACTCGTAGGTTTCTTCAATGTGTGTAGTGAATAAATGTTTTTCTTCTTCTTCTTCTAAATGGATAAATGATAAAACACTGAAAACTTGTTTTATAATTTATACAAAGACTTTTGTTCAGTACCTACTCAAAACAATGAAAAAAAAAATAGAAAAAATAGAAGAAGAAAAGAAGAAGAAGAAAATATTTATTAAATATAAAACACACATAGAGATCTTAACTGACTAAGGCCCGGTTCCTATATCCACGAAACGCCTCGTTTTGCCTACGGACGGTTGATTTTTGACATTTGTTCCATAGAGAATCTGTCAAATTTTAACCGTCCGTAGGCAAAACGAGGCGTTTCGTGGATATAGGAACCGGCCCTAAAAGGCCAAGTAATTTCAACACATGGGTGTGCAAGGGGCCCGCAATGTGTGCGCATAAAATAAATAAAATTATACGAATAACACAGTGAATTTGAACTTAAATAAGTACTTTATATAATTAAATCTTAAGGTAGGTAATTAACATGGATTTCCTAACAGTAACAAACACAAGCTTTTGAGCTTATTTACTATAGTATAGTTAATATTTACAGAGAGAGACGACCTCAATGCTTTTTCAGAGCAAGGTATGACAGAAAAAAAACATCTCCCGGATTTCAATGACATTTGACACTTTATAGATGATAACATTAACGCTATCGCGACGATTACTTTTGCCATCTACTACTACTACTACTACTGCAGCCTATTTGCGTCCCACTGCTGGGCACAGGCCTCCTCTCATCACGAGAGGGTTTTTGGGCTATAGTCCCCACGCGGGCCCAGTGCGGATTGGGGACTTCACACACATCTTTGAATTACTTCGCAGATGCGTGCAGGTTTCCTCACGATGTTTTCCTTCACCGAAAAGCTCTGTGGTAAATTGAAATTGAATTTCGCACATTAAGTAAACTTAGAGGTGCGAGCCGGAATCGAACCCCCGACCCTCTGCATGAGAGGCGGTAGGTCGAACCAATAGGCCACCACGGCTTCACTTTTGCCATAGCAGAAAGCAATAACAGTAATACTATCAACAAATATCTTAATACTTAAATACATTTCAATGCACGCCAATACATTAAAACTTCCAAGCTGCATCGGGGAGCTGATCTAACAATTTTCGTCTTAGAACAGAAGTAGTTTTAACTTCGAGAAGATAAAGGCAACTAACAGGCAATTTAAGTTTTTCCCCGCCAACTTGCTTCGGATTGGGGGTCTCAACTTTCAACTAAGCGTCGCTTTACAGGTTTCAAATTCTGACGTGACGCTCGTAGAGGATTTTGAAGGTTTTATTTATTGCACGACGTACATTTATTTATGTGGACGATTTTGTAGTTTATTTGCACGAATTATTTATTCAGTGATTGTGTGGAATGAATTTCTGTTGGTTACATATCTAATATTATTAAAAATTAAGAGTTTAACGGCTCTTGCACTATTTAATAGGATCCAATACGCGCGTAATAAATTTTACTAAGTAACTAATTTTTGTTTATTTTTTCATTCATTTTCTGTCTTGATAGGCCAATTTTCCTTAATTAGATTTACCTATAGGTACCATTGTGGTTTCCTTGCGGTTATAAACAATAATGAAACATTATGCTTACTTAATTGTCTCTCTAGGTTTAATTGAATAGGATCAACATCGAGAATTTGAAATTATCGAACGCTCTAAAATTGTTCATGTGAATTGTTTGAATGTCTGAACAAAATAGTTTCAAATAATTTTCCCCATATTATGATAGATATGTACTGCACGCAAAATATTGAGTGAATTTCAGAAGCACTATGAAGCAGCTATGCTAACCAGCGGGTACGGTACTGGTAAATACCGGTGGCTCCACGGAGAGTCTCATAACGTCCCAAACCGGAGGCCGCGGCGCTCGAATGTAACGCTGCGGTTTGTGGCCCCGAGATGCTTAATATAATGAGCCAAGCATTTAATGATTCTATTATTGACCACGAATAATGTATTCATTATGCAACGGACCGCAAAAAGGGTTTAAAATGTCAATCAGTGGTAGGTAAATTAGCAGAATTCGGGAAAGCTTCTACGCTTTAAATTAAAAGCTCTACTTATTTTAAACCATTCCTCTATTTCTATCTATTCAGTTTAATACAGTTTGAACCCCATAGCTGGGCCATACTATTTAATTTTGGAACCTGCTCACCAAATTTCACGAGAATCAGTTGAGAAATGAGACCTAGGTAGAGGAAGAACAGACATCCGGACATATGAAAGCATTTTCGGCAAAGAAACGGAGACGCTTGCCTCGCTCAGACAATCAAATAGGTTTATAGTTGAACACATTTAATAAGTTTCCTAAAAACAAACCGAAACAAAAGGATAGATACGCAGCCCTAGCACATCTATTCTGATAAAGCAGAAGAAGTACCTATTATAAAGATAAACTGAAAATCAGCGTGTACCATGCTAGGAACAATTCATTTATTGAAAAACGTGCTGGCAAAGGGTATTTGTTTGAAAGGCTTGTTTACTGGAAAGTTTATTAATTTAAACTGCTCTTAGTTCCGGTCAATATGGTAGAGCTGTTTTCGACCAGCGCAATTTTTTTATGCAAACGATAGAAAAATGTAAACTGGGAAAATGCAGCGTTCAATGTTTTTCTAGTTAAATTTACTCAACATATCTATGAGACAAGGATTGTCTTATTTTACAGTTGATAAACGTTTTAGTTATTTATAATGAAGATGTCACCCAACCGAATTCTCCGTTTAAATGGTTTAGGGCAGACATCATCATCATCATCAACCCCAATCCGCAATCAATCCCTTGTGGTTATAAATCGGTTTTGTATCATGAGAAGTTGCAAGTGTTGGGACATGAAAATCCTGTCGCAGTACGAAGCTTACTTGAATATTTTTAACTCTACATAATTTATTTTAACGCCACTCGTTAGGTATATCTACGTCAGGTTAATATATTTTATAATTTCGAAGGACTCGTTCGTTTGTAAAAACGTCTGTAAATACACTGTACATTGGAACTAAAGACGTAAAAACCGGATTTTGTATTTGTTTTGTACTGGGAAATGCGCCGGGAATCCAACAGAAAAGTTCGGTAAATCGTTAATAAGTTTTTATTCAGGCGAAATTGGACGGCGGAAACACTTGTACGAAATAAAAAGAGAAATAAGGGCGCGCCGAACTGGCATACAAGTAGAAGGTTCTGCTTAAAATTATTTTATACAAGCGACCCGCCCCGGCTTAGCACGCACGGGCAGTAGAGCAATACATTATACACCAAAAGCTTTCCCATGAACACCTGTATAGATACAGGATACGTGAAAAGCGCATGAAAATCCGTTCGGTCGTTTTTGATTTTATCGACATCAGATAGATGCGGTACTGTTACAGAAAACTGGAAACTGACTTTATCCGTCTGTAAATCGGTTTTCCCAAACATGAGACCTAGTCAAATCGTTTTTTCCCAATTTCACAAATTTCACCCAAATCTTTTAAGCTTTTTGTGGGATCATTTGTAAAAATAAATATAAAAGGTTAACTAGTTTAAAGTAGGTATAAGAGATAATAATATGTAGTTAAGAAGACACCATTATAATGAAAAAAATAACATTGTGAAATGATGAAGTATAGAACTTAAGAAAAACCATTAAAAATGATATCGACGGGCCCCTAAATGAAATACAGAGGGCGTCAAATAAAAGCGAGATCGCAATGAAATCGCTGTTGCTTCAAATTGTTTATCCGGACGTCGCTTCTTTTAGCGATCAGTAAAAAAACCCACTTGTTTCAGAGTTTAAAACTTAAGCTGTAACGAATAAATCGTAACCTGTTTCTCATGCAGAGGTTCAAATGTCTACTCAAAGCTTCAAAGCTTCGACCTACCCCACACTGACTGTTTTTTCAAATATTCGCGTTCTATCTCTTTCCTTCCGTTTAGTTAAAATAACCTAAAGAACCTCAATAAGATATTTGACGAATAACAGTAAGTGCAAAAACTGAAATTTACATAACAACCACCGCTGCATCGTGAAGAGTCTCTCTCAATTTGAGAACATTGTTACCGAACTATTATAGGTTATTGATGATGACATCAGCACTTCTGAAGGTTCCGCTTCATGTTCATGGAGTATTCCATCTCTTTATGTATACAATCACATAATGTACACACTTAGATCCCTCGCGGCCTTGAAACGGGGATTAACTGCAGAAACAATACTAAAAATATACACTCGTCCCACCATATCCTTAATACCGGGGTGTAATTCATTGGTTATTGGCCGTATCTCCGATATTATTCGGGAATATTTTCGGGTTTTTCGTTCTATACGCCGCTTCGGCCGGTCGTAAAAACGGGGATGATCCTGGGCCGTCGATGCTTCACGCGATATGAGAGATTCCGCCGTTAGCTTTTCAGGTGGGGTATACGGGAGGGGAGGGGGCGGGGATCGGGAGCATAATCATTGCTCTCAAACAAGATATACTTTGTATGGTTGACAACCGAGTCGTCTAGGTCATGTTACGGCCATTTATGAAGAGGAATCATTGGAGAACCCTCGCAGGCCTACATTTGGCTATGTTCCCAAAGAAGCACTCTAGCTTAAGTGATGAATGGTACAGTGATGGTCGCGTAAAACTGACGAAGTGAAGTGTGGATAACCTTGAAAGGTTCTTGGTATACCTACCATTCAGTTGATATGATGAGTTTGTAATCTCTAGCTTAAGTAACGACAGTACTGACACTGACATTAAGTATTCTACTCTAAAGGATTCTCAGAAGAACTTGCATCTTACCAGTGTCTGTATGTTCTCGAAGACTATTTTCAATCAGTAGCATCTAACTCGCTAACTCCATTGACTTGCAACAGAAGCAAAAGCGCTGAGCTCACCGATATTTCCAATTTTTAAAGTTCTGCCTTGTTGCGACGGATGAGGCTGAGACGTTGATTGAAACTCATATGTTTTGGAATTTAATCAGGCACCGGCGCTCATGTGAATTCCGACCCTATCACCAAGTCATGTGACACAGAAAGGGGAGATTAAATATTTGCGCATCTCCGATACGGCGAACGCCTGAGAGGTCATTGTTTTGTGGAAAGATCGATTTATCGTTTGTTCGAATTTTCGTTTGTCCGGACGTGATTTAGTGGGGCCGATAACTCTTCTGGATTAAGTCAGACGGGCTTAAAATCTATCGCATGTGCAGTCGAAGGCATTGCTATGTTAATGTCAAGACTTTGAAATTGTAGCAGCTGTGGTCGTAAATTGTTACATTTGTAAATCCCAGAAAATGTACCTTTTGGAATGCTCAATTCATCCGTGTTACAAAATAGTGCGGTTGCATTACTAAAGAAATAGGTATACTGCACACAACAATATGAAACAATTAGCAACATATCACCAATATTAAGGGCAACAAATCGGGCCCAATCATGCGTTACGTGACCCCCCAACCTGGAAATATCGTATCCTTCAAATAGATGTAACTTCAGGGTCACAGCACTACAGTTATGCCCTTCTTGACGAGGGCAGCCGAATAAGGATTCGGTAGAGAAATAATTCGCTTATCCTCCGAAATTACCTATCTGGCCAAGAAATTAGCTACCCATACAAGTTGCCTTAACTCGAGAAATTAGTGCGGAACAACGGAGCACGTGAGCGATGCGTCGCTGAGGGCAGCCAGGCAGCAAAGAGTTTTGAGAAAATGGCTCAATATTTAAACAACAACAAATATATAACAAACAAATATATTTTCAACATGTTTTCCTGATCTTTTTTGTCCTGTTCTTTTTTTCTCTATTGTGTGGTGTTCAATAAAGAGCATTTGTATTGTATTGTATTGTATTTAACTAAGTACATAATTATGTTTACTAAATGTGACTAGATCGCCTCACCATAACCATCGAGTCCTAAGAAAACTGTGCTGCCTTTAATTGATAGGGGATAGGACCTAGATCCTGGACCACATTCTCTGGACTTCATCGACATCTACGAAAGATGAGGTATGCTATGACATTTGTACCATACAAAACGTGTCTCATTTATAACCACTCTTCTGGACCAAAGACTATACTGGTTAGAAATCAGTGATAATACGGATTTTGAATTTGATAGTTACTTAAGTACTTATTAAATTTTCAACTTTCAATTTGTAATCGGACAACATTTTCTCTACTTACGAGACGCCAAAAATAAACAAGTTACATATAATTCCCAGCCATTTAGTACTAGAATTCCTAAGAAAACTCAGGCATTGCTTGAATGCCAAAAATTCCTACATGTAAGTTGTAAAATTCAAAGTTCCCGACTACCCTCCAGGGGGCGCTGCGGCGCTATCAAACCAGTACGTGCAGGCAACGTTACGGTATGTAACGTCACGGCGCCGTAATATGTTATAACGTGATGTCGAGTATAGTTCGCCTTTTGTTTCCATCGGTAACTTACATAGTGGATAAACCTTCTGTATTAGGTGCTAGGTAGTGTTGTTCCAGGCAAAACATTAATTGCAATTTTGCACCTGTTGTAAAAAACGAGAAACTTAATGAGCTCCTGCTAGGCTAGTCAGATGCTATGGCCGATGTAACAGTGGCAGGCCTCATTCGCTTCCTTTGACGTGTATGCAAATTTTAATGATGAATCTCATTACTTAATTTTAATGACTGGTAGGTACATTTTACTCGGTATCGTATCCGTATCCTTTACCTCAATTGAAGAATTTTCTTTGTTAAAAGATAAACCTATTTTATATAAAACAGCACAAAATTTAGCGACAGGAAACCAGCGCTATCAAAGGTTTAAAAAGAAACCTTTGGAAATACATTGTATTATTCCGGGGTTTTTCATGACTGAACGTCCCAATAGTACAGTTAAAAAGGAACCTTTTAACCAAGCTTGTATGGTCCCTTATCCATCAATCGTTAGAAATTTTACATCAAAATCAAAAGCAACCCTCAGATCAAAATTTATATACTAGAATTTTCTTTTCGAATCGTTATTTTTCTCTTTTAAACCGACTTCATTAAAGTATTAGGTCAGGTTGTGAAGGTGTTCTCTAAAACTTTTTCAACCCGTCGAATAAATCTGTGGCTCTGGTTTTGCACCCCATGCTCATGTGTTTCGGCAGCCATCTTGTAGTTACGCGCAAGATATCAAACGTTCCAACAATGACGTTTTTAATTATTTCCAAAACGAAGATTAATTTCAAAATTAATTATTTATGATGAGACTTCCTTTGAGGTTAATGAAAACCTCAGTTGTAAAAAAACAAGATGAATGCACAATGGGCTTTTCTGAATAATGAAGAAAGCAAATAATACAAATATTTTATTTCACATTACGATTTCCAAACGAAAAATTTACACCTTTACGCTGAAAAGGGCTTGTCAATGTTTATGTGCTGTAATTGCCCGGTCCGCGCGCTCGAGTCAACGCCCGTACTCAATGGCTAAATCACTCACCATATATTGCAAGAGAAGAATTCTTGTAATTAAAGGTATAATTAAGATTGTTATAAGTTCCGGTGAGAAATATATCACCACTAAATAGTATTTTTCGCAATCGTGACATAATAGAGAGCTTTTCAGTCGAGTACCGTGTTTAGGCCACGAAGCTTGCTGAGTGGCCTAAGTAAGGTACGAGATTGAAAAGCTTGATTATGGCACTATTGTGAACAATACTTTTTGTACGAGTCCATTAAAATTAATAATTTAACTCATTAGTACGAGTATATAAGAAAAATAAATGTCGTTTGAATTTTGCTCTTCGTGGTAGGGCCTGTAATCTAGTTGGTCACGACGTGCATCTAGATGGCCATGCCGAAACGTGAAAAAGTATTTCGATCGTCTAGAGCGAATCGAAATAACTTATTTCGGTTGTTTCGGAAGTATGACTATTTAACGATGAAAAGAGTGACATTGCAGTATTCTCTATGAAATCTTAATACACATATTTCAATTGACGAGTACAAAAATGTCTTATTCTACCTTGATTTTCCAAGAAATAGCTGAAATGTAATGTTCATAATCAGTAATACATAACGAAAGTTCAACTTGATAGTACTTTCCAAATGTACGCATACTGAGCTCTACTCGTGGCATATCTTACCTAACCAATCTGCGAATAATGATGACTTATTACTCAATAAGCATGATTGAGTAATAAGTCATCATCATCATCATCAACCTATTGCAGTCAGTGGACTAATAGTACATTACACACCTAGGGCGGTCAAGTAAAGAAAGTCTCAGACCGCGGGTAATTGAGGCCCGAGCCGGAGGCGAGGGCTATAATCTAGCGGTCTGAGGATTTCTTTACGACCGCCCGTGGTTAGTATACGATTTTACGTCACCACCTGGCCGTGAAGAGGGATTTTTCGTAGCGCCCAAGGGCGGTAAATCCCGCTTTTCGGCCTGGTGTGACGTAAAACTATTTACTTCTGCCTGAAATTTCGTGGCTTTGATCGATCGGTCAGTCAGAGCAATTAGATACAGATCCTTATTCAATTACTCATGATCAGCTCGTTTGATTTATATCTTCTACATCTACGACATACTCTTAAACTCCAAATAAAACAGAACATCTTGCTAATTCACCACGCATGCCTTGACATTTCGTCGGATCTTTTTTCTGTGCCCGAAAGGTCCGAAATAGTCCGGATGACGCATTACGCCCTGAGAGACCGGGATGTCCAGTTTACGGCCGGACCCTTGTTTAGGGAGGCGTGTTCCCGGTACTGAATTACTGATACCAGAATCCAGTATTGATTTAGAGTTTATTGCGCTATAAGTTACGTGACTTTTATTTTTAATGGAGTAGGACAGACATGCATGAAGATGATTACGTGACTTAGCCTGCATGGATGAATGTAGGACATTTTACTTATTTATTTATTTATTTATTTATTTATAAAAGTTAACATGACCTTACAGCTAACGCCAATGCGTCATGAAACCAAAAAAAACAATCATAGCTATGAATTAACTAAATTTCCTACATAAAGGATACAATGGAAAGTATTTCACTACTTCTGTTTCATCTTTTTCTGTCACGTTAAAAAATGGGCTAGGTACACAGCCATGAACAAAAATGTCCTAACAGACTCACCTCACTCGCTGCAAAAGACGTCTACAGCCTATGATGATGAAAAAGGTGTATGAAGGTTGAATGCAAGAACTTAACGCACTTTTGACATTACTTACTTTATGTATCTGGATGACGACAGCTTATTGACATTGTACCTACACTAAAGTACATATTTTGAGCTTAAGCATTTTCACAGAATCTCGGCTAGTAAAAAAATCAAAGCCCTGTCATTTATTCTAAATTCGAAACCAAAACAGGCAGAAACCGGTTCAGCTGAAGCCAATATGGCGGCTAGATTAGCTAAATGTTTTATGCGTCGCTGCCTTATACCCGCCATTAGGCATGTAACGGTTATGTCCGACGACATGTGACCTTTGAAACTATGCGGTTGCGGGTAGGCTGAAGCTTAGCAAGGATTTATCGATCATCTATAGTTATACCGCAAGGCAAGGTTTTAGTTCCATTGCTATTTCAGCTAATGGAATTGGTGATGGTAAAATTTCATGATGATAACAGTATTATACCTATTAGTAAATTAGTATTTTGGTTGATTTAAGTGAGTTTGGCATCACTGTACTATTGTCTATCTTAAGTGATGATGTATCATTGTCATTTATTCTATTCTATTTACTTTTTTTTTTGACGTCCTCTGATCACATCCATATTTCAGATTAAATATACGACTAACATTTCATTGCTGGTTATTTTATAACATATTATTTTTCTTATATACTATGCTTTTCTGATTTCACAGCCCTCGTTTTAAGATGGAGATATTTTCAAATGATTTTATTACTTCAGTCAGTACATTTTATGCTTAAATTAATGCTGGTTTTAAAGATAAAGGCCGTGTAGACGTCTACCTTCAATTTAAATTCTACCACGCATAATTAATTAAGGCGGTTTGGTACGAACCTAGAGTTAATATCGCAGATTAGCTATCCCACTCTGAAACTGTATTAAGTCGCTCATTTGGCTTCAGGATACACTGTGTCGCCAAAAACAGCTATTTGCTGCGACAGTAAACAAATAATTTTCTACTTTTCTAGGCCATTACATAATTTTCAATATGGAATACTAGTTTCCACCAGCAGCGTCGTGTGCGTTGTGTCATATTCTGAAACTTTATGGCCCTATCATTAATCAGTTTGGTAAATAATATAATATTACTGTAGGGTTCTTGGGGAGGGCACATTGCTAGATGTGTCCTCCTCACTGTTAGATTATATTCATCGGTATATCTCGGTGACCCCAGTCCGTCATCATTCCTGCCCTAAACTACCAGACCACACAGAAACTCTATCAGTAGGTAATACGTAGGCCCATCGATAGGGCTCAAATGGTTTTAACATCTTAGGACGTATAACTCTTCAGAACTCTTAAAATGATCAGAAGTTTGACTTGACCAAAATTAGTTTAAAATAATTAAAAAAAGAGGGTTATTTTCTTTTGCCAACCCTCTCAGGGCAGTGTACCGAGGCTGTGACAATATTGTTATTATCGTACAAATTACCAGCCGCAATAACGGGTGGCTTATTATCAACCGCTTTTAACCCCCTGACCTGGATAATTGGGGCGGTAATGATTTAATGAAGTTGTGTCTAATAGCCTGGAGGGCGGTCATTGTTGATGACTTTTGTTTTGTCAAGCGTTTTAATCAAATTAGAATAGGTACCATTAATGCTTCTACGAAATGTAATGTTGACTGAAATACATAGAACAAACAGGTAAGTAGGTATACAGGAAGATCAATCCAAATGGGTCAGTATGGAGAAGACAGAAAATGTGAGAGATTGCGAAATCTGTTCTTAGGAACCATGGCTTCGATTTTAGATTTAAGTTACAATGTATATGTATATAACGAAGTGTTTTTTAGCACGTTGCCCTGATGTTAAGCAATAAGTTTAAATGCCAGCAGCTCCAAAGAATTCTTCAGTTCGTTGCCAACCTTTGCGTAAAGAGTGAATACACTTCTCTTTACTTGATACAAAAATACCTCAGCTTCCAGTTCCAGCGTGTTACGGGACTAAAAAGATTTCTGCATCGTGAAAGGGATATCGCTAGTGTTTATAAACCACGGTGGCCATGTATAGGTACTTTGGCGTGGGGGGAGTCCATAGTATACAAATCATGAATAAATAGGTACTACGTGAATATGTTTTTTTTATGCTAGGAGACCCTCCTTATTAATTACGTTAACATTAGTAAAGTAATTAATACTTTACTATTTGACTTTTTATCGGAGTCGTTAATTGGGAAAAAATTCAAGTGATTGTTATTACTTGTTTTATGATATTACCCCCACAACTCCTGATAACTAAACCCATCAACCAATTCTAAAGGTCCAATCACACTGTTTTACAGCCGGCCCGAGCGATGGCCTGGAATTTATCTACCTCCGCCAAAACACCAACGGCTCCAAAAGGAGCAAAGTTTCCAAAGAACATAAAAAGGCGGGCATTCGAGAGTTTTAACAGCGTGATAAAACAGACGCTTGGGTGACGAAAAATGACGTCATTTAACTTGTAAATTCCCGCTTATGAGAGTAATCTTGGTTAATGTTACGGTGAGACTGGAGTTTGATTGGTTGCCAGGATTCGATTTTTAAACTGAGCCGCTTTATTTGTTCTGAAAATTCTAGAAGGTTAGTGTGAATCGGATGGAGACCTTTTAAATAGATTTAACATAGGACTTTACAAAGCACCATGTATATATATAGTTACATTAAAGGTTGTTGTCAGAAAAAAATACAGTTGCCAAAGTACATATTTTTTATACAATACATATTTAGGTTTTGGTATTTTAAGAGCACTCTAAGAAGGGCTTAGAAGAATTTGGAGAGAGCTCCAAAAAGGAACATTAAAAAAAGCCGGGTTAGCCTAGTGGCTTAGCCTAGTGGCCTGTCCAGTTAGGTAGGTCCAACTTCGAGAAAGAGGTCAATCGTCGAATCCGACTCGGCTGGGCAGCGTTCGGGAAGCTTCGCAGTGTCTTTTCGTCCAAATTACCACAGTGCCTCAAGTCGAAAGTCTTCGACCAGTGTGTGTTGCCAGTGATGACTTATGGTTCCGAGACGTGGGCGCTTACGATGGGCCTCATAAGAAGGCTCAAAATCACTCAGAGGGCAATGGAGAGGGCTATGCTCGGGGTTTCTCTGCGTGATAGAATCAGAAATGAGGATATCCGCAGTAGAACTAGGGTCACCGACATAGCCCGAAGAATTGCGAGCCTTAAGTGGCAGTGGGCGGGGCACATTGCTCGCAGGACTGATGGCCGATGGGGCCGGAAAGTTCTCGAGTGGCGCCCGCGAACCGGGAGACGAGCTGTCGGTAGGCCTCCAACAAGATGGAGCGACGACCTCGTGAAAGTCGCGGGAAACCGGTGGAAGCAAGTAGCACAGGACCGGTCTGATTGGCGAGCCTTGGGGGAGGCCTATGTCCAGCAGTGGACGTCTTTTGGCTGAAATGATGATGATGATGAGCCTAGTGGCTTAACCTACTGCAGAGGGTCGGAACTTCAAACTTGAGTTTACTCACGTGCCAAATTCAATTTGAATTTACCGCTCAGGTTGTTAAGGAAAACTGCACGCATCTGAAGTCACCAATTCGCACGGGGCCTACGTGGAGACCATAGCTTCAAATTTGCTCGTGATGGGTGGAGCCCTGTGCCCAATAGTGGAACGCAAATAGGCTGTATTGGTCGTTTGGTTAAAGAAGTTTTCATAAAAAAATACTCCCATAGATAAAAATAAGAATTGTGAAAGAAGAACTCTTTAACAAAGCGTGTCCTAAAAGCCTTCCTGTATTACGGAATTTATTCCCCTACGTTAACATAATACAAGCTAATTTGCTGAGTACTTTCCTTATTCATTTATACCTTTTTAGCGGTCACAGGTGCATATCCAGTTATAAACACTCTAGTTTCCCTTTCAATGTTTTTCTTACCGGCATCCAACATAGCAAGACTTCTACGGCATATAAGATCCATACGACTAAGGGACCCACTTATGCTGGCTGTTATGGAGAAAGCACCAGTGTACTAAGAGATCTCTCGTTTAACGGTTGTTTAGAAACAAGGTGTCAGCTTATTTTGGTGATTAGTAGGAAAAATAACGCTTTTTTAGATGGAAGGGTAGCCTTGACGAAATTTTGTTTTTAGAGACCGTTTTCTAAGCTTATTATTGTAGATGATATATTTGCCAAATTTGTACCTAGTTTATTAAGTGGTAGCCTAGTGGTTTAATATAGGCTTCTCATGCAGAGGGTAGAAAATCTCGCTGGTCTCGCATCTTTGGGTATGTAGGTGGGTATATTATATTCGTCTAGTTTTGGTGTTGGTCAGCCATTTGAAAAAAACCACAACACGATAACAGCCACGTTGATGTAAGTCCTTAAGAGTTCAACAGATTATCGACTCTATCATCATTCACAGAAGGTAGGTAGATTGATCTTGCGAATAATAGCGATTACTAAAAAAAACATTCTCAGCTAGATGCCAAGGGTAAGTTATAAAAGCTACTTATTGGGAAAGGAGATAGAGTCGATAATCAGTAGGTAGTTAACAATTACGGATTACGAATGCTTAAGATTGAACGCCTCTATGCCGGCCATCTTATTGGCTCTCTTTACTATTGCTGTTAGGCAGCAGGTTAGCAGGTAATTTTTTTAAATATATTACGGTACTTATAGGCAAACGAGCGCACAGCCCAGCTGATGGTAAGTGGTCACTGCGGCCAATGGACACCGAAATCCTATGATCCCCCATTAAGAAACCTTAAGATCTCGAATGCGTTGCCCACCCTGAGGCCTAAGATGGAATGCCTCTGTGTCAGAAATTTCACCGGCTGCCTTAACCCCCTACCGGAACACAACAGTGCGAGCACTGCTATTTGGCGGCAGGTTAGCGGGGAAATACGATGGTAGGTACCCCCCCGGACGGCCTTAGCACCAGGCCCTACCACTAGCAAATGAGGGTGCTACTATCCGGACCAGTCTTTTTAGGGTTCCGAAGTCCACAAGGAACCCTTATAGTTTCGCCATGTCCGTCCGTCCGTCCGTCCGTCCGTCCGTCCGTCCGTCCGTCTGTCCGCACTATTGCTCAGAGATGCTTAGGTCTAGAGAGCTGTAATTTGGCATGAATATGCATATTAGCTACGCTGACAAAGTGGTAGAATAAAATTTTGAAATATTTTTTTTTATAGTGTGGGTTTGTTAAAACCATTTTTTGATTAAGTGATGCGTTTGTGAAATATTAAGCTTTAAAGTGCTATTTTTTGTTAGAGTCACGTGTCCCCCCCCCCCCCTGCCAGCTAAATGGTGGTATTTGGATAGCTGAAAAAAATCACGGTTGTGGCATATATAACGTAGTTGAAAGGAAAACTATCAGAGCTAAGTAGGCTGTACAAACTTACGAGTAATAGTCGACCAACTTATAATGATGATTTTTCTCGAGCGGCAGGGGCGTCGGGCGGGCACGTCATATCACAGGCTAGCTAGATGCTTATAAGTCTTAGAAAGGTACTGTGGGCATCCTCAACTTCGGAACCCTATAATTTGCGCGTGGCCCGACACGCACTTGGCCGGTTTTTTTAATTTCTTTCCTTAGCCCTGAATGGGCTTACAAAGTATAGGTGCTGACTTTACTAAATTGGACTCCCCGGGGAGGATAAGTTAAGTACCCATTGACAATTTCAGAGCAAAGAACTTCTGCAATTCACGTAACGGTGTTCCATTGGATAGGAATTACGCAATTTGAATTCTCTTTGTAATTATTGTAAAGAATAGAATTTAAATCTTTATCATTTGTATATTGACTTGAGCCCCTCTTGATGATTATGTCATTTCGGAAGTTGAAAAAAAGGTATGGTAAGATTTGTATGTTTAAGCATAGGCTTATCCAGTTGTTCCACTAAATTTTTCATCTAAGTTAAAAATATAGAAGAAGAAGAAGAAGAAACATTTATTCGGTACAAAACACACGACATAACATAAATAACAATAAAATCGAAGAAAACAATAACATTTGCGTGTGATTTGTCACGAAATATGCTTGTACTATAGGTATAAAAAGACGTATAACCATTGTATCTCTAAACTGAACAAAGGAAGTCCATTATGAATAATTAAATAAACAACCCCTGTTATTAAAAATTAAAAGCCCATTTGATTCAAACGAATCTTTTATCTGGTAATTAATTATTAAGAATCGCCTCTTCAAACACAGCTTTTTTGTAAAAAAGGTTCCTTCAACTCATTTCTTTCGACGAAACAGATCTAAATTCACAACGTAGCTAGTACCTGCTGCGCGGCCTTTTTGTAAAAAAACCTGTTAACAAATTGACACAGCACGCAAGACACTTATTGCAGGTAAAAGGTGAAAAAAACCTTTTAACATGGTTAAGAGCAGCCAGTCAGCTCGACAAACTAAAGTTTGACTTACATTTTTTTATAGCATTTGTTGTAAAACTAGCACACAGGCCACCTGATAGTAAGCGGTCGCTATGGCCCATGGACATGAGGATTCAAAAGATTTCGAATGCGTTGCCAACCCCAGCCTTACCGAAGAAAATAATGCGAGAAAATAGTGGTTACCCGCTAACAGCAGTCTGTTAGCGGGTAACCATACAAAATTCATGATTAAATCGCAAATAAAACAGTCCTGTGCCGTTCGCATCCATTGGATACCCACGGCCTACCTTCCTACTACCGACATATATTATAGTTAGGTACGCGTACGCCATTTTGAGAACTTTCTGCCCCCACTGCCCTTCTTACCTTTGATAACCGACAAAAAGACGTATATAAATAAATTACATAATTTTTCATGAATGCTAGTCATAAAAACCTACACATAAAGCGTTTTCACCTAACTCGTGCATTGTAAGCCCAGAATTATTCAGTAAGTTTTGTTTTTTCTCCCGCCGCAATAAATTAGCAACTTTATCGGCCTTTGTGAAAGGGTTGGAAAACTTGGGCGTTACTTTATTCAGGGAGGTTTTTTGATGTCTGTGTTTGAATAAACACTAGGTGTTGTCTTTCATAACTTAACTAACTTAGGAGTTTATATAATTTTAAACAATTATATTTTAGAGACTTGTTTGAATGTAGGTGAGGGTTGTTTTTGATTAGAGAATATACTCGATTTTGCGACTGTGAACATGCCAAGACAAATGTATGTAAATGACACAGTCTCTGAATAGTTAGCAAGCAAATAATTGTGATACTTGTTACGAATATTAAGAAAAAAGAAAGAGCAGTCATATATATATTTTAATTATTATTAAGCATATATTCAACTTTAGATCGGATTGGCCACAACTGGCAAAGAACAGAGAGGAGTGGAAGAGAGTGGGAGGCCTTTGTCCAGCAGTGGGATCTAATAGCCTAGATAAGATAAGATATATTCAACTGCTGCGTTTATTCGCTGGATTTATTTGGTTGATTCTTTTTTCGTTATATTCTCTTTGGAAGGTTTAAAAAACAAAAACGATAAAAATCATACGTGTAAAAAATAACTCTGTATGAGACTCGCCTTCTAGTAAGTACCTATCTAATAAATACAAGCTATTATTTACCCATCACAAAAGCTTAGACAACAAAAAAACATTAATTAATAGGTCAAGCGTATAACCTAATTTTATTAAAGGCTATAATCCGCCCCGAAAGCTCACCCCTATCAGCCCATTAACAGGCCCTATTAACGAAGGGGCCAAGGGCGCCAGAGCTTTCATGACCTAATGAAAGGAGCTTTTTGTGAACAAACAAAGCTCCCAGGTGCTGAAGACACCTGGTTTACCTGGAGTTAATAATTTACACTCAAATTTACGAACTCGGAACAATAAGGGCCTTTAGAACAAACGGTGAGATGCTACTTTTATTATTATTTGACGGGGCTAATAAAATAACGAATATAAATTTACCGTAAAAGCTAAATCGAAACGAAGAGGCACGAATTACTTTAATAACTCCATTTACTTTTAAACAACTAGGACCTCATCATCCAACTAACATATTTTATCATCCAGGCCATCTTCAAGGCTCAAGTTTGATGCATCAAAACACATTAAGAAACCCATCGAAATGTTGACTCTTTGCCAAACCATCGTTGCGCAACTCTTATCTGACCCGTATAGCACTTTATTGTAACTTAATCAAATACTCAATATGTCAACTTGTGAACGTCTATTGTATGGAACTGGTTGCTTATAAAACTTACGTCGATATGTCCACGAAGACAAATAAGTAAGATAAAATCAGTGTTATTAATCATTTAGTTTATTGATATACGAGGAATGGTTGATGCAATATTAGTAAAGAGTTAGATTTAAGATTAGGTAGGTACATTTATTTTATCATGCTGTAAATACAGATATAATATGTTGGAAGTTACGTAGTTTATGCAGGATATGAAGGCTTCGTGATGTATGGATAGGATACAATGTTATATATATTCATAACGCAATTCCTGCCTTTAATGGGATTTATGTAACTCGCTGCACAGCGGCTCAAATCGATTTACAACCACACATATCCCATGAAGTAGTGGTAACTTCGTCAAACGGACTTAATAAATACTACTTGGCACAGAAGTTGCTCAAAATAGTTTGCTTCAATGTACAGTCAGCTGCAGAAGTAGATAAGCTGTCCAGGTGTTCAAAATGACCTACACACGACCTTATTCTTAAGACGTTAAGGGCGTGTGTAGGTCATTTTGAACACCTGGATAGCTAATCTACTTCTGCTGCTGGCTGTATCACCAACATTATCTACCATACTATTTATCACCTTAATCACCTTTTTTGCCTTCACCTTATACCTTCACATTTTAACGCTAATAACGCTAAAACCGAAATTCAACATGAACACCTAGTTTAAAAAATACAAAAGTTATTTTTAGCTTTAATAAGAAAATATTACATCGAAATTATTAATTAAAATATTTCTGAACAGAGCGAATTAAAATGAAACTCAGCATGAAGATAGCTTGAAAACATCGATCGAATAGCATAGAACACCTAGTTTAAAAAAAATACAAAAGTTATTTTTAGCTATACTTAGAAAATATGACATAGAATTTATTCAATAAAATGTTTCTGAACAGAGCGAATTGCCTAAAATTGGACACGCCCGCTCTCCGAGGAACAGTCGGCTGGCATAAAGATATTATCTCTCACAAATCCCGTTACGATGATAGAGTGTAGTAACCATTACTTTATTTTACTATCAGTCATTGTCACAAAGCGGTGCTTCTCCAACTCGTAAATAGGTCGCCTCGGTCTTTTGTAAGGGAAACTGCCCAGTGGTCCGAGGCATGAGAGACTGGCGGGTCTGTAAAACACATGTAAAACATCTTTTTTAATACAGGCGCTCAAAAAGTAAACCTTTCGATACCTGTTTAACGTGCCAAAAGTTTTTCATTACCGAACGAGCGTTTTTTTTTGTTTTTTGACAGCTAATGAGCGTGCCTAAGTTGTTTTTTTACGAACTAGTGCGTAAAGTTTTATGAGCTTCTTTATTTTTTTCGCAAATGTATTAAAAAAAATAGTTTGATACACTATTTTTATGATACACTAGTTTAGCCAGCGTAAGCTAGCGTCCGAAAGTAGGCTTTATCTACGATTAGAAAACGTCGAATTCAGTTACTTAATAAAACATTTAGAGACGGAGAAGACACAGAACATCAGCACTTTAGTAGGATATACCTACATAATACGGATCATGCAATTCTTAGTTTGCATGATCCTAGAATAAATGAATCATTTAATAAATCACTTTCAATTAAGATAATAAAAACACCTAAACGTTTCTATACTAAAGTAAATTGAAGAAATACATAGTAGATTGTGTTTATTGACTAGGGAGCAAAATAGTATCTTATACCGCAGGTGACGGATTGAAGCTGTTAAAAAAATCCTGTCATGTCGTACACTCTGATTTTCACTCCTCCTATGATAAAACCAGCAGCAGGGAGCATAAACGTACTTTGCTCCCTCTTAGCGAGGTAGAAATGGAGAGGGAGCAAAATCGCATATTAGCAACATATACCCTACTCCTTTTCGAATAGGAGGAGTGAAAAGCTCATTTTACGCTCATCGCCTGTGGCATGAATCCGGGGTTCCAAGGTCTCAGCGGAAAAGTAACACAAAAAAAATGAAAATAAACCGCCGCGTAACGATACCGTTACGTAGCCTTTGACGACAGATGGCGTGACGGGCCTTTTCAGCGCTTTGTTCGGCCGTTCGTAATTAGTATTTACTCTACTGCTTATTATGATTGTTAATGAGTTTTACATCACCCTTGGCCATAAAGTGGGATTTTCTGCCCGCTACGCGGAGAGAAAATCTCACTTCTTGGCTAAGGCAAGACGTAAAACTTTTGACAAACCACGGGCGGTAATTCGTAAAGCCCCAGATCACATATTTATGTCCCTCACCTTCGGTTCGGGCCACAGAAACCTGCGATCTGGGACATTTACGAATTCACCAGCCTAGGTCTGTAATGTACTATTGTTGTCTGTGCATCAGCCGGCGGTCATATAAATCGCTCAACTGACGCGACCGGCGGCCGTAGCGGCCATATTCGTTGTATCAAAATGTATGGAAGGAACTGGGTCGCGATTGTCGCGCGCGGCTGTAATTTTTATTGCGGCTGTATTAGATGTAAAATTCAAAAAGTATTTTGAGTTCAATTCATCATAGAAACCTTAACAACAAACTTCTTTCAAAATAGGACTTTTTAGTAAAAAAAACTTGGATATTTCTCGTTCGTCTTTGTCATTTGATCACATAGCGGAGCTCCCTGCCCTTCTATAAAATGTTTCCATAATGGTCCGCCCCTCTTATAGCGCTACATTAACAATAAAGTGCGATCATAAGCCGTCGTGCATTTCCTTTGTTTTAATTAAGATTGGAATATTTTATCCGCAAACTTTCCCTAAGGCAGGATTAGTCATTAAAATTACGTCCCGAATTTATAATTTTTATGATATCTCAGTATTATCTCGTTTGGAGTTGATAAGTCATGTATTAAATAAAGCGAGTTACACCAAGTTCTTGCTTGAAACTAATATTGACTGTGAATTGTAATCTGTATGCGATCACAATAGTTTAGAAACCGTCACAGTGATATTGGTCCCTGCGAAGCCGCAACCCAGAATAAAGTACTTATAGGTACTTTGGAACTTCGAATTCGATCAATGAAATTCACGCTCTACCTACTAAATGCATTTTTTTATAAAGTATGGTACTTATGTAGTACTACTACTAACATATATGTGATACGGGAATAACATATATGATACTTTTCATACCAATGTTCCCACGGGATCGAGAGTTCTAGTAATATACCTACAAATAAAATTAACCGAGTGACCGAGTGACCGAAGCGTCTCCGTTTCGACTTGGGAAAAATGCTTTCTCATACGAGTATGTTCGGATTTCAGGATTTTGGCTGTTCTCCTCTACAGATCGCATTTCTCACCCGATTATCGTGAAATTTTGTGAGCAGGTTACAAGATTAAATATTTACATAGGTTTTTAATATTGTCTTTTCATTTTTTGGGAAACTTTGAAAATGGCGAAGTTATAGGATTCGTAATGTATCAAAATGATTTAAGATATGCAAAAGAAGAAAAGCGGATCTACAGCTCTCAGAGCCACTAGTATTTGTCTGTATATAATATTTGAACGTGAATTCTGCACACGTTTGTCATTTAGGGGTGTTTAGCGGCGCTTTTATAAAGCTTAAAAAGTTTTATAAAATGTGGTAAACTGTGTCTGGCATTCAATGGGAAATTCCACTTAATCCAGCTCAGAAGGCTTTAAGGATTGCTTCAGGTTCTTTAGGTATGCGATGCATTCGGACGGCGACTCAAAGGGCAGGCTAGGGCGTCTATGAAGTAGGAAGGAGAGGGACAAGTCCATAGTCAGAGTTATCCAGGACTCATCATCATCATCATAATTTTAGCCAAAAGACGTCCACTGCTGGACATAGGCCTCCCCCAAGGCTCGCCACTCAGACCGGTCCTGTGCTACTTGCTTCCACCGGTTTCCCGCGACCTTCACGAGGTCGTCGCTCCATCTTGTTGGAGGCCTACCGACAGCTCGTCTCCCGGTTCGCGGGCGCCACTCGAGAACCTTCCGGCCCCATCGGCCATCAGTCCTGCGAGCAATGTGCCCCGCCCACTGCCACTTAAGGCTCGCAATTCCAGGACTGCTGCTTCGTATTGTTGTGAAACAATATCTGGATTGCATTTGCAATCTTCTTCTTTTAGGTTAGTAAGAATGAACACACACACATACCAAGATGATAATTCATTTTGTAGACCTTAATATACAGGACTTTATTATCCCTCGATTTGTTAATATTTTTCATCTATAAATTGGCATTTTTATTATTTTTTTATTATTAAACACAACAGATCACTAAAACCTAAAAGTTAAGCTTAGATGTATGTAGGTTGTGAGCTACCTACACCAAAGCTTTAACGTGGCTTCTATCTGTTCGTTTCTGCATTTTGGACTAGATGAATGTACCTAATTTCCAAATGTTCTCGAACATAGCTTATGCAAGTCAATATCCTGCAGCGTGGCTACCCCGGCCGGGAATGCGGCGTAAGTCTGTGGGGCTAAGCCGATCCAAGCATTAAGTAAGATTGGAAGCTGATCGAATACTGCAGTAACTGAGGTGATTATGTTTTTAATGGGCAGTCAGTTACCTAGGTAAGGCAGGCTTATGTTGGGATAACCCCTAGTGGATTGCTGCTGAGGACTCGGGTGGTGAACCGGGGGGTTCACTGCCCGTGGGTCGAGTCCTCGGGCTGGTCGGCGTGTCTTGTTTCCTCGGCACGCCTCCAGCGGTAGGGGGCTTCCAGCCCCAACTTGGAGGAGTCCTGCTCCGGCGGGCAGCCGAGACGGGGCAGCGGTTGAATGCGTCACGGCGATCCCGCACCCCGTCAATGCGGCATGAGGTAAACCCTTGGGTTTTTAGACGGTAGTCCGGGCAGTTTGGGCCAACTGCCTGGGAGTCCGTCATACCCGTCCTGGTCCCCCGGCCGGACGGGATGCGTAAAGGCATTTTCTCAAGGTTAAAAAAAAGGCTTATGTTGGGATACACTGGACTAGTTCAGTCATGATGGCAGCGAGTAAAAAACCTGCTAGGGGCGCTAGTATGGTTTGGTGTCGGCCAAGGCAGGTAGGCGTTGGCCATTTTGCGGGCCCCCTTTGGTCAATTTGCGCGGGTTAACATTGACAGCTAGGTACATACATCCCGAGCACCGCTTCGAACGCAGTCCAATTTATAGGGCTTGCGAATTCTTTTTTTATCACCTTATCTTAGCCAACAATTTATAAATTTGCTATCCAAGTCGAAAATGAAATGAAATTGTATTTATTATCAATTAAATATGTTTGTGTGTCCGCTTTTCAGACTACGTCGCTTTATGAACGAGATGAAGTCCAGAGTAACAGTTTTAACTATTTCACGCAGTTTTTGAGCAAAAATACGCGTAGCTGTTACTAAATTTTAATAAAGACGTTTAAGGCCGTTCCTACACCCAGGTCAGCCGTCACTGTCACTCGTGCAACGAGTGAAGAGAAAGTGCTACGCACAGAACGCCCGATTTAGTTAGTATTGAACACGTTTTAATTTCTATAAAAATACCGTCTAAAGACATGGCATTTATAAAGTTGCCAATGTATGCATATACTATAGATGTATTTTCTGTTATATTTAGTTTTACACTGTTTGATATAATAAACTGGAGTAAAGTTGGATTAGAGGTCCGAGTTAGAGGTTGGAATTAAATTGTATCGAGCGAAATTTCATGAAACGTGTAACGAAATCTGTCAATTTAATGATGCTATTATCAAACATAACATATGTTTTTTTTTCCTATTTTTAACTTTTAACACTTCTTAGAAAAGTATGATCTTAGATGAGCAATTTGACGATGCTGGGTCAGGGATCGGCCTTAGAAATGTCAGCAGTGAGCGCACTGCGCATCGCGGGGCCGATTTTATGCGCGCTGTAAAATGCATGGAATATGGCGCCCTGATAACTTTTGACACTTCACGCACGTGGAGTGGAGTTCGTAAAATGTTGTTACCATAACATGAACATGGACATACATACGTGCAGCCTGTGCAGATGCTAATAATAATCGTAACACCTAATCCAAACTTATAACATGCGAAAGTTAGTTTGTTATGCTTGCAAGCACCTCTTAATGAACCGAGAAAATCATCATGAAAATAGACATCTGAAAAAAAGCCTTTTATGTTTCCAAAGGCGGTCGTTTGATTCATATAGTGTGGAAATGTCAGCCCTGACATTTCGTAAATGAATCTAAATATATAAAAGAAGAAACTGACTGACTGACATATCAACGCAGAGCCGAAAATACTGGTCGTAGAGAGCTGAAATTTGGCATACAGGTTCCTTGGGGAGCGTAGGGGAGCACTAAGAAAGGATTTCCCGATATTCCCACAGGAACGGGAAAAAATGTGATTATGACGTAATCTAAATATATCAAGTAGAAGGGGACTATATACGAGTACCTAAACGATACTAACTAAACACAAAATAACGATTTTTAGAAAAAAAATCTTTATATATGTATATGTATTTAACTCAAAAACTACTGGACGGATTGCAACAAAATTTAGTATGGGGGTAGTTTATAACACTGGTCAACATATAGGCTACTTTTTACCCCGGAAAAATGCATAGTTCCTGTGGGAACGCTATTACCATTACGCGTACGAAGTCGCGGGTAACAGCTAGTAATACTATAAAATTTTCAAAGTGGCTTATAAATTAACTGCCTACCTCTATGGTAAAAAGGCGTGATATTCTGTATGTATGTATGTATGTATTGTAAATTAAAATCCGTGACTAAACAAAAAAAAACCTCTTAACCCGAGGAGATTCGCGGGCAAAAGCTATTGCATATGCCGAATCGACCCAACAAAGCCAATGTTCCTATTTGATATCGAATGATCAAATTTTAGACGTATTCGGGATACAGAATATTCCAACAGAGAAGGGGGCTTCTCAAAGTGAACACAGTTCGATAGGCCAGGCGTTTAGTCATTTGAACCATTCCAATACCTATTACAAATGCATTGAACGTATTGAACACCTATATAACTTGTGTCTGTTCTATTTCAGTAGTTATGCGATTATTGATATATCTATTGAACTAGCTTTTACCCGCGTGGAATTTGGTTATCGCGTTCCCACGGGAACTATGCGTTTTTCTCGAATAAAAGTGACCTATATCCTTTCCCGAGACTCCGACTATCTCCTTACCGAATTTCATACAAATCGGTCCAACGGTTGAAGCGTGAAGAACAGACATACAGACAGACAGAAAGAAAGACAGACAGAGTTACTTTCGCATTCATAATATAAATATGGACTGGGATTCAACATACCTTTACTTCACATAATCATACCGAGGAGTGGAGCCTGAAACAGAAACATATTTTTTTAATGTAATAGCTTTATCGGATCTAACGAGAAACTGTGAAAATAATATAAACGAATGTAGCAAAATAATATAAACAAGAAATGTAGGCAGGATACCCCGCCGTCTCAATTTCCTGTGCAGATCAATTTGCCCCGAGCGGGTTGGTTTAAACATCTGATCACAATTAACAAGTTTGTAGCGATGTACGCTTCTCTATACAATAGGGATGACGACACCTTTTTTTTCCTTAGTCTATCAGGAAGATTATTGAAAAGTATTGGACACGTATTTTTTCTTTTTTCACGCAATCAAACTTATACGGAGATATATTGAGTTGAAATGTTGCGTGACGTCACGGTTAGGTACGATTTATACCTAACGGTGACGTAGTTAGCCCCCACTTTCCAACTCTAATGCGTTTTAACTTAGTCATTCTTTGTTAATTTGATAAAACAAAAAAAATGCGTGTCTAATATTTTTTTATTACCTGACTGACGGACTAATTAGAAATTCGATTTCTTCACTCTGTCGTCATCCCTATTATAACTATCATCATTTCAGCCGAAAGACGGCCACGGCTGGACATAGGGCTCCCCCAAGGCGTACCACTCAGACCGGTCGCGGTCCTGTGCAACTCGCATCCACCGCGTTCTCGCGACCTTTTACCGTCGTTGTTGGAGGACTACCGACACATTATAATGTTAAATTATAATGTATTTAAAATAATAATATGAAATAAATAATTAAAAACATATTCGCAACACCGATAGGTATACTCGTATGGGGGCAATGAGCGGTGGATTCAAATTTGATTTGGTAAGGAGTTCTGGCTAATTATGGTACGTAATATGTCCAGTTTCCTTTGAAACTAAAGCTCATTATATTAAACCGTGTAGTATTAATAAATGGCCTGACAATGCGCTACAAATCTTCGATGGAGATGAGCGTAGAAATAACTAAGATTAACATATAGATAGACATATTAATGCTACCACTGGAGTTGATGGAACCGTACGATCGCTAGCGGGTATCATCCATACACTTAAACATATTTGCATACTGCACAGATACTTTAACTGCGCGCGAGTCTGCCTGCAAATTCGCCTCGGGGCTAATTTACCACGACACGTATGCACTTAGAGAAACGAACGCAATGTTCAACTTTATGCAAATTGTCTTAAGAATTGTGGGCAAGTTCGCCGATGGCAGATTGGATTGCTTTGGAAATTTAGCAGCAATGCCGTTTCGGAAATAGACCTCGTTGTATTTTAAGCCTTATTTTGTTATATGGAAGAGCAGGTAGTTGTGGTTTAAGTGTAAAATGTTGGAGTTTTAGGAATGTAGGAATTAACATTTTAGTTGCGGGCCGATGACAGATTAGCTCTGCTAGCTTCGATTATCATCGTGGGCGACGGGCTTTACCTGTCAATTACCGTGCATAGGTTTTATCAATTTGAAATTCTCATTTTATCGGGTTAATGAGGAAAACTAAAGCTAGGTATGTTTAATTGCGATATGTATCAGAGATAATGTAATTATATAAGACTGTCAATCTCCTTACAAGTACGGCGTACATCGGAAATAGCCAGGGAGCTTAAAATTTTCATACTTCGCCTGCACAGTACCATGTTGTCATTCTAAGTTTACCTTACTTCTTCTTTGTAGGTATGTATGGATACTAAGAGTTCCAGTTGCGGTTCCAGTTCGACGGCCGAATTGGTCCAGTTGGTAGTGACCCTGCCTTCTGTTCCGATGGTCGCGGGTTCGAGTCCCGCTCGGGGCAAACTTTGTGTGATGAACACGAATGTTTGTACTTGAATCATGAATGTTAGTATTTATATATGTATGTATTTCTCTATATAAGGATTTATATCGTTGTCTAGCATCCATAGTACAAGCTTTGCTTAGTTTGGGGCTAGGTCAATATTTGTGAAATGTCCCAAGATATTTATTTATTTATTTATTTACGGACTAAAGGACTTACTTATACTTATATTAAACACACTAAAACCGGGACTTAATCGCGTAAAAAACTATTTATATTGAGATCAGTGATCAGCAAGTTTAAGCGACGAGATGCCCCTTCGGAAAAATCTGCGGACACTGTTAGTGTTGTGTGCCGGCCTGTTGACATTCCGAGTGACATTAATAAAAATCAAGTGCGGGTAGTTCGAACCACCCGCGCGACAAGAAAAATATGCTGATACCGTCACTTCAGTCTTCTCGTGACCACGGCCGCTATCGCATCGCGGCCGAAACGTCGAGGCAAAATATAAATGGTTTTTAAGCGATTAAGTTCCGTTTTTTGTATTTTAATATGAGTGTGATACTTATACTCCCTTAACTTATGAATTACTAAAAAGGAAGGAGCTCGAAAAAGAGACTTGGAGTTTTCCTATTCAGAATTTCGCATACGTCTTTGAACTACTTTGCAAGTACTTGCATGCTTCCTCTAGATGTTTTCACGCATCGAAAAGCTTAGTAATAAGAAAATGAATATCGCATAGATATAGGTACAAAAGTACGTATATGTTGTATGTACACAACGGTGCGATCTGGATTTAAACCTGACCTGAGAGTCAAACCGCTAGACTATTATGCCAACTTGCCAAGGCTTCTTTTCATACAAAGTCCATACAAATTACGACATGTTCCCATTATCGAACACGGAACCTGCGCCCGCGCCTCTAATAGTTAATTGTGCGCCGCCCGTATTCCATCTTGTAGCTCGTTATCAGATTAATAAGGCATTGAAGCATGGCCTGCTAATAAAATGGCTAAGTTCCTGTAGTTAAGGCCGTTCATAGACCTAGCTCAGCCGTCACTGTCACTCGTGGGACGAGTGAAAGAGAAAGCGCTACGCACAGAACGCCCGATTTAGTTAGTATTTAACGCGTTTTAATTTCTATAAAAATACCGTCTAAAAAATGGCATTTATAAAGCTGTCGATGTATGCATATAATATGGATATTTTCTGTGTTATGATTAGTTTTACACTGTTTCATATAATAAACTGGAGTAAAGTCGGATTAGCGGTCCGAGTTAGAGGTTACTTTGGAATTAAATTGTATCGAGCGAAGTTTCGTGAAACGTGTATCGAAAGCTGTCAATGTAAGGATGATATAATCAAATATAACATATGTTTTTTTCATATTTTTTACTTTTAGCATTTCTTAGAAAAGTATGATCTCAAATGAGCAATTTGACGATGCTGGGTCAGGGAAGGGCCTTAAATAAATATGTTGTAAGACTTTGTGTCAAGTGAAAGTTTGATACTTGAGTAGGTATGTACTCCTAAGTGTTAACCCAGAAGAGATGCAATGTTGCATGAAAACCTAGAATCCTTTTTGTTACTTCAAAAACCTAGATGATCTCAAGTCAATGCGAAAAATTTAAATCCAATCCGAAAACCTGATTACATGAAAAATTTAAAATGTAAATATTTAAGAGTTTAAAGTCTTTTTGAGTCTTTTTTTACGAAATAAATAACTTGAAACTACTTCGAGAAAACCTTTGAGAGCTAGGACATTAAAGTCAAACGACAGCCTTACGATAAATAAGGCTTCAAAGCACATTGGCTGCAAGCGGAACTCTAAAAATACAATTAAGTAAAACTCACTTTTCCGTTCCGATCACATGTTCCGCTGAGCCGTATTTATGAAATTACTGGAGCGATTACCACCACTTTCCGCCGTCGGGTTTGTTTTAATCTGCCGTCACCGGCAGGCCCGCTATGTGCACGGATTTGTAAACTTAAGAGGGTTTACTCCCAAAGCTGGCAACGTCGCAAATAGCTGTCAAATATTTCATTGTTTTCATTAATTTATGAATATTACTGAATGAAAATATGAATTGTCGCTCTATGGTTGAATAAAACCTTAAGTATGGATTGCAACAATTATCCTGGGAACATGAAATGTTTAGGATTACGGAAGTACTATCTTTTGAAAACTTTCCATCGCATTTTCCATGCGTTTTAATGTAATCTTATCATTTGAATGCTTAACCAACAAATATAAAACGAGACGCGTCATTCAACCATAGAATGATAACTTCTTCTTTAATTCAGTAATATTGAGAAATTAATGAAAACAGCGAAACATTTGACAGCTATATGCGACGTTGCCAACTTTCAGGATAAACCCTCTTAAGGAAATAACTCCGTAAATAAATTACAAAGGAGTGTGTTGATTTGATTACAGGCTAACGTTTTACAATGTCGAAGCCGTGGTGGCCTAGTGGGTCGACCTACCTCCTCTCATGCAGAGGGTCGGGGGTTCGATTCCGGCTCACACCTCTAAGCTTACTTATGTGCTAAATTCAAGTTGAATTTACCACTGAGCTTTTCGGTGAAGGAAAACATCGTGAGCACGCATCTGCGAAGTCATTCAAGGATGTGTGTGAAGTCTTATTTTGGGCGTACGCTGATTTGTTTGAAGGTTGTCATTCTAAGTTTACTTCTTCTATAATAATATTTATTTACTGTTTTGTTTAAAGTAAAGAACACCTGTAAACAATAGGGATGACAACAACTTTTTTTCCTTAGTCTATCAGGAAGATGATTGAAAAGTATTGGACACGTATTTTTTCTTTTTTCACGTATTCAAACTTATACGGAGATATATTGAGTTGAAATGTCGCGTGACGTCACGGTTAGGTACGATTTATACCTAACGGAGACGTAGTTAGCCCCCACTCTCCAACTTTAATGCGTTTTAACTTAGTCATTCTTTGTTAATTTGATAACACAAAAAATAAGTGTCTAATATTTTTTTATTACCTGACTGAGGGACTAATTAGAATTTCAATTTCTTCACCCTGTCGTCACCCCTATTACAGTATCTTTTTGTAAACCCCGTCGTTGCATGTCGTTCGTATCAGATAAAAGAAATACGAAAATTGTTGTTCCAGCCGATTTTCCTCAACACAATTTTCACATCGACCGATTGCTTATTAAATTGCGTTTTCCTTGTATCACATCATATGAGAAAATAAATCATAAAGTGTTCTTATCACGTAAACGTGGGTTTTGTTTGCTCGCGTAATACGTAACTCATAAAACGATATTTATGAATAAGAAAGATAAAAGAAGAAACGTCACATAGGAATAGAATATTCAATATTCTTTTACATTAATCTACGAGTAATTTTCTTATTAAATATTTGCAGCGTAATGTTGCTGATATCGATATTATTAATTTCCTTAAATCCATATTAATATTATAAATGCGAAAGTAACTCTGTCTGTCTGTTACCTCTTCACGCTTAAACCGCTTGGCCGATTTGGATGTGGTATGGAGATAGTTTGGATAGTTAGGAGCTAATTTTTGTTCCGGAAAAGCGCATAGTTCCCGCGGGAGCGCGATAACCGAATTCCACGCGGGCGAAGTCGCGGGCAGAAGCTAGTAGATCATAAATATCATAACATAACTTCAATAACGATTTATGAAAATATATTAAACGCAGTACTGTGTTCGGAATTTCCCTGGTCAAATCAGGAATGTTGAAATCCTCAGTAAAACTGGAATCGACATAGCTTGAAGAGGAGTCGGGGAAAAGCGGTCCGCGGCATACGCCTCCGTACTTTAGCAGCTCGTTCCTTACGTGCCTCGCCCCTCGCGCGATGGTTCTCTCAAGACGGCTACGTTGACCAACTGTAGGTATGCTTTATTGTACTGTGTTACCTGTGTGCATTGACCTATAATAAGTACTTAATAACAAATGGACGAACAGTGCCTAAAAGAACATGTCAAAATATATGGAGCAAACTGACATTAGAAAATATGTTCCAATATGCCAATAACGCCTATTTATAACGAAGGCCAAACGGGTGCCCGAGCTGTTCGCCCGTTTGTCACCCGCTTTGACATGGCCATTTTTCTCCGGCTGATTGTGAATCCTTACTTTTAATAGATCAATGCCTGTGTGTCACACGGCGTCATTGTTCAGTCGACAGACCCTTACACCTATGTACAAAATACTGACAGCAAAATAATGTCAGTGGGATGAAATTGGACCACATATAACATCTACCTAGTTTTTCTAGTGCTACACTACTACAGCCTATTTGCGTCCCACTGCTGGGCACAAGCCACCTCTCGTCACGAGAGGGCTTGGGCTTTAGTCCCCACGCGGGCCCAGTGCGGATTGGGAACTTCACACACTCTGAATCTCTTCTCTCTTTCTTTGAATTACTTCGCAGATGCGTGCAGGTTTCCTCACGATGTTTTCCTTCACCGAAAAGCTCAGTGGTGAATTCAATGACTTTCGCACATAAGTAAACTTAGAGGTGCTAGCCGGAATCGAACCGACCCTCTGCATGGGAGGCGGTAGGTCGAACCACTAGGCCACCACGGCTTCTTTTCTAGTTCAGTTCGAAACTTTTGTATTGTTTTTTTCTTCTTCAAACACAAATATAGATTTTTCTAAGTAGGAATAAGTAAATAAATCTTTCTTAAAACCCTCAATTACTGGCGTTAAGCGCCTGTAAATTTAATTAGTCCAGTGGAAACATTTTATTTACTTTTTATCTGAAACAGTGGAAGTGTCCGTCCGACCAGAAAATTGGTGGCCATTAAGCTTTGTTCCCCCACTTATACGTGAGTAATTAAATGATAATTAAGTTTTTTTTGTAGTTGCGATATATTTGCAAGTTCTGATTGCACATTAAGAAAAAACCAGCGACACCAACAAGCTCGTAAAAGTTACATTTTTCAAAATCACTATCTAAGTATTATCATTCCCAATTTTCATTTTTCAACTTGCTTCGTACACCTAGAAATGCTTTTTATGATACGATGAATTCGATACGTCAATTTCTGCCACGCCCTGTTGGTAGGCATATATACTTATATGTAGACCGAGGATATCATGACTTGAAAGACATTTTCAAGAAGCACTAAAATTACACCTTGGTGCTAAAATCTGAGCACTAACAAGCAGTTGTCAAAGTTTCAAACTGAAGCGTCACTAAAGTAATGCCAAGTATGCATTGCTTGTAAACTACTAATATGTGCATGTCTGTATTATTTAAAGCCAGCGATGTACATGTACTGCCGTGATAGCACTGTCATAGTGTATTCTGAGAATAATGTATGAGTACTGGTCGGTAATTCTAATGTTTTTTTGAATCTCGTGTACGAGATTTTCGTGTACAATGTTCCAATTTCAATGGCATCCAGAAGTAGTTCATAGCTTTTCGTGAAAGGAAATCATTACGAAGAAACCTGCACGCACCTGAGAAGAAATTCAAAGCTGTGTGTGAAATCCCCAATCCGCACTGGACACTTGCGCGCGTGGCGTAGCGACCATCATAGCCCAATCCAAATATACCCTGTCTAATTAAGAAGAGGTGCCTAGTATTTTTTGCTGTACTATACACGGTGGGTCAGAAAATATGGCAAATAATTAACCCACAGTATCGGCTATCGATTCTAAGTATATTGTATAGGTCTTTAATTTTTATCGAGTTGGTAAAAAAAAAAAAGTATATGGGATTGGTTGTGTGAGCGACGCCTGAATCCTATACAAAATATTTTTTTTTAACAACTCAAAAAAAAATTAAAGAGCTATACAATATACTTAGAATCGATAGCCGATACTGTGGGTTAATTATTTGCCATATTTTCTGACCCACCGTGTATAGTATTAAAATTAGGTATTTATTGTAGCCGGTATTTGTATAATTGAGTTATTTTTAAATGTATTAAGTTCTTTAAATAACATGAATAATTCTTTTTTACTCGTCATTTAAATAGCTACCACGATATTATCTCTTTAATTTATAATAATTACTTGAACTTATTTCGTTGTGCGGTGAAGTTCTTTGAAAATAACCGCTCTGCTGGGTATATGCATAAAATATCAGCTCGCTCTGCGGTTAAACTATAATTTTCTATTTTTCATTTCCTTCCACGTCTAATGTTAGTGTTTCATTCAGACGTCCTGGATTTATTATTCTACTTCAATTTCAATTAAGCTTCCTTCTGACATACTTTTAGTGTCTTTTATTTCATATTTTGATTATACGCGCCCGAGAGAGATATGCTTCTAGAAATATTGGCTAAAATTACCTCTAGCTCCTCTCAATGGGGGCTTTCGCGTGTGAATTTGCCACTAGGGGCGCTAGTGGCGCGTAAGGTCCAATAACATTCACTTTTCACTGGTTTTGGCGGGCTTCGTGAGATAAATTATAATTTCTTTAATTTACCTATTGAAAAGTGATCTCCTTCGTGAAATTATCGCAAATATGAATTATTTGGCGATGAATGTAAACACTATGAAAAAAAAAATCCAAACAAAACGGATCTGCACAAAATTGCGGCATAGCTACTAGATATGATGATAGTTATTTATAATTAATAAACTTAATGAGATTCAAGATTTAAAACTTTGTTTCGGCGCCGATCTTATAAAGTCGCCTTTGACAGCTATACCTCTGGACCTAAGTCAACAGTGGCGCCAACTGGTGAGCAAAGAAACGATACCATTGAATCAAATTAGATAAACTAAATATGCCTGGCTGACAAAAGACACAGCCAGATACACATTTTATAATATAACAATATAAAAAGATTTTTAGCATACATCCCCATGGGATAAAATGGGCGTGCCAGGTAGTTTAAAAAATAAATTAAGTGCAAACAAAGTCGCGTAAAGTTAGCGATAGTATACTTTGTCTTCGTCGGTACAAAAAGGCAAAATCGCAGATTTACGAGGAATCACTAAGAGGCTATAACTAATAAAATGTGGTTTCCGTGGACCGTAATAAATAACATGGATTGCAAATTAATCTTAGACGGTAAACTTGAAACTACGCAGGAAATGATTCAGCGGATTCTACTGAGAAATATAGATTTATTGAGATTTTTTAGTTTTGAGAAACTGATTAGGTACGATACTACTACTAGTACAGCCTAATTGCGTCCCACTGCTGGGCACAGGCCTCTTCTCATCACGAGAGGGTTAGGGGGATTAGGTACCTAAATTCGACGACATCAGACCGCAAAAACGAAAGCCAATGCAGACAACATATGACATACCTACATTCTTGTTACAGTAGACATTTTTAGGTTACTTCAATAGATTAGTCCAAATAAATTGCATACATATTAATGAGGTTATAATGCACGTAACACTATTATTTTATATTATAGGTAAATTTTCATTACCCTACAGCAATCAAACTATTACACGGACTCAGTCGATAGGAGCAGCTAAGCTAGTCATCAAATAAACACATTAAGTGTGGCACAGTGTGGCTACTTGTAAGTAGCCTCTATTGCACCGCCACAACATTTTCCATTATGTCCAAAGGTTTAACTGGTAGAGAATGCCTTATTTCTTTCTTTATTTCTTTATTTCTTTATTAATCCATACAACATGTCAGACTTACAGTAGGATTACCAAAACGCCTGACATGCAAAAGTAATAATAACAATAACACAGAATTATACGATAGATGCAAAAAATAAGTAATCTTATAACTAAGCTATATATAGACAATGCACACTCAAGAACACAAAATATTTAAAAAGTGGTATAGTTTCCTGTTAATAGAACCAGAATTGTCGGCGAACACATCGGCACCCTGGACTACATCAAGGAATTCGTTTAGAAGCGAGATTGCGCGGGCAGTGGGTGCATGGCGCGCGTACTGCGTGCGCGCCGCAGGGCTAGCAAACAGCGGGAACCGGCGGCGAGCGCGCGAACGCCGGTCTTGCTCTGGGACGAACAAACAAATTCGCTCGAGCAGGGATGGGTTGTCTACCTTGCTACGCAAGAGTTGGCAGTAGTGAGCAGCCAAAAGCATTTTCCGCCTCATCTGAAGAGTTTCGAGTCCAGTCATTCCTGCCACAAACAGGGAGGGATACAGAAACGGATAGTAACCATATAGTCGCTTGTATACATACCTAGCAAACTTCCTCTGAACTCTTTCTATAAGTAGCGTATGCCTTTGATCCTGCGGGTCCCAAACAATGCAGTTAAATTCCAGTTTGCTGCGTACAAATGCGTTATACAATATGATAGCGATTTTAGGGTCACTAAACTGCGCTGAGGTTCGCATAATGAAATTAAGTTTACTTATGGCATTAAGTTCACCTTTTGTATTAGTTTTACTAATGTGCAATAAAGTTTAAATAAATAAATAATAATTAAGCACTGCAAATCGACTTCCATTCTGCTTAAATCAACATACGCGTATAACTTACATCTCTCAAACACTTAAATCTACGTGTCTTGTTTACAGCGCAAGAATTTATTTTGTATGAGGAAAATTTTTAGACCATCCGATAAATATCCAATGCGTTCCACATAAAGTATGGGGATTAGCATAAACTGTTTATCGAACGGACCGATCATAAAGCAGGCTTATTTACAGGGTGCGACACGATTTGCGACGTCCCATCATTCTTTCTGACGTCTCGTTGGTTCTATTAATTTATGCTAGATTGTAAATTGTATTCCGGGTGGTTGATATGCATGGGAATGATTTTGAAAAAGTTGTACGTCAAAACCTCTAAGCACCATGAACTCATACTAAAGTTCTGGAACATCATAATTAGCATACCTCAAAACTATGACGAAGCATTCACATTAAGTTCAGGTTATATGTATGTTTTTGAGCGCTTTGATGTTCAATAAAGAGTATCTAATTTATCCGTCAGTCATATAGCCAATGGCACATCGTTATTGTAAACTGTAAGTATAGTTATCGCCGCGAGAATTGAAGTCACGCACCCAACATCATGCCACAAAATGACACCGGGATTTGAAATTTATAATGTACTTTTCGTACCGATAGCCGTTTTTTATATAGCTTCGACTACGTCGTCACTTACCATCAGGTGAGATCGTGGTCAAATGCTTGATTATCCATATTATTTCCATATTAATATTATAAATGCGAAAGTAACTCTGTCTCTCTGTCTGTCTGTCTGTCTGTCTGTTACCTCTTCACGCTTCAACCGCTGGACCGATTGCGATTAAATTTGGCATGGAGATAGTTGGGGTTCCGGGAAAGGACATGCTACTTTTCATCCCGGAAAAACGCGTAGTTCCCGCGGGAACGCGATAACCTAATTCCATGCGGGCGAAGTCGCGGGCAGAAGCTAGTAATAATTAAATAAATAAAAAACCTGTATGTGTTATCAGGTTCCCCTTGTTTACGCATAATTTTTTTTGGCAGAATTCGATTTTGCATAATCAGTATAGGCATAATAGTCTTTACGCCGAAACTAATCTCGCATAATGATTTTTCGTCGAATTCTATTATGCATAATCTCTTCACGCATAATTTTCGAATTCCGAATATTATTTAGGCAGAAAATTACTTTCGCCGAAATTTGTTACGCCGAAAACTACTTACGCATACCTTTATTTTCGCCGATTTAATTAAATGAGTACCTGTATCACATCGATGATTATCTAAATAGGGAGAGGGGGGATTTTTACTAAATGATAATTTCGTTTACTTATATAAAAAAATAACCTAACCTAACCTATGAGAGTCTACTTAGCTACAAACTTTGGCGTTACAGCCCACCGTGAACTGCCGAACTCTAATAAAGATAAGTACCTATGTTAAACAAATGATATCATAATTTTTTTTTATACTTAGCTAAAATCGTTTATGACATACATTTTCGGACTTCCAGTTTTCGGACTAGCAATTTTATATGAACTTTGGCGCTCCCTACAAATTGTTGTTTCGGACACAAATTCGGACAATATTTCGTCCTAACAAAATTCTGCTAAATTACTAGTATGCCAAACAATATTATGCATAATAAAATTCGGCCAAGTCAACATTATGCCAACACAATATTCGGGTAAACACCCATTCGGCCAATTAAGAATTATGCTTAATAAAAATTCGGCAAAGTCAAGATTCGGCGTAAATAAATTATGCGAAGCCTGTTATGCGTAAACAGTTTCGGACAAAAAGAATTATGCCAAATAGATGGCACCCGTGTTATCATTCACCTCAACTTTTTTTCGGGGCTTGCGTTTGACCCTGATCACACCTGGAAAGTAATGATAGGGTCTAAGGTGGAACACGCTTACCCAGAAGATGCCTATTCTAGACTTGAATACACCAAGATTATACTTATAGGAAGTGGGGAACACAAACGCATGGAGGGAATTCCAAAGCTTAGCAGTGCGAATAAGAAAAGATTTAGCGCATCGCTTTGTTCGCGACTCAACCACATGAGGATGGAAACCGTCCCGTCGTCTGGTGGCATGATGATAAAAATTACATGGTGGTGGCTTTAAAAAAAAACATACAGTCGATTAAACTGGCAACATGCCGTCTCTCTTCGTTCGAACTTGTATCGTTGACCGATACAAGTTCGAACGAAGAACCCATTTAAAATAAATAAATTATTTATAAAATAGATATTCATTCACCAAGAGGCGTAAGGCATTGATTACTCAACAAGCGGAGGACCTTTAATAACACGAGTTGAGTAATCTATACTTACCCTCGATGGATGTATAATATATTAATTTGATTTATTGATCAAATTTAGCGCCGGAACCAGGTAACGAACAAGGGACCTTTTCAAATTCTACTTAATTGATTTACCATTACGTATTATCTATAATGTTTCTTCCGAAAAATGCATGACTTGTACTTAACAGTGGTGTAAATAAGGCCGTGAAGTTCCTGAGCGCACTCTCCGCAATACTCCTTATAAAATACCGACACTCGTGGCGATACCTACGATTCTATTGACTTTCCATTTAAAAAGTTTCCACTGTATTGTATCGTTGGGACTAAACAGCCCGGTCGGAGGACTCTCCGCGGGTCGTGTTATTCGCGAGATTATTTATCGGCAAACTTGTTACTCCGTGTACGGCCCCGTTCTTTGTTTGTCGCGAAGTATATGAATGAATATTTATTGTTTTAAGTGTTTCCGTCCTGTTTGTATTTTATGAACACGATGAAAAATGTGTTTCAACTGCGTGGAATACTATTACTAAGACAAGGTATAGTGCTTCAAAAATGATCAAGCTGCCAAGTAGCGCGTTTGGTAAGTAGGTAGTTATATGTAAAAGACCTAAAAAAATACATTTAAGTTACTATCACATTTTCATATTAGTAGGAAAAATATACTTACTAGGTTTAAAATATACTTGTCTGTTTCTAAAACAAATAACTAGGCAATGAAGAGGCCCACGATATTCTATATCACACACATAAAATGCATTTCGATCGCGCAAAGATAAACTTGTTTAAATATTTGGAATCTGACAATTAATTCCTTCCCGTAACGTTCGAAGAATGGAAGCTAAGGTGTGAGTGAAGCCATGGTACTGTCAAGTGCATTAATAATACGCACCTCTAACTTTACTTTTGTGAGATGTGATGCCTATAGCCCAAGCCCAAACCCTGTCCTAATGAGAAGAGGCCTATGCCAAGCAGTTGTCTTTGCCATTTTAGGGCTTCTAACAACCTTAGCCACGTCTCTCGCCGGGGAGATATTTCCGTGGAACACCTAGTGGTTCAGGGGAAAGTTGAAGGTACTAGACCACGCGGCAGGTCACCAATGCGATGGACCGACCAGGTGAAGGCTGCTCTTGATGGACCTCTCCACGAGTGCACCAGGAAGGCAGCGATTCGCGAAGAATGGCGACGGATAGTAAAGCGCGCCACTAACTCTCAAGAGATGACCACGACCACCCAGCCAAAAGTGTAACGATTAAGAACAAGAAGAACAAAAACCTTGGAACGCTGGCGAACATACGTTTTAAGACAGGGTTATTTTTCACATTTCTCCTAGGTATATGTAATGTTCGCCTAATTTTGAAGAATATAAGCCTTCATCGCGTCAATTCCTTAAATTCCGCGGGAGCGAAACATAATCCGCGAAAATTGAGTCGCGTCTGCAACATGGAGGCAAATTAACGATGCGACTTAATTCCGAAACACGTCGTCGCGTGTAATGGGCGAGTCGTGTTCGTGTCGGAGCCGTGAAGGGACGCTGCGTAATGAGGGATCTTTGGTAATTATGAGTAATAGGGGTAATGTACATATATTTTATAATATAGGTACACTTACGTGTGGTGTGCTCCCTAAAGAGCCGTATTTGCTTGCAACTCTCTCGCTCAAAGGCGGACGGACGGCTCGCTGTACAGTGCAAGCAAAAAACTGGTCGACTGGTAATACATGTCATTCTGTACCACCTACTTATGGCTTCTTCCAGTGACTTCTGCCGTGCAATTCGGCATTCCGCGGGAAATTTAAGTAAAGAAACCACGATGATGATCCAGTCGACTGTTACTGGTCAATTACTACCATATTCTTAAACGTCCTGGAGCCAAGCCTAATCTCCTCACGAGAGAGTCAGTTTACACACATCTTTATTGAAAGAATTACTTGCCATCTCCGAAAAAACGTTTTTTTTACAGTGTATAAAATAGACAGTCGATCCTATTTTAAAACGTAATTTTGATAATTATATCTCCAACTAATTCCTTCACCTATTGAAACAGTTTTTGAGCGTACTGGTCGTGATTCTGCGGCATTTCACCAAGAAAACCAAATTTTTCAAATTGTTTTAAATCACGGTTTTCGGCAAATAATTAGAACATGTATTAATGAACTCTTTTATACATGATGACATTATTTATTGACATTTTGAGACTGTCGACATCTATGGAATTTATATTTATTTGACAATGGAGGCCATCTCCATAATTTTTTTTTTCTTCTGGACCCTTGGAGATTATACCTCTCTAAGATCTTAGATTTAAGTTGAAGTTAGGGACTATACATCCCTTCAATGTAATTGTAGTACGTACCTATATGTATATTTTATACATGTAATGTAAATGTTATAACTATGTGTAAATTTTGAAAAAAGGCCTTCTGCTTGAGTTTGTTGCGGCGCTTCTTCTCAAGCAATGGGTCTAGGAAGCGCTAGTAAATTCTTTTCTGACGTGTAAAAGTGCCCAAATGTGGCCAATTTGCTGAATAAATGATTGAATTGAATTGAATTGAATTGATTGAATTGAATTGAATTGAAAAGAAAAAAATTTTTCGACTTCACTAATTCTTCCCAAATTTTGTAGAAGGCGCCCCAAAAACGCTGCGTCCCTTTAATCCTTAATCTAAAGCAAATTTATTTCACATAGCTTCAGAGACTAAAATTTACCTAAGCGCTTACGGCGAACACGAAAATCTTGAGATTATTCAATTAAAAGTCAGTCCCACAAAAATACCTATTTGACATTTTATTTTGAACTATCCTCCATTTTCGATTCTTATAAATTTACTTCCACCGGTTTCCCGCGACGTTCACGAGGTCGTCGCTCCATCTTGTTGGAGGCCTACCGACAGCTCGCCTCCCGGTGGAAGCAAGTAGCACAGTGTGACAATGAGTATCATCCTACCCGCACAATTCCTCTAATGCCACCGATCTTTTCCAAACTACCCTTTTTATAAAACACGGATATCAACCGCCGAATTTACAAACGGCGCCAGCGCGGCAGTCTGGAGCGCTCCGTCAACGAAGGAATAACACGTGACCGATAACATTCGCGTGGATCAGTTCCCTGGTCAGGGACCTCAGGACACCGGGAAACCACCGAGAGACCGTGAGTACCTTTCCGCTTTCCCTTCTTCTCCGCTCATTGTCACAACAGGACCGGTCTGAGTGGCGATCCTTGGGCGAGGCCTATGTCCAGCAGTGGACGTCTTTCGGCTGAAATGATGATGATGATGATGATGATGATGATGATGATGATGATGATGATGATGATGATGATGATAAATTTACTTAGGTACTCAAAGCAGAGACTCGGACCCACCCTTTATTAAAACCGCCAACCGAGCCGAGCAACCCCGTCAAAACTCAACGCATTAGGGCATCGGCGGACTTTTTGGCGTGGCCTGAGTGCCGTTCCTTGTAAACAGGGCCTGCCCGCGGCGATCCCGCGGGATTATAGGGATGTCCACTTTTTTCATGCAAACTCACACTGGGGCGTGATTGGAATCTGAGATTTTTCCGATAGGATTTTTAACAAAATCAGTGAACGATAGCCAAAGCAAATATTGATAGAAAATGTAACAGGTACTATTAACACGATATTTAAATTACGTCTAGATTTTCATCAAATATTTATTCCAATACTATTTTATTGACATTATTTACTTTGTCAATTTCGTTTTCACCTCTTTACCTACCTCGAAAAAAAAAACACTTTTCTCAAAAATGGGCGGGAAACTCTTCATTGTCTGCTTTCTACCTGGCCGCTGGAAGTGCGTCATTAACGATCAGTCAAAAAGAAAAAAAAACCCGACTGCATGCCCCGGAAATTTGTATGAAATTACTTCCGCGGCAGGTATTTCGCACAGGGAATGTTGTACGAAATTTCATTATCGTACAGGTACTTTTGTTGTAACTTGTTCTGTATCTGTTAATTAACACGAAACAACAAGTTTTTATCCGTGTCTGAACCAGCGCGATGTATGTAAAAGGGTGAGTATGTCCAGTAGTAAACGTCTTGAGCTGATATGACGATCCACCGATAGTCTTTAACTACTAACTAGGCACTAAAATGCTATGCAACTCCGCTGAATATAGGTACAATAACGGATCTAAATTAAGCTTATTTCCCGAAAGCAATAAAAGTTACATTTTTGTGCCCCTCATAATCATAACACTCTAAGTTAATTCAATAAAATGAACGACACCACCCGTAGCGGCTTTGTCACGATTTGAATACTCTGTCATAAACGTCACTTATAATTTAACAGTTCAAATAATGAGGGGGCAATTCCGTGTCGTCAAATTTAGGGTGACCTTTTTCATTGGAACAAAAAAAAAGTGAATAATAAGCCACTGAATGTATCACTTTAGTGGGTTGGCTCGAATTAAAGTCTTTATTTAAAGTTACACCTGAATTAAACTTAGTGTGATAATGACCACTTTTCTTGACCCTTTTCAATAAGGTGATAACTAAAAGATTAGGTATGTGACTTTAAATGAAAATTAAAATCTACTGCTACTACTACTACAGCCTATTTGCGTCCCACTGCTGGGCACAGGCCTCCTCTCATCAAGGGAGGGTTAAAAAAATTAAAATCGCTTCAATGTTATATATAAAACCATAGTACGGCGTGTAAAATTGTATTGAAAAACCTTGAAATTAAACACATTTGTGATCTGTAGAAAAAGCATAGTTATTGAATTTATATGAAGAAAACTGCCTACCTATTAACTAATTCGTGAAATTTCATTGTAAAGTTCCACCCCTCTATTCAACCATATTCATTATCAAACTTTATTCAAGTCGGTTCGTTCTTTAAGCGCCAGGCAGACATACAGAGGATTTCTAAAGTTATTCCGTAAAGGTGTATAAAAGTTCCGTGCGAACAGCTTCTATAATAATATAGGCATATTAATCTTCTTTATTATAAAAATATACGCAGAATGACGTGTATGCAAATCGTGTGTCGGTTGACTACGCAGCGACAATGTTGTATTGTGGTATGTAGCATTGTTGTACATCGAATAAAGGCAGTACGGCAGAAAGTGTGAACCTAAGACCATTAAACCGCCTGTGGTTTAAAGCAGAAACATAAAGCGGCTAACCGATATGCAGACGGCGACGTTTTTGCAAAATTTGGCTTCGCTACGTTGAAGAATCAAATATCCGCAGTAGAACTAGGGTCATCGACATAGCCCGGTGGCAGTGGGCGGGGTACATTGCTTCCAAGACTGATGGCAGATGGGGCTAGAAAGTTCTCGAGTGACATCCGTGAACCGGGAAACAAGCTGTCGGTGCGCCTCCACATGGAGCGACTACCTGGTAAAGGTCACGCGAAACCGGTGTATGTGTGTGGTGCCTTGGGGGAGGCTTATGTGGAGCAATAGACGTCTTTCGGATGAAGCAATGTTGCAATAAATTTTATTACTATTTTCTTGTTTTTTTAATGCTCTCGCGACCTCCCGTGGCTTGTCCCACGCTGCGTCCCGCTGAAAGCACATTGTGCTGAACAATGCCGGCCATCCATTAATACACCATCGGCTTAAGTCATCCTGCGGACGGCTCGCTGGCTTGTATGCAGAAGCTACGATTTGGTTGTGGCTTTAAGATACCGTAACCGAAATAAGGGTTGGGTATCCATATCGTAATCATTCAGACCTTTGCAGTTAATAACAAACACCGTATTGCTCGCAGAATTAAGGATGGCTGAAGGGGGTAGATATAGTTCTCGAAAGGCGCAAGGAGACGAAATGTTGGTTGGCCTCCAACATATAGAAACACCTGGTAAAGTTAGTGGGGATCCGATAAATGTGAGTAGAAAGTACAGGTCAGCCTCATACCGGTGTCTGAGTGACCGATCTTTTTTTAAATATATATCATTGGTATAGGCAAACGAGCGCACAGCCCACCTGATGGTAAGTGGTCACTGCGGCCCATGGACACCAAAATCCTATGATCCCCCAATAGGAAACCATAAGATCTCGAATGCGTTGCCTACCCTGAGGTCCAAGATGGAATGCCTCTGTGCCAGAAATTTCACTGGCTGCCTTAACCCCCTACCGGAACACAACAGTGCGAGCACTGCTATTTGGCGACAGGTTAGCGGGGTAAGACGGTGGTACTCCCTCGGATGGACCTAGCACCAGGCCCTACCACTAGCAAATCTTGGAGATTTATAGCCAACAGTGCGGATTTTCCGAAATTCCTACGGTAACGTAACCTATGTGTGTGTTTTACCGTGGGAGACTGCTAGTACCTAGTAAATTGTGAACAAACAGTGCGAGAACTAGCTTTGTTTACTTTGGAACTAGGTAAACGACCGCATAGTGTCTCCTAAGATATTAATAACTTGGAGTCTACCCTGATAGTGCATTAGGCATGTTTCTGAACGGATAAATCCGTCTGGAAATCGTCCATATATATGTATTTACTTAAAACCCACTGCCCGTCATTTACAGGTACAGTACTAATAAGTCTGCAGAAGAAGTCGCATCAGAAACTTGAAAATTAAAATAAATTATCAAGTCGAGGGGATTATATAGACGATACTGAACACAAAACAACGATTTGGTATGGGGGTAGTTTATAACACTAGTCAACATATAGGCTACTTTTTATCCCGAAAAAATGCATAGTTCCCGCGGGAATATTGACAAAGTCACGGGCAGAAGCTAGTTACTTCAACTGTAGTAGGGTAGGACTATATATACTATTTTGTCACTTTTAATCTAATATTTTTTTTTTTTCGAAGGACATGTGAAATGATGCATGCTTTATCCATGTCATAGTATAATATTAGATATCAGTTCTGGCAATTTCATCTTCGGTTCTCTATAGGTGTAGTTCTTTCGTTACTTTTACATAGTACATAACCTCAAGAAGTATAGGTACTTCACACCGTAACTTCTAGAGTAGGTTCTAGAAGTTACGGTGTTTTTTCTCATGGTTGATTTCTGAATTGAAATTCAAAGGTGATTTAATGTTTTACCTATTACCATGGCATGAAGCTTTTTTTTCAGGAGACCGTTCTCCCACTATGGATTCTCTGCTTCATACATATACATACATTAGTTGGAATTGTTAGATTGAGACATCATTTTGTATGGGGAGAAGGAATAACTTCGATATTTAATTTTAAACCACCTTCAAATTAGAGTATTCGAAGCCAGAGTCAAGGGAAACGACGCATAACAATAAGCATAATGAACCTTTGTTGTCAATATCAAGCAATGAACTTGACAGTGATTGCAAGATTGTTGTCATTTTACACTTCTCTTGTTACTTGTTTTGTAGTTACAGATAAATTAGAATATCAGATCCGTGTCCTTAGAGACAGAGGTGTGCCACAAGGTATCATCCTAGGCGCTGTAGTTAACTACACAAACTTGACTTAATGGTATAATCCGCCATTTTAATTAAGGATTAGGCCGTTAATTAAGGCCTGGCATTTAATTAGACGTCTAGGACGTTCGTCGAATGGATTAAGATATATATTGTAACTGTCGAGTATTTTAAACAAGTATTAGATAGTTAATTAAGATTTTGTGTAATTTGTGAAACTTTATTTTAAACGAATCACTGGAATAGATAAAATACCGACAATTCCCTGCATTATTTATGAAAGTTGGTGCTCTGTCCACGCAATTCTTTATATTTAACTAGCTTCTGCCCGAGACTTCGCGTGGAATTCGGTTTTAGCTTTCCCTTTACGCGTTTACGCGTTTTTCTTGTTAAAAAGTAGTATGTATATGTCCTTCGCCGGGACTCAAACTATTTCCATACCAAACATCATATAAGCCACTCCATTGTTTTAAGCGTGAAGATATAAACAGACAGACAGAAAGACAGACCAAAAGAAAGAATTAAGTACCTTCGATTTTTAATAATATTAATCCTACTACTACTACAACAGCCTTTTTGCGGACCACTGCTGGGCACAGGCCTCCTCTCATCACGAGAGGGTTGGGCTATACCTAGTCTCCACGTGGGCCCAGAGCGGATTGGTGACTTCACACACATCCTTGAATTACTTCGCAGATGCATGCAGGTTTCCTCACGATGTTTTCCTTCACCGAAAAGCTCAGTGGTAAATTCAAATTGAATTTAGCACACAAATCATTTCAGAGGTGCGAGCCGGATTTGAACCCGCGACCCTCTGCATGAGAGGCGGTAGGTTAAACCACTAGGGCACCACGGCTATTAATATGGATATTAGTATGGATAGAATATATAGGAACATAATATAAAATAATTACATATTTGCCGCAACTCTATCCCGCCATTTCCTGGCGGTTCACTATCCGAGCCTAACCCTCATAGTTTCACAACAATGTTCGACGCAACAACTCTGCGTCAACTTCACAGGATGAAATATAACCGACAAGCTGAACTTATAACACACATGATGATTATTGGTAGATTTCGCTGACAAACAAGCAAATACTGAATCATGTAAAAATTAAAAATTCAACAAAAAATCGCCCACATGCTAGTAATTAATTCTGAATATGCTATCAGGTCACACAGTGAATGTTCCGAATTGAAAAGAGGTCTCTTTTTCATCCCTTTTGATAGTGTATGATGTATTTTTATTTTTAATTTTTACTATGGCATTTAAATCGGTTTTATGAATAAATGAGTATGACTATGAGTATTGTGTACCTATCTAAGTTTAGTGTTTCCATTTAAATGCAATAACAAATGGATAACAGTCGGAGGGAGATTAAAATTTCTATATACATTGTTTCATAAGGGTTTGCCATCTGTGCTCTGAGAAGGGTCCGCTTAGTCAGCTGACGGATGGCGCGCGTATGTAGCGACGGCTATGTATTGGCCTTATTTACTGGCAAACAGTGTTCTAGGAAGGGATGGTTCATATCGAGGTTCGTTTTCAGTTATGAAACAGCATTTTTTAGGTTTCATTAAAATATATGTACCTGGCATATTAGACCAAACTACGAGTGTGTATGCCTTGCAAAGACGGGCGCGAATGTCTTCCATACATTCCCGCCTTCTAAAGTAAAGTAAAGTAAAAGTAAAAAAAGCTTTATTGCCCAAAAAGAAAAACAAACATTATTTTACAGCAGCAGTTTACAATTAAAATATAAAATATAAATAATTAAATTCTGTTCCGATAGTCGCGTGTTCGAGTCCCGCACGCGGCAAACTTTGTGTGATGAGCACGAATGTTCGTACTCGAGTCACGAATGTTTAGTACCTATTTATAATAATAATAATAATATCATTTATTTCGACCAACTTTGGGACATATTGTATTAGTAAAAAAGTAGTAGGTAATGACTATTTATATATGTATGTATTTCTCTGTATAAGTATTATATCGTTGTCTAGCACGTTGTTGTCCTTTTAACCGACTATTCTAATCCATATCATGAACAATTAAGAGCTTCCACAATCACAAAACCTTGATCCAAACCAAGAATAATAATTGGTCTGCATTAATATGAACGGAAACACAAAACCAATCGTAAAAACGAGCAGAGAAGTTCTTCCTTAAAAGTGCAAAAATTTGCGCGTATTTCTGAACTCATAAAGTTCAAAATAAAAACGTCCCAAGTGAAGAACAAAGGGTCCAATGCGATCAACTAACGTTAAGAGCAGCAACACTTTACTGCAAACTAGCTTAACGACCAAATAAATAAGACCTCTCAACGAGTTACAACACACGGGTGCCATGGCTCTTTTAACACTGGCCATTTCTATCGACCAGTTTAAAAAGAACTGTGGTTTCGTTACATTTGTATGGATAGGAGGTTCTTTCGAAATTGACAGTGCAAGGTCATTAGGGTTGTCAACTGTGAGGCAATTCGGCAGATATATAACAGGGTCGCGGCCTTACGACGGGGTTTCGGTGTAAACTGGCCGTAATGTTATAAATGTTGGTCGAATGAAGACATTGGGAATTTGTTGTGTGCAATATTTAAAATGCGGGTTGTTTAGTAGGGCAATTTACGCTTGAGCGTTGGAGTTGCGAAAAAGAGTTATCTCGTAGATCTTTAGTGCTACTTTATTGAAATGAAAACTTCTTGAGCGGCGCTGAGCACTTTTTGTAATGTGATGTGATGATGTGGAAAAAAAAATAAACTCGCGACAGATCATGTGACCGTAAGACGGACTCGTGACCTGATCGAAAAACTGTCACAATGTCATTGAAGCCAGTAGACCGGCGGCGCGGCGTAGGAGAGGAACTATCCTCCTCTCTTTCTACCGCGCGGCGCAAATGTTTGCCTGTACAAGTTTTTTTTTTTTGCACAGTTGTAGTTCTACATTTAGTTTAGTTGGCATAAACTAATAATGGAATGGATTAATATTAGTATGAATATTATTTACATACTTAGAAGTAGAGCATAATTGTCATGTCTAGAAAATACATCTGACGCCTCTGAAGTTTTTTAAGCTCTGGAGTCTCGTAAATATGACTTGAGATCTTTAATTTAGACTCGAAAGATTTAAGACTTTACCAGAAGAACTACTTGCAGTCGTCAACTCGTCACTTAACTAGACCACCAATACAGAGGTAAAGTTTCTCGCAAAATCGGATCCACTTGACAAATAGGAACAGACGGTAGATTGTGAGTGGCGTGGCACTCGGCTTGCATGTCGAGTCGACTCCAACTGTAATTTTTACTATAAAATTGAACCTTACTTGTCAACTTTATGGCTGAATTTCGCAAAGAACAAAAATTAAATTTGGAGTCCTTATGCAAACCGCAATTTATCTGTAGACCGTTTTGTCTAAAAGACGATGTATAGATATAGTACGAGTAAATGTAATAGATAATAGTTGATACAGTAACATAAACAGATGGAGTGATGGCTGAATTTACACGTTCGTGTGTTGTTAGTGATCGATATGCTTGGTTTTGCTGTATTAAGAGGTTGCTTTTGGTAAATACGGTAAGTTTAGATGATGTGGATTAGAATAGTGTGTACGGTTCAAATGGACGTTGGTAACGAGTTTTATTATAGTAATAGACAGATAGATAGATTTTAAGCTATTACTATCTTCCTCGGTTTTGTTGTGAACACTTATAACACTGCCGGATTGTAATTTTCAACGGGAAACCTCTAGGAAAAGTATTTTTAAGATTAAGTTAGTCTACGTTTAGATTAGTGGTTGGAGACTGAAAAACAGCGTTATCGCTGAGTCTACCATCCTTTTCGCCACCATTTTTTTTTGTAATTTCAACTACTTGTTTCTTTGTTTCTTTTTTTTTGTGAGTAAAATCTCTTTTTATTAGGTAAGCGAAAGGTTCTCAGTGCAGTAATAAAATAATGTGTTCAACTTGGGGAGGTTCTAGATTTTATTTGTTGTTAGGTAAGTACCCATTTCAATCAATAAGACCTTTTTTATAATATTGACGAATATTTCGCAATTTTTTTTTAATAATTTTGTAATTTTATTTTATTTTATTTATTTATTAATATCTGTGATACTGTATTTTAGTTTTGTAGTTGTAAGGTGTTTCTGTTTTATTATTGTGTGTGTTTATTCTGTTGCATGGAAATTACTATAATGGCAATAAATGACTGAATACTGAATACTGAATCTGACATATAAGTATATAATGCGTATTTTAGATTTTTACATAATTAATTAATACTTTATAGAATATCCCAAAAACTTATCTACCAAATCTAAAGATGGCAGTGTTATAGTCCGCAGAGTTGGTAACGCAAACGCATTCTCAGTCTTATGATTCCTTAGTACACGGACCACTTTGACCACTTCCCATCAGGTGGCCTGTGCGCTCCTTTGCCAAACAATACCATAAATAAACCCAAATATGACACAGTATTGAAGCCGTGGTGGCCTAGTGGTTCGACCTACCGCCTCTCATGCAGAGGGTCGGCGGTTCGATTCCGGCTCGCACCTCTAAGTTTACTTAGGTAAGTGCGAAATTCTATTTGAATTTACCACTGAGCTTTTCGGTGAAGGAAAACATCGTGTGGAAACCGGCACGCATCTCCAAAGTAATTCAAAGATGTGTGTGAAGTCCCCAATCCGCACTGGGCCCGCGTGGGGACTATAGCCCAAACCCTCTCGTGATGAGAGGAGGCCTATGCCCAGCAGTGGGACGCAAATAGGCTGTAGCAGTAGTAATACACAGTATTTCCCATAACCCCATATTTCTGCCTCAACATTTATTAGGTACGTTACCTTCATACAATACAAGGACTTGAGTGGATTCTACCGCGAAAGCACGAGAGGCTCAGATGCTCCCGCCTGAGATATGGCGGCATTTTTCATTCACACCTACGTTACTGTCTTACTTAATATGCTGTATGCAGAATATAGGGACTTATTCAATTGAGTTACATAGTGCTATGCGTTATGAAAGTATTCGACGAAGTTACTCCAATTTAAATAATTTCTAGGGGCTATAAAAGGAGCTTCGTTTTATTTGAAAGTGGATCCAACACAACATACTGCATATTATCTCCATCCTCAAGATACTCATACGACAATAATAGACGGTTCTATAACTTCTAGGCTGATGTCCACATATGGACCTGTTATTCATGACTTTGAATTACTTAGCGGATCAGTGCAGGTTTCTTAAATATTGCTCTTAGGTTATGGGCCCACAATACAGTTAGTATGTTTCAAGGCACTAAGTCTTACCTAAGTGCATCTAACGTCCGTGTTAGTGGGCGAGGCCATTTTTCCCGGAACATCTGTTCCCGGGCAACACATATCCATTAATCAGTCCCGGCTGCCCGGGATACTCCCGGGATTCGAGTGCGATCCCGCGTAATGGGCTTATGAAGTCAACGGTTAAATGGTTGTATACAGAGTACAGTTTCAAGTTTCCTCTATTTCAATGGTATAAGCTTTATAAGCGTGTACAACCAGAAAAATACACCGTTGAGACATTATTACAATGGAATAAGGTAAACTTTTACGAAACTTGAAAAGAACAAAGAAGGATATAAATAAATAAAGATGATGAATAAATACGGTACCAGGATTTTTTATTAGAGTTATTCAGCTATTTATTTTACGTTTACAATAACATCAATGACGTAATAGTACATTACAGACCTAGGGTGGTGAATTCGTAAATGTCCCAGATCGCAGGTTTCTGTGGCCCGAACCGGAGGTGAGGGCCATAAACATGCGATCTGGGGCTTTACGAATTACCGCCCGTGGTTTGTCAAAAGTTTTACGTCTTGCCTTGGCCAAAAAGTGAGATTTTCTCTCCGCGTAGCGGGCAGAAAATCCCACTTTATGGCCAAGGGTGATATAAAAAGTATTTGATTTGGACTCATCAGTCATGCCAATTATATCACCTTGATGTTAATGACTTTATTAAAGTAATCAATTCCAACCGAAAAAAAAACAAAAATGTTTAGGGCTTTTAGCCCACTTAAAATACTTAAATATGATTGACAAATTGAAATCTGCATTACGAGCCACTTAATTGTGTAACGATGAAGTTGACATTTACAAGGATCGATATAAATCTTTGGGCTTTCAATGAAATTTCGAAAGATGTCAACGAGCCTCGTTACGCAGTGCCCTTTGGTTATACAACGGTTGGCAACCAGCGGGGTGCTCTAGTAAACCGCGAATATGTCTCAATGACATGCGCGAGCGCAGCATCCTGAATGTCAGAGAAAATCGCATGGAACTGGTTGTGAAAGGTTAACGACACTTGTGTTTCGAACGTTTTGGATTGACGAAATGTTGGATTGCCGAATGAGTGGCGAGATTTTTTGCGAAGATTTTTTGCTAGGGCCTGGTGCTAGGTCCGTCCGGTGGGTACCACCGTCTTTCCCCGCTAACCTGCCGCATTGAAAATAATCAAGGGTCGGAACCCTCTCCACCCGAGTTTAACTCGCTTCTTGGCCGGTTTTCAATCTGTCTTGTTCTAACGAGGTCCTTATGTGACGGCACTTTTGAGTTATTTTGTATGCTCACCAAAAATTAACAGTGAAACTTCGTTTGTTTTATTCTTCATAACGTGGTTTAACTGTTAAGAATACGTAATGAGTTACTTTACACAATAATTAGTGTAGGTAGGTTTAATTACTTCTTTCTTATTTTTTGATTAGGTTCAGACCGAACCTTTAATCAAAAAATAAGAAAAAAGTCTCGCGTACGAAGATGTATACATCCATATTAATATTATAAATGCGAAAGTAACTGTCAGTCTGTCTATCTGTCTGTTACCTCTTCACGCTTCAACCGCTGGACCGATTAAGATGAAATTTGGCATAGAGATAGTTGGGATCCCTTTTATCCCGGAAAAACGCGTAGTTCCTGCGGGAACGCGATAACCGTATTCCACGCGGGCGGAGTCACGGGCAGAAGCTAGTTTCGTAATAAATATTACTAGATTACATAAACCCGCCTCAACCCTAAACTCCAAACACCTTCAAAATTCGTGTTTCCCTCCAGCTTCAGAAACTTGCGGCTAATTCCTCAAAAAACCTCAACATTAAAACTTCTGCCATGAAAGTTTAGTTGAAGAGGGGAGACCGGGCGAAATTCGAACAGCGAAGGGAGCGCGAACAAAGCCCGCCTCCTCTAATAGGCGGAACTATTTCTGATAAACTTCGAGAAGCCGGTGTGAACTGGTCCTGGTAAACCGAAAGCTATATTTGATTGTCTAGTTAGAATTAAATTGTGAATTTTCAGTAGGCTACAGCTTTAGAAGTAGATCGGTAATTTGGTATAAATCGATAGTACAAAGATACATCGCCAATATCTATGATTTTTTTTAATGTTTTCAGGTCCCTCCATAGTATTTCCTATAAGTATACATATAATAAAGCTAAAGAGGGTCGAAAGTCTACACATGGGAGATATTCGAAAAAATAGTTGGCTGGGAATACTTACACACACACCGCATAACAGAACACATTCCAACAGTTTTTAAAATTAGACTCTTTTTCTGTTTATTTGTATTTGAAAAGATTTTGATGAAATTTGGTATGAAAATAGTTGGAGTCCCGAGAAAGGACAAAGGCTTATCCTGGAAAAACGCACAATTCCCGCGGGAACGCGATAGCCGAATTCCACGCGGACGAAGCCGCGGGCAGAAGCTAGTTTTAAAAATGATTGTATATTCGCTTCCGCCATCTTCCGCAATTGACAGTTCACGTCACGCATGACTGTTAGGCGGGAAGGAGTCCGCCGGGTCAGCTCGTGTATCCATATTAATATTATAAATGCGAAAGTTACTCTGTCTGTCTGTCTGTCTGTCTGTCTGTCTGTTACCTCTTCACGCTTCAACCGCTGGACCGATTGAGATGAAATCTGGCATGGAGATAGTTGGGGTCCCAGGAAAGGACATAGGCTACTTTTCATCCCGGAAAAATGCATAGTTCCCGCGGGAACGCGATAACCGAATCCCACGCGGGCGAAGTCGCGGGCAGAAGCTAGTACTTAATATAAGTATGGAAGTATGGATAATCCCAGATGAAGTGGAGGGCGCCTAAGTCCGCGACATCCCTCCACATTCCCATTTCCCTCCGATAAATTGCATTTTAATCTCATCGAGTCCAATTAGAATATTTCATCCACCCCGTCGACTGCGAATGTGTTTGGAATCGAATCATAGACATTAAAAACTGTCAACGAGTTTTTGGTACTCGCCATTATGTTTTATGGTTCGGTTAGCGCGTTCCCGCGGGAACTACGCGTTTTTCCGGGATGAAAAGTACCCTATGTCTTTTCCCGGGAATTCAACTATCTCCATTTCAAATTTCATCTCAATCGGTTCAGCGGTTGAAGCGTGAAGAGGTAACAGACAGAGTTACTTTCGCATTTAAATATTAATATGGATAATATGGATATCGTACCGAACGTAGGTTTTTGACCACAATTTCGGGATTATGTACGGAATTTCCACCTTATTTTCCACTAAATTTCACTTTTGAAAATGTCTAAGAATCAAATGTCATGATTATAATTTATGATATTTTATGTATTCAAATAAAAAACATGCTCTCTGTTGAAGTGCTTCCTCGAATATCAAATCCTGTACCTACTTCTAAACAATTTATTCATTGAATTTACTCACATTATGTTGCCTCGCTATTTTTTATGGAAACTGTCTATCATAGACCTTCTTCTGCCTGAAACACAGGTTTACCCTAGCTCAGGCACAGAAGTAGGTAATGTTTTCGCCGCATTTCGATTATTTATACCTTTGTTAGTTAATTAAGATATCATAAACGCCTAGTGTAATTTTATGAAATATTGTAAACTTATCGTATCTACTGAATAAAATAAAATAATTAAATTATAATGCTTTTTCATATTCAGGGACAACTACATCAAGATAGAAAGGGAACGTTATCTCAAAAATAGTTCTAATGCCGATGGATAAAAAAGCATATCCAATATAAAATTCTAATGTCACAGTGTTTGTAACCAAACTCCTCCGAAACGGCTCGACCGATTCTTAAGAAAATTGGTGTGTGGTGTATGTTCAGTAGGTCTGAGAATAGGACGTAAGTTATTTTTCAAAGTCACCCAAAAAAAAAGCAAGGCGGTACGAAGTCCGTCTGTCCGTCTGTTACCTCTTCACGCTTCAACCGCTGGACCAATTGAGATGAAATTTGGTATGGAAATAGTTGGAGACCCGGGAAAGGACATAGGCTACTTTTTATCCCGGAAAAACGCATAGTTCCCACGGGAGCGCGTTAACCGAATTCCACGCGGGCGGAGTCGCGGGCAGAAGCTAGTAATATTATAAATGCGAAAGTAACTATGTCTGTCTGTCTGTCTGTCTGTCTGTCCGTCTGTTACCTCTTCACGCTTCAACCGCTGGACCGATTGAAATGAAATTTGGCACGGAGATAGTTGGGGTCCCGAGAAAGGGCATAGGCTACTTTTTATCCCGGAAAAACGCATAGTTCCCGCGGGGACGCGATAACCGAGTTCCACGCGGGCGAAGTCGCGGGCAGAAGCTAGTATTTTATAAATCTGTCTGGTTATGAAGTGTGTAACGAGTGTCAAATGTCATAGAATTAGCCGCACGAAATTAACCTACCAGATAGGTACCTAAATGTTCTAGTGAAAGCCGAGATAATTTGCGAAAAGTTCCATAAAATTCTACAAAGCGACAGTTAACGCACTCGCTCACATATTTCTGGGCGGAAACATTAAAAAGATTTATTTCACTGTGCTTTTATCACTTCATCCCATTCTGTTTTCTATAGCCATATTACGGCACTTATTTTTATTCTTATTCATTTTCCCTTTTCCCACGTCATGGTACATACAAGATTTACCATGTCAGCATAGACAATACTACTACAGCCTATTTGCGTCCCACTGCTGGGCACAGACCTCCTCTCATCACGAGTGGGTTTGTGCCATAGTCCCCACGCGGGCCCAGTGCGGATTGGTGACTTCACACACCTCTTTGAATTACTTCGCAGATGCGTGCAGGTTTCCTCACGATGTTTTCCTTCACCGAAAAGCTCAGTGGTAAATTCAAATTGAATTTCGCACATAAGTAAACTTAGAGGTGCGAGCCGGAATCGAACCCCCGACCCTCTGCATGAGAGGCGGTAGGTCGAACCACTAGGCCACCACGACTTCATAGACAATGTAAAAGTAAAAAAATAGACTAGAAAAATAGACTTTACAGACAACCTACAGAGTCTGTAAAGTCGGTTTACGGACGATAATTTTATACGTGATAATTTTGAACGTAACGCTACAACGCTACGTAATGCTACAACACTACTATATTGCATCATGTTTTTTTGAGCCCTTGCCGGCGTTCATCAATTTATAAGACGTTATCAAGTCAAAAAACTGTTTGTATGTCAATTTGTGAAAACCAAGTGGTTTTGACAAGTTACCATGTTGTATGTATGTCGCATTTATATTAATATGTAGGTATGTAGTTAGTGTCTGTGGGCTCCGGTCTGTTCATGCTTGCAAGGACGTTTAAAAATAATCATTAGCTTTAAATATATTACTAAGTCAAACATTTAAAGCGAGAGACCTCATCATGTTCTTATTGGCATGTATTAATGAACTCCTTTATACATGATGTATTTCTTTATTTTATTATTTATATTTATTTGACAATGGAGGCCATCTCCAATTTTTTTTTTCTGGACCCTTGAAGACTATACATCTCTAAGATCTTAGATTTAAGTTTCATTTAGGGACTATATACATCCCTTCAATGTAATTTTAGTGCGTACCTATATGTATATTTTTATTTAATATGTAAATTTTGTAACTATGTCGAAATTTTGAAAAAAAAGGCCTTTTTTCAAAATTTTGAAAAAAGGCCTTCTGCTTGAGTTTGTTGCGGCGCTTCTTCTCAAGCAATGGGTCTAGGAAGCGCTGGTAAATTCTTTTTCTGTCGTGTAAAAGTGCCCCTATGTGGCCAATTTGCTGGATAAATGATTGGAATTTGAATTAATAAATAAATCGTTAAGAATTAAAAATTCTACCTTAATGGCAGAGTGAAGAACTGACTGTTGTGTGATATATCTCCCAAGTTTTGAAACAAATAAATAAAATAGTCTTAAGTAAGTAAATATAGAACTGTATAAAAAATATCGCGAAGATTCTCTACCCGCGACGCTAGCTAGACAGACAATTGTATTAAATTAAAGAAATGAAATACATTTCCCTCGCCGTTGCAAGTTATTTAAGTTGCCTTGAGACGTTCCAAAATGGCGGACGTATATGAGCGATATTGCGCAGACGAAAAAGTTTATTGCCCGCCGGTCGCGATGCTGCCACCGCGTTATATACCGCGAATATTCATATCGCACGCACTCGGAGAAATTCAAGACGAGAAACGTTGAAAAATGCTCTGGTTTCGTCAAGCATATTCACAATAGCAATATTTAAGAAAAAAATCTAGTGTCATTAAAATGTTACTGAAATATACTCTGTGTATGTCTGTACATACAAAAATAGACATTAAATGTTTTGAATTTTCATAGCAGTTTTGGGCACTACTAAATAGTTAGACGAGGGGAATTCACTTGATTTTTTGTGCAGCGAATTGTGATTTACTCTTAAGTTTACTTGAAACTTGAAAACTTTCCATGTTTAAACTTTTTTTCCTAACAGTGAGTAAACAAACATGATCGTACTCGTACTGAACAGCAATAACTTTTGAAACTTACTAAAAATGACATTGCAACTTCATTAAAATTTCATAACTCCCTAGTGCTCCCCCAAATTGTTATAATTCAAAACAATCCTATTACAAACTGCTAAAACCGATTCCGGCACAATTTCCTACAGGTTCCTATTCAACCCCCTGCGTAATCTCGTTAGGCGAATCAAGATTCAACTAGCACCGGAATTAAGGGTAAGTAATACGCGGACCAGACGGATTAATGTCCAAACAATAAGCGAGTCGTTCCGCGGCCGCCATCTTTGCGAGCGCCAAAGGGACCGATACCGATGAATGTAACGCGAATAAATCCGTTCCAATTTCAAAATTCGATAGTAAATATGATATTTGCTACGTTTGAATGAATACAAGCGATAGTGGACTTTATCTTGGGACGTTACGTTCGAAATTTATATGGAAAGCTGTGTACTATTGGTGGCATTGAGGGCCACAGTAAGTATTCATATAAGCCGTGGTGGCCCAGTGGTTCGACCCACCGCCTCTCATGCAGACTGTAGGGGGTTCGATTCCGGCTCGCACCTCTAAGTTTACTTATGTGCGAAATTCAATTTGAATTCGCCACTGAGCTTTTCGGTGAAGGAAAACATCGTAAGGAAACCTGCACACATTTGCGAAGTAATTCAAAGATGTGTGTGAAGTCCCCAATCCGCACTGGGCCCACGTGGGGACTATAGCCCAAACCCTCTCGTGATGAGAGGAGGCCTGTGCCCAGCAGTGGGACGCAGATAGGCTGTAGTAGTAGTAGTAGTAGTAGTAGTAGTAATAACATTCCGTTTCATGAGAAAAAACCGGCCAAGAAGCGAGTTAAACTTGCGTGGAGAAGGCTCCGACCTTTGATTATTTTGATGAATAATACAATGACGTCATTTTCAAACCGTTTCACAGGATAAGCTCTTTTATTTGATAGATTTCAAATACCATGGACCTCTTAATCATTTTCCTGTAATCTATAGGTCAATAACTATCTTCCATATTTTTTCCAAAATTTTAGGTCCAGTAGTTTCGGAGATAAGGGGGGGGGGGGGTCATATTTTGCCCATTTTCGTAAATAACTACAGATACAGATACAGATATTTATTGATAAAATTACATTTCATTTTACATGTCCTCTTATTATTTACATTAATAATTATTTTAAAATAATTATTTTACGTTTTATCACTTGTGTTAGGGTTAGGTAAGTATTAATTTTTAAATCACACATAGTTAATATATATACTCGAAAGTATTGACCAAAAAAGAAATAAAAAATATAATATATTTGAAATCCTCATAAGAAGTACTTTCATTTGATATTTCACACGAATATTTTTTCAAATTTAGCCCCCAAAAATAGGGTCTATGTTTAAAATTCATTTATTTTTGTTACACGTCCGTCTTTGGGTCACAAACTTACATATATGTACCTGATTTCAACTTAATCGGTCCAGTAGTTTCGGAGAAAATCGACTGTGACAGACGGACGGACAGACACACGAGTGATTCTATAAGGGTTCCGTTTTTACCTCTTGACGTTCGGAACCCTAAAAAGTCTCAGAAAAATATAAATGTATTGGTGGCATGATGGCTGTTTGTCACCTTTAGTGGGTAGGAATTGATGATTATTAATTATTACATAAAAGGTCGAATGATACGATAGGTATTAAAAAAAACTTTAGCATCTACTTGAATTAGTATATTACACACCTAGGGCGGTAAAGTAAAGAAAGTCTCAGATCGCGGGTAATTGAGGCCCGAGCCAGAGGCAAGGGCTATAATCTAGCGGTCTGAGGATTTCTTTACGACCGCCCGTGGTTAGTATACGATTTTACGTCACCACCTGGTCGTGAAGAGGGATTTTTCGTAGCGCCCAAGGGCGGTAAATCCCGCTTTTCGGCCTGGTGTGACGTAATAAACCATTAACGACCGTTCCACCCATAAACACTCTCATACCTACATTCGTAAAAATCTAAATTCGTTTAAGTATGAACTCGTGCGAAAAATTTCCACTTATATTTACTAATCAGTATAGTAATTAAGTGATATTAGCAATAAAAACTCTTACGAGCCGAGATTTTAAAACTGTACACGTTGGTGATAAAATGTTAAAATTATTATTTATTTTAATCACTAGTGGAAATGTGATTTATCAAGGATCTACTGCAGGTGAGATAGTAGGTATCTTACTAATACAATAAAGCAGAAAGTTTGTATGTTTACACGTTTGGATGTTTGTTGCTCAATCACGCTAAAACGGCTCAACCAATTTGCATGAACTTTGGCAAACAGATAGTTTGTAACCTGGAATAAGCTATAGGCTACCTATTATCCCGGAGATCCCGGGAAATCCCGTGAAAATCGCGGAAACTTATTAGAGGGGCCGCGGAAGAGGATTTTGGATAGAAATCCCGGGAATCCCACAGATCCTGTAATCCCGAAAAAAGTTTTAAAAGTAAAAAAAAAAGTGGAAAAAGGATCTGATCTTAATGTTGATTTTATACCAGGGGCTATATTCGAAGTCTTAAATATAGGGACAGGGAGATTCCCTATAGTATAGCATCGCTCACGCGTCACGGCGCTCACGTTGAACTTTAAATCTAGCTGCAAAGTTCGGTTGCAACGCCGCGATGCGTGAGCGATGCTATACTATAGGGAATCTCCCTGTCCCTATTTAAGATTTCGAATAGAGCCCCAGAGCTTAGTCTACGCTGGTCAAACATTGATATATTTTTGCGGTATTAACCATCGATTTTTCTACTTTCTCAAATTCAAATTAAAATTCTTTCGAACTGAAGCCCGTTCGCTAATGTCGGAGTAAAACGAGGCTTCTGTTGCGACTTTAGACCAAAGGCACACACCCTATCCCCTACATCTGGCGAACTGCCCTAATTGTCCGACTATATCTAGTGATAAAGTCATGTTTGGTTAGGTCGATAGTGACACTGCCAACTGTTCCGACGGCCGCGGGTTTGAATCCCGCTAGAGGCATAGTTTGTGTGATGAGCACGTATTGTTTGTAGTCGAGTCATGGATGTTTAGTCTTTATACATGTAGCTTTATTATAATAACGTAATTATGTATTTCTCTAAATAGGTAAGTAAGTGTGTAATATCGTTGTGCTAGGCTTTCTTCAGGAGCTGGGTTGGCAGGAGTGACTCCGCCAGCCCAAAACCACGCAAAGTAGCGGAAAACCAGCCCGCACAAACCTATAACCTATATCGTTGTCTAGCACCCATAGTGCAAGCTTTGCTTAGTTCGGGGCTAGGTGAATTTGTGTGAAACGTCCCAAGATATTCACTTTTTGACTTATGGTTCCGAAAAGTGGGCGCTAACGATGGGCCTGATAAGAAGGTTCAAGGTCACGCAAAGGGCAATAGAGAGAGCTATGCTCGGGGTTTCTCTGCGTGATAGAATCAGACATGAGGATATCCGCAATAGAACTAGGGTTAAAGACATAGCTCGAAGAATTGCGAGCCTTAAGTGGCATTGCTCGCAGGACTGATAGCCGATGGGGCCAGAAAGTTCTTGAGTGGCGTCCGTGAAGCGGGAGACGAGCAGCTGTTGGTAGGCCTCCAATAAGGTGGAGCAACGACCTCGTGAAGGTCGCGGGAAACCGGTGAATGCAAGTAGCCGGTCTGAGTGCCGAACCTTGGGGGAGGTCTATGTCCAGCAGTGGCCGTGTCTTTCTGCTGAAACGATGATGATGTCCCAAGACATTAATAATGATATTTATTTTCTTCGCAGTACCTCCCGACGCATGTTTCGCCAAATTCCGAGGTGACGATTGCGGAATGCCTCCTAAAGCCGTCATGTACTACTACAAGCCCGGTTCCCGGTGCGAGGTGGCGTTCTGGCGCGGCTGCCTGCCCAACATGAACATGTTCGCGGACGAGTACGAATGTGTACGTACCTGTATCTTCGTCGACCGAGCTGGGGACGAGGACTACCACAACAAAAACAAAGAGGAGCACAAAGATGAATACGTCATCGCCACCGAAGCCATCACAGATTCAACCGGAAACGGAACAGGTACAGAGATGGAAACAGCCACCGGTGAACTCTCGACAGTAGCATCGGGTAATGATACAGCTTCAAGTACAAATAGTCCAGATGATGCTAAGCCAGATGCATAAAGGATTGACAAGACCACGATTTACATCTTTACCACGAGGGAATACCAACAATCTTCCCATTTTCTTTAAGATTTGATATAATGTGATCCTGTACGGTAATATCACGGTAATAAACAGAGTTGGCTTCGTGACATGAGCGTTTTATTAGTAGATTATTTTATAATGCTAATTTTATAATATGTAAATAATGATAAATATTAAACACACTAAAAACGGGACTTTATCGCGTAAAAAACCATTTATATTTTACCTCGACGTTTCGGCCGCGATGCAGCGGCCGTGGTCACGAGAAGACTGAAGTGACGGTATCAGCATATTTTTCTTGTCGCGCGGGTGGTTCGAACTACCCGCACTTGATTTTTATTAATTTCACTCGGAATGTCAACAGGCCGGCGCACAAAACTAACAATGTCCGCAGATTTTTCCGAAGGGGCATCACGTCGCTTACACTTTTAAAGTCCAGGAGCGTAAAGAAACCCTAATAAAGTATTTTAGCATTAAGCGACGTTATTTAATGTGTAGTGCATTCAGGTGAGAGAACGCTACTCCGTAAACACAAAGCTCATAACTGAATGTTTAATTTTGACGCTTCACGCTCCGCTCATCGCGCAACGCCTCGCGCGTCGTGTCGGCGCCGGTAAGTAACGGAAGAGGCCTGGCAATTCCACGCGGACGAAGTCGCAGGCAGAAGCTAGTTATAGGTATATTAGTTAAAAATAGGTTTAGTACATTTCACACGGACGAAATAAAAATAAATATCCGACCCTTTACGAATCTTTAACCAATTAAAAAAAAGGGAGGAGGTTCTCAATTTATCCAAGTACCTAGGATATGTTTTTTTTATGTATGTTCATCGATTAGATACTCCCTCAATTTTGAACCGATCTTGATGATTCTGTGAATTGAAAGGTGGAACCGGATTGGTCTCATATTAATTTGGTTCAGTTCTGTAGCGATCCATGAGAAAATGAGGGAACTCCTCACAATTTGTTAGTACGTGTATGGTTTTGGTATCTATTTCAAAGATTATACATACATCCTGTTGTACCTATGTTGGAAATTCAAAAAAATCCATGCTTTAATACTTTATTACTTTTCATACTTAAAAATACTTTCATAAGTTTCATACCAATCCATAGGTACTAATATTATAAACGTGAAAGTGTGTTTGTTTGTTTGTTTATTAACTATCTAACTTTGCGATTGAAAAAAAAACATAAAATTGACAAATACATGGCTTAATCAAAAACACTTTATTCCCTGCTACCTCATAATACTTACTTATTTTTATGTGTACCACAAAACATGAGCCAAGTTCGTAAATAATATCCGAGAAAGCTCGCATAAAATAAAAACGTCTTCGTACATTCCTTGAAAGGCTTGCAAAGCTACCTGCAACTGTGTTGCGAGCTCGTAAATCACCCCCAGTTTAACAGAGCTTGTTGTATTCAATGGATACGAACTTGGTCATTTTTCACGTGCTTCTTTATGTTGTTGGTTGATGAATGAATGAAAATATACAGCACAGTGTCGCCATCGAGGATATCGAAGCGAACAAGGTGATAAATATCTAACATGGACTTTATAGGTACGTATAACTAGATTCTGCCCGCGTGGATTTCGGCTATCTCGTTCCCGCGGGAACAATGCGTTTTTCCGGAATGAAAAGTAGCTTATGTAAGGACATGGCTACTCGGAAAGGCCCGGGACTCCAACTATCTCCATACCAAATTTCATCCAAATCGGTCCAGCGGTTGAAGCGTGAAGAGGTAACAGACACACAGAAAGACATACAGAGTTACTTTCGCATTTATTTATTGCAGAGCGTGTACCTAATGTGTATGTTACCCATATTTAATATTATATATATATAACTCTGTCTATAGGCTACTTTTTATCCCGGAAAAATGCGTAGTTCCCGCGGGAACGCGATAACCGAATTCCACGCGGATGAAGTCGCGGGCAGAAGCTAGTATCTTCTAAAACCGTAAACGCTGAAATTGTGCGATCCATGAAATTATTTTCACCTAAAAAAGTGCAGCGTGACATAATTAATATTGCGTGAAAATTGAACAATAATAGACTCTGTGTGAACGGCGTAGGTACGAGCGCCGTCCTAGTTGTGCCGTGCTCGCTTGCTCAGCGTATCGGCAGCAAATTCATGGCACAATTTTTCAGCCATCGTAACAAAATGGCGGCTCTATTAATATCGGGGGCAATAGCGGGCGACTAAATTAATCTTCTCGACAATGCTCTCTATCGATTAATAATACAGGTTTATCGTAACTTGAAAAAGAAACTGAAATTTTTATCCAAAAGTCCTTCACTTCCACAGACCCAAATTGAACATCCCATCACTGCTGGGCATAGTAGGTCTCCACTGACCTAACAAGTACTTAATAACATATGGACGAACAGTGCCTAACAGAATATGTCAAAATATATGGAGCAAACTGACATTAGAAAATGCGTTACTAGCATATTGGAACGTCTCTTTATAACGCAGGCCAAACGGGTGCCTTAGCTGTTCGGGCACCCGTTTTGTCGGGGCCATTTTTCACCGGCTGATTGTGAATCCTTACTCTATGTCTCCTCTCATCCCGAGAAGAGACGAGAAGGTGTATTCCGCTCGCAGGCATGTTAGGATCTGAGCATTCACGGACATCTTTAAGTTTATGAGATTTTTATTTGAATTATGGAGGGTTGATAGTTCCAAAGGTGGACACCAAATCGGGTAGGTTGGGGGTGGTGCGGTCGCCACTCCAGTCAAGCCACCTAAGCGGATACTCTGCAGTAGCGCCTTCAGATGGCGCTGCTGAGGCGAAAACGCAGAGAAAACGGTTGTGAGGAGTGTTTTGTTTTGTTGCTTATCAAATCCGCTGGACACATTTTCAACTGTTTCGCCATATAAGATTGCGCTCCTTACCAAGACACATTCCACACTCCATAATTAGAATCCCCGACTCTCTAAGAGAAGGTTTCGAGTATTAAAACCGTGGTGCACATACTAGCAAAAAATGCACTGCTTACACTTTTCAACGGACTTCGAAAAAAGTAGGAGGTTCTCAATTCGTCCCTATGTCTTTTTAATATTTTTGTATGTATGTTCCGCGATTACTCCGTCAATTGTGAACCGATTTCGATGATTATTTTTTTAATTGAAAGGTGGTACCTCGGGATTGGTCCCATTTTGATTTGGTTCAGTTCTGATGACGGAATCTATGAGAAAATGAGGGAACTCCTCAAAATTTGTTAGCACGTGATTTATTTTGGACAGTGATACTTATGGCATACCTATACGTATACCCATGTTTGGAAACTACACCCGAAAAAAATTGAAAAAAAAAAACCTCCGACAACCTACAAAGTCGGTGTCAAATGAACCGACCCAAAGCCGATGACAATCTTATAGTGAATTTGACACCGACTTTGTAGTCGGTTTTTTTTCTTTACTATAACTATACAGTATATATATTTGAAGGCTGGATGGAGCCTACAAATGACAAAGGCTGCCCAGATTATTTTATGCAATATGTTTTATACCAATTCTCCAAGGAATACCTTGACACCGAACCATTCTTCAGCTTCGGCAGCTGTCCTTTTGATATATTGTCATTGTGTAACTACATAACAGACCAGCGTTTCCAGACCTCTTGGCTAACCAAATCTTATCTTGAATCTCTGAAATCGTCGTCTCTTACTGCTAGACGATTTTGCACGACTAACGCTAGCGGCGAAAGGTTCAATATTTCTTATAGGTTTTCCTGTAATTTATAGGTTGAGAAAGTATCAAAGTTCAGTAGTTTCCAGGAACAGGGGGAAAATTGTCATTTTTAGCTAATTTCTTTCAATAACTTGAAAAGTATTTTAATAAATTATAAAAATAATAAATTTGAGATCCTCATAAGAAGCACTTTCATTGATATATCCGAATCACTTTTTTTTTCCATGACAGACGGACGGACAGACACACACGAATGATCCTATAAGGGTTCCGATTTTTCCGTTCGAGGTTTAGAATCCTAAAAACGCTGGTCGCTTGAATTCGTGGCCCAGCCGTAACACACGGCGGATACGGCGTATAAAAGCACGATTTCAAACACAATTCGAATGAAATATCAATGTCTGTGTGCGTGCGAGGACGTCTGTTCACTTGTAAATATGTGTGTACCACTGCGCTAATGGGGGCTATCGCGTGTGAATTTGCCACTAGAGGCGCTAGTGTCGCGTGAGGTCCAATAACATTCAGTTTTCACTGGTTTTTGGCGGGCTTCGTGATATAAATCATAATTTCTTTAATTTACCTGTTGAATAGTGATCTCCTTCGTGAAATTACCGCCAATATGGATTATTTGGCTATGAATGTAAACGCTTTGCAAAAAAAATCTTTTTTCCAAACAAAACGGAGCTGCACAACATTGCGGCATAGCTGCTCGATATGATGATAGTTACTTATAATTAATAAACTTAATGAGATTCAACATTGAAAACTTAGTTTCGGCGCCGATCTTATAGAGTCGCCTTTGACAGCTATACCTCTGGACCTTAGTCTACAGTGGCACCAACTGGTGAGCAAAGAAACGATAGTCCCCATTATTCACTCTCCATCTCCGTAAGAAACAAATGACGGTAAGGGCGCGTAGGGCGCGAGTTGCGCGCCGGCTAGTTCAGGCGGGTGATTCCGTAGCCCTGTATGTAGTAAGTACCTACTATTAAATATTCTGTGACCGTAATGGCGTCTCGTCGACAGCGGCAGCGGTGAGCGTTACTGACATTGCGCGCGACCGTTGCTAGAGATCTTCTACTATCTAAAGTCCCGCACCTTCACATTTCAAAACGCTTCAATGTAATTAAAAAGCACCACCAACACTCTCAACACATGTGTGCGTGCTGAGACAGCCATCAACTAACCGTTGAGAGTGTTGGTGGTGCTTTTTAAATAATAATAATAAAAATAAAGCGTTTTGAAATGTGAAGCACAATCGCGCAATGTGTCCGTAAAACGCTTGCCGCTACCGCTGTCGTACGAAGTCGTGGCCTAACCAAGGATGCACGAGGGGCCTCAGTACAGTGGTCGCGGTGTATTGAGGTCCTACGCGATTTGTGGGGCATATCTTACGGTGCAGCGTTCGGAGCATTCGGTGTGAAATAGACGTCCCGCAGTTAACTACGTTTATGTTCGGTTTATAGAATTTTATGCTGAAAATTCTGGAAATTCTGTTTAACTAAAGGTAGTAAGGTGGATAAAAGTGACAGAAATACGAGACCTTGCTGAAGACCAATTCTTAAGGAAGTTGTAGGTATGGTACTGTGAAGGGGGGTGGTGAAGGGGGGGGGGGGGAGCCAATGTGTCTACTAAGGCTATGCAATTTCTATTATTTATAACTATATTTACAAAAGGGGAACTATTTCTACTAGAAATATTGATCGGGTTTAAATCTATACACGCCGCGTAATCCCGATCATCTACCGACGTGCACGATAGTTTGGGTGATCGTGATGAGACGAACCAGCTTCATTACGTGGCAAATTCTGGACAGCGGAGTCCCTTGCTATCGTATTCCATGGACGTGGACGCAAATTATATCTTTGCGGCGTAGAAGTACCACTGTGAGGAAAATTACTAGGTCCTACGCAAGTGGCCGGAGTTCTTGGTGTTGCGTAGTATTCAGACTGAGGCGTACGCATCTGTTCAGCTTCAGGGCCCCGAGGTTGAAATACGCAGTTCCCACTGGAATGCATCCCCATATCATTCTCAAAAACTGGGAGCTTAATTTCTTGAGGTGGCGAAGTTCTTTCTTGCATAAATACATCATGCAATTGAAGAAGTGTTTTACGCAATTAATCTTTCGACGAGAACAATTTCGAGGCTAGCATATATTTTGTATTTTTATCTGTCGAAATAATAAACTGTTTGATAAATTTATTATCGTTTATTTCTGCTTTTGTCGCTAGATCCTCCAACACATAAAAATACTGAATGCTTGACTCTGATGGTCCCTGAATTCGGTGATAAAATTGTTGCGCATAATCGGTATTGGACGGAAATTGCTCAATCAATCTTTGCTCAAGCTGATCATATGAAGTAAAATTTGCGCAATTCGTTTTATACCATCTTAGCGCTGGGCCGTCTAAATATGCCGGAATGGCGAACTTTTTCTGTTCATCTGACCATCCTTTTATTGATGCAATCGCCTTGTATTGTAATAGAAAATCTTGCACATCCGTTAGACCTGTGAATTTCGCTGACGCCATCTTTTTATTTTTGAGAAAAGAAAACACGATTTATAATCACATAAAATAATGATAAAAACGGTACTGCCCTTATGTATGTGTTCTTCCTTCCACCGAGAGCGGCTCCATCAAATGTGAAGGGGGGTTGGTGTTAGCTCAGGTAGATGCTGCAGGCACGGAGATCAGCGGTGGAATCCGAGGACACGAAGACGATGTCTAGCTAATTAAAATCTCTAAATCTTGAAGACTGGCCCTAGTACTGCCCTAACATTTCCCTAACTATGAAATAATAGATTTAAAGTTGAATTGATAATGTATTTTCAGAGATCTGTTCGTTACAAGCGATAGAAAAAGACTAAATATATTAAACAAATTAATTCTACGCTTAAAATTACCTATTTTTGAAAGGAAATGTGACAACTAACCGACTGTACTCGGCCAGTCTCCACAGTACCTACATTTTTTTTTTATCTAATACAATTGATTTTTCGATATGGTATTTTAATACGATAGCGTATTTATATTTTGCTACGTGTCTTTGTTTGTAAATGGTAGCCGGTCGAATTCTGCATCAGGACAAAACTTCAATGAAAAGTAGCGATTATTTTTGACATGAAACGTCTTTAAAAATCACAACGAAACATAAAACACAATTATAGGTACAAGACAGAAAAGTGGGATATGTCACATTTTGCCACGAATTGGTCTATCTATCCCGTCTTACCTATTAGAAACATGATTTTAGTGTCATTATTTAGCTCATAATAATCAGCTCAAAGTTATCGCCTTAAGTTACGAGTAGTATCACAGTTGAACGGGGTCGCGGAAACCGACGTTTCACGTTAAAACCAATAGTCGTGCGCAGTGCCACCCCCATTTCCTTAACCTTATTGCGCTGGAAGCCGTGGTAACCTAGTGGCTCGATCTACCGCCTCTCATGCAGAGGGTCGGAGGTTCTATGCCGGCTCGCCACTCTAAGTTTACTTACTTGTGTGGGAAATTAAATTTGAATTAAACACTGAGCTTCGGTGTAGGAAAACATCATGAGGAAACCTGCACGCATCAGCGAAGTAATTCATAAATGTGTGTAAAGTCCCCAATCCGCACTGGGCCCGCGTGGGGACTATAGCCCAAACCCTCTCGTGATGAGAGGAGGCCTGTGCCCAGCAGTGGGACGCAAATAGGCTGTAGTAGTAGTAGTAATAGTATTGCGCCCGTGGTTAAGAACACAAGTACCCGGTTAAGTTTGATTTCGATGCCGGTAATACCGGCCCGGGCACCGGGGCGTTTCTACCATTGACCTATAATAAGTAATTACATATGGACGAACAGTGCCTAACAAAATATGTCAAAATGACATTAGAAAATACGTTCCAATATGCTAATAACGCCTCTTTATAATAGGTGTCAAGATAAATATTTTATACAAAAGTAAACCTATCTTTATAAGACTTAAGTGTCAAATTTATAAATAAATAAATCATAATAAATACATTTTATTCAGTAGATAAGTTTATACAATATTTCATAAAATTACACTAGGCGTTTATGATATCTTAATTAACTGACAAAGGTATAAATAATCTAAATGCGGCGAAAACATTACCTATTTCTGTGCCTGAGCTAGGGTAAACCTGTGTTTCAGGCAGAAGAAGGTCTTAAATATTTATTTGAAATTTACTGAGCGCCAAACGGGTCCGAGCTGTTCGGGCGCCCATTTTGACGGGCCATTTTTCTCCGGCTGATTGTGAATCCACACTTATAATAGATCAATGGTTTCTACATAATTAATTATGTAGAGACGTTTGTTACAGCCAACTCCCTCGGGTGATAATTTATTCATAAGTTCACGCTAAAAACTTGGCTTTACTTAAACAGAGCTGCTTGGTTTGGGCAGCGTCATAATTTAATATCTTATGGACTAGCTTCCACTACCTACTTCGTTTGTGGTTAAATTAGTACTTTGGAAAAATATTAAAGGTAATAATAGTACATTACATACCTAGGAAAAAAGCCGTGGTGGCCTGGTGGTTCGACCTACCGCCTCTCATGCAGAGGGTCGGGGGTTCGATTCCGGCTCGCACCTCTAAGTTTACTTATGTGCAAAATTCAATTTGAATTTACCACTGAGTTTTTCGGTGAAGGAAAACATAGTGAGGAAACCTGCACGCATCTGCGAAGTAATTCAAAGATGTGTGTGAAGTCCCCAATCCGCACTGGGCCCGCGTGGGGACTATAGCCCAAACCCTCTCGTGATGACAGGAGGCCTGTGCCCAGCAGTGGGACGCAAATAGGCTGTAGTAGTAGTACATACCTAGGGCGGTGAATTCGTTAATGTCCCAGATCGCAGGTGTTTGTGACCCGAACCGAAGGTGAGGGCCATAAATATGCGATCTGGAGCTTTACGAATTACCGCCCGTGGTTTGTCAAAAGTTTTACATTTTGCCTTGGCCAGAAAGTGAGATTTTCTTTCCGCGTAGCGGGCAGAAATTCACACTTTACGGCCATGGGTGACGTAAATACAGTTTATTGCATAGGTAACTTTACCACAGCTACAACGGCCTATTTACATCCCACTGCTGGGCACAGGCATCTCATCACGGGTGCTTGTGTTTGGGTTATGCTCCCCACGCGTATATTACCTAGTGCGAATTGGGGATTTAACATACATTTTTAATTTTTGACCAACACTCAGATGCGTGCAGGTTTCTTCGCGATGTTTTCCTTCACCAAAAAGCTCAGTGGTATACAAAACCGCGAGATTACGAAACCCCTTGCTTCGTGGCCTCGGCGGTTGATTTTTGAGCACCAAACCTTGCATATAGCAGATGGTACCAGAGAGTATTAATGAATGAATGAATGAATGAATAGTTTGTAGAGAAGAATGAGTCAGTGGTTCAGAGTCGCTAGTTAGGCCGGAACCCTACAGCGGCGCACGCAACGCACGCCCTAAACGTAAGTTCATTAATTGTATTGACCGCCGGCGGCGAAACCGTGCGCTGCTCTAGAAGTATCCACCTATATTTTGATACGAAGGGTTTTTGTACCCACGTGACTTGCGCAGCAGTGAGGTACCGGCTTTAAATGACAGCTAGTCAACAAGAAACTAATACTAATGAAACTATACGTAGTGATGATTAAATAATTAAGCTTCTGCGGCAAATGTAATTAAACCGAGTTTCGCGATTGCATTTAGATCGGGACGAAGTTGGAGGTAGTTCGAGTTGGTATTAATATTCCAAACTCGGGTTCTTTGTTTGTAGTCGGTATAGGGATACGTGGAAGCTGCAATTGAGTTATAATGAATGGTAGAACTGGGAGGATCTGTCGCCGATATTCGGTTCTCGGGTTTGCTTTTGTCAGACGGCGGACACGGCCTATAAAAGCACGATTTCGAACACAATTCGAATGAAGTGTCAATACACACAGACGTCCTAGCACGCAGCTAGGACGTCTGTGTGCGTGCGAGGACGTCTACTACTACAGCCTATTTGCGTCCCACTGCTGGGCACAGGCCTCCTCTCATCAGGAGAGGGTTTGGGCTATAGTCCCCACGCGGGCCCAGTGCGGATTGGGGACTTCACACACATCTTTGAATTAATCCGCAGATGGGTGTAGGTTTCCTCACGATGTTTTCCTTCACCGAAAAACTCAGTGGTAAATTCAAATTGAATTTCGCACATAAGTAAACTTAGAGGTGCGAGCCGGGATCGAACCCCCGACCCTCTGCACGAGAGCCGGTAAGTCGAACCACTAGGCCACCACGGCTTCAGGACGTCTGTACACTTGTAATGTGTGTGTACCAACTACGCGGGCCAGTGATCCACTCTCCATCTCCGGATGAAACAAATGACGATAAGGGCGAGTTGGGCGCGAGTTGCGCGCCGGCTAGAGTCAGGCGGGTGATTCCGTGGCCATTCTGTATGTAGTACTATGAAATATTATTAAAAAGACAGGACTAATTAAACAACGAGGCTTGCTAATTTTGACAAATCCGTTTAAGTTTCAATTTAATTACGTACTAAGTTAATGTAAGTAATTGTATATCCTACTAGCTGCTGCCCACGACTTTGTATGCGCATAAACATTGAAATTAAAAAATTAGTTGTTACCGTTCCTGTGAGAATTTCCGGAAATCCTTTACAGCAGTGTAAAGGATTTCCGGAAATTACCCCTACACTCCCCAAGGAACCTTCATGCCAAATTTCAGCTTCTTAAGACCAAGTAGTAACGGATGTGTGTTGGCATCAGTAATTCAATTAGTCAGTCAGTCAGTAACGGAAGAGTTCGTTTTATTTATAAATTGATGATTGATAGTAAAAGCGAGCATACTTACTGAAATTTAAAAATATTTCAAACTAGCCGATGCCCGCAAACTTCGTCCCGCGTAGACTTAGAATTTGCATACCCGATGATACTATACACACAGACAGAAATAGTAATAGAAGTTTTGAAAAATTGGTTGGTTCCCGTGGAAATGTTTGCCATTTGTACATATTTGTTTTCTTGTGCAAAAATATTTAAATAAATAAATAAAGACCCCGCTACTGACTTTACAACTAGATAGGTTTATAGGAGTCACGACACCATGGATTCGATTACTCACTCAATATAAGCGGCACACGACGGATTCAGCTCGTTCTGAAACCGAGACAGTGTGGTCACTGCTTCAGCAAACAAGCCGGTGTGGACTGTCAGCATACGGTTCCAAGGAAGCACGACACGGTATTTCAGCAATGGGGGCTAACGCGTGTGAATTTGCCACTAGGGGCGCTAGTGTCGCGTGAGGTCCAATTAACATTCACTTTTCACTGGTTTCGGCGGGTTTCGTGACATAAATTATAATTTCTTTAATTTAACTGTTGATCTCCTTCGTGAAATTATTGCAAACATGGATTATTTGGCGATGAATGTAAATGCTGTGAAAAAAAAATTTTTTTTTCATAGCATTTACATTCAAAACGGAACTGCACAACGTTGCGACATAGCTACTCGATATGATGATAGTTATTTATATTAAATAAACCTAATGAGATTCAAGATTAAAAACTTTACTTATAAAGTCGCCTTTAACAGCTATGCCTCTGGACCTTAGTCAACAGTGGCGCCAACTGGGGAGCAAAGAAACGATAGTCCTAATTGACTTAGTTGTTCTCTGAACACAATTTGACAAACCACCACCATAGGGCTAATTTACAAATACACGTTACGACGTCGCAGCGTGCCACGACGACTTAGATTAACGACGTAGAGTACCTATCGTGATGAGAGGAGGCCTGTGCCTAGCAGAGGGACGTAAATAGGTAGATTTCTACGACACGACGTCGAAACCATAGCGCGATGTCGTACCGTGCCACGATGCGTTTTATCCGGAGTATGTGAGCGAATCATTGGCCCGCGTAGTGGTACACACACATTCACAAGTGTACCTACAGACGTCCTCGCACGCAAACATTGACACTTCATTCGAATTGTGTTCGAAATCGTGCTTTTATAGGCCGTGTCCGCTGTGTGCCTGTGTGCTCATTTTCAACCGATGCCTTAAAATAACATTTTGTTTCTATTGACTCTCTACATACATACATACATACATACATAATATCACGCCTTTTTCCCATAGGGGTAGGCAGAGATCACTTCTTTCCATTTGCTACGACTCTTGCATACTTCTCTCGCTTCTTCAACTTTCATCCCGTTCCGCATACATGCTCGTCGGTTTAGAGTACCTACTATTGACTCTCTGTATTGGCCAAATGCATGACACCATACAAATACCCTTTATTAAACACTAAGACACACGAGAAAAACAAAGACGTTTTCAAGTGAATGTGTCAATATCAGTATTGGTAAATTCCGTGGCGCAGTGGGCACACACCGTCTGTTGTCTTAAGCAAATCGCCCGGCAAGCGTTTGCGGCCGGTCAGCGGTTCAATTTTGGCCCGTTTGGCGAATCTATCCGAGGTTAAAACAAACTCGCTAAAATAACACGTCATAATGCAAGATTAGAAATAACTCGTTGGAACAGCAGTTTCAGATCTTTTTACTATCTTCTTTAGTTAATAATAAGTCTGTAGAAGAAGTCGCGTCTGAAAATTTAAAGAAACTATAAAGTCGTGGGGGCTATATAAACGATACTGAACACAAAATAACGATTTTTAGAAAAAAAAAAACTGTATGTGTGCATGTATATATGTCCGGATTTAACTCGAAAACTACTGGACGGATTGAAACAAAATTTGGTATGGGGGTAGTTTATAATACTGGTCAACATATAGGCTACTTTTTATCCCGGAAAAACGCATAGCTGCCGTGTGAACGCTATTTCCGAATTCAACGCGGACGAAGACGCGGGCAGAAGCTAGTGTAAAATAATTGTTTTTAATACCTACTGGATTTTTTTCATTTTTGAGTAAACTTTTTTTTATTTAATGTGTATTGACTCGCCTTCATGTCAGGTACGTTTCAATGTATAGGAAGAAAATAATCTGGACTGAAAAGACTTGTTCGTACGGTTTCTTGAATTTGTGTTTTAATTACAAAGTGAAGTTTAAATTGTATTTTAAATCTCCTTATGTTCGGGGACCACTCATGAAAAAACCATCCCAGGTCTACCTCAGAACCTCTGTTACTCTAAAAAATATATAGAATCATAATAATATTCTCCTGAAAAATAGAAATTAGTCGAGAAAGAAGCCGTGTTCGAAACTTAGCACATTAATCTGGAACCCACCGTATATCATGCCTTTGTTGCGTGAGCAAAATGAATTATTAATAAACATTGCTTTATATAACAACAAGGATTTTTCTGAATTTAGATTTTATATATTAAGAAAAAAGCAGTTTCAGTAAGCAGATAACTAGACTAGTCGCAGATGTAAGATGACCGTCGTAGAATAACTTGTCATACAGTCGAATGGTTAATGAATATCTGATAATTTCAGCACAATTAATTAGTGGAAGAGCTGAACATAAATGAGGTACTTTAAGATTACATAGAAAGGTAATTTTGAAGACATTTTACAAGTGTTTATTTACACTTGTAACATGCTTCTACAATTTCTGACTGTGCAAACAATGAAAACTACTAAACCGAACAAAAATCATACTGACAGACGAAACTCTCAACATCTTTAAAAATTCGGGAATGTAGGCAAGAATATTAAAGTTTCCCCCTAAGAAATTTATCTCAGACGGTTTCTTAAAAACTCACTGCATTTCAACCCGTTTCATAATTTTTAAATTGTTGTTCAGAGAGTATATAAAAATCTTTTATTTTTTTCCCAGGAAACATGGGGAATTCTTTTTTTTATATATGTGCCTATCATTCTCACTAAGTTTCGTAGATATATACCTACTTAGCAAACAGCTTTTATTTCTGTCTTTTTTATAGAAATGTCCACAAAAGCTTTTCCCGTCCTGAAGTTACATTGTAAAATGTACAATTACATAACACATTGTGTATTCCGATGGTATCGAGCGAGGTGGACGCGTGTTAGCGAAGTGGGCGCTCATGCGAGGCGGCTTATCTCGCATCGGGCCCGCTTCCCGTTCGCACCGCCCTATTCGATATGGCGCTACGTGGGATAGCTACCGTATAAATGTCGTTCGAACTCTACGTGAATAGTTGTTTATGTACTGTAGGAAATAATAATAATAATAATCCTCCATGCCGGTTTCGGCTACGGCGACTGCTTGTTATACATTAGAGCGTTGTTGACATGCCCTGACATGGCTAATGTAGCCAATTTTGGCTTTGAAAGTCCTCGAACAATTAACACATTGGAGAGCGCTGTCACAGTAGTTCTAAATTATTTTTGCCGGTGGCCTGTTCTTCAGTTGGTCCGTGATGACCCGTGAAAAGTGATCCCAAACGACTTATTTTGTTTGTGAGCTCGATTGTTGCAGGATTTTACAGCACATTAACCCATAATAAGGCATTGAACTTTTGGTTTCGCGCCTTGTCACGCGGCCGGCGTCAGATTGGCTACTGACTTGAGAAACTTCAGAAGTAAGTCCCGGGGCTAGCTTTCAATCTCACCGTTTTGACGAGGTTGGTACCTACCAAGTGTGACATTTAAATCGGTGATCACCATAGTGTTGGACAGCTCGTTGCCACACGTTATTCGTTCAACGTGAAGTAGAGAGGTATCGTGTAGATTATTTTCAGTTAACACTTTTTATTTAGCACATGGCGAAACGGCGGGCAGCCGCATGGGACTAGCACGGTCGGATGCGCGGGCGCTGGCGTTCACGCCGGGGTTAGCACGCTGTAATTATGCTAGACCGCCGCGATTGAATTAAAGCGTGTAGGGTGCCGGTGTAAAACATACGCACATTTGTAGATATTCTTAATTGAATGTGAGATTTGAATAGGGTATACATATATTTAAGAGATGCTGGTATCTAGGTAAGTTACAACGTTAGTTGGTTACAACGATGAAAATTACGATAAGATCTTACAAAATAATAATTTATTAAAGTTACCTTTTTATGGCTAAGCACCGTTGAACGTTTAATCTGTAACAAAAAAATAATAATTTAATGAATATAAGAGTTAATGAATATTGCTCAAAAATATTAAAGAAGTTGTTGCATGTACAATGTACATTGTGTGTTTATTTAAACACGAGTTTTGTGACGAGGTTAAATAAGTATTAGGTAATTAATTCATTTAAATTCCTTCTCTGCCGATACTATCTCCCCTAATCAGAGAGAGCGCCGTGAATATAATAAATTAAACATTTTAATATTCCAACGGCGGAATTAATTATTTTATTACAACTTAATTAAAATGTAACAAATGGCCCGTAATTGAATACGCGTGTTCTATAGAGTTAATTTAGGTAACTTTAAATAGACAGTTATGTGCTTTGCTAGAGATCTTCTACTATCTAAAGTCCCGCGCCTTCACGTTTCAAAACGCTTCAATTTTTTTTATTATTATTTAAAAATCACCACCAACACTCTCAACACATATGTGCGCGCTGAGACAGCCATCAACTATGCGTTGAGAGTGTTTGTGGTGATTTTTAAATAATAATAAAAAAAATTGAAGCGTTTTGAAACGTGAAGGCGCGGGACTTTAGATAGTAGAAGATCTCTACCTATAATATAAAGGAGATAGTATTTTTATTTTCATCCTATTAAAATTTAACGGGACGAAATTAGAAAGCTCACAGTAAAACTGCAAATTACGCATTACCGCACTCGTTAAATGTTTGTTGCTTTAGAGCAGTCTATTTAGGTATTTTCCGTAAATAAAAAACACACAGTGGAGCTGCAGTAGTGCAGATCCACATACATTAGTATAAACAGAGCAGACGGGATTCAACCGCAGCAAGTAGAACTCGCGCCGAAGCCAATCTCTTTCGGCAAACATGTGCCGCAGTCGACATGCAATTAACAGTAGCGCAATGGAATTCTTTAACTTGTATTCGTTTCTACTTACTTCTAATACCAGCACATCAAGGTTCCACCTACAATTTTTTTTAAAAGGTTCTTTAACAGTGAACCGGGCGACGAGCTGTCGGTAGGCCTCCAACGAAACGGAGCGATGACCTTGTGAAAGTCCTTGGGAACACGGTAGATGCTTGTGGCACAAAATCGTAAGTAGCGCGCTTTGGGAGAGGCCTAAGCTATGTCCAGCAGCTGATGTCTTTCGGCTGAAATGATGATGATGATGTGTTTTCAAGCATCAATAAAGACCAATGTCATCCTCGTGTAGGATATGACTCATTTTGACTTGTACTTGTAAATTAAGACATACCTACTAGTATTGATGTTGTTTTGAACAGTCAAAAATACACAAGATGGGGAGATGATTTCTTTTGGTCGAGGGGTAGTGAAGTCAATATGTCTAAGCGTTATATAGTTCTCAAAATAAAGGACATGTGCTGTTCTCACCTTGTTTACTATCTCCACATGTACCACTGTTTGTGTAGTTACCTGTGGTCGCTGCTTTTACTAGATAAAATATTTGAGATTCGGCCCAAAGGATTTGATGCGGCTGCCTTTGACGGGAATCAAACCCGTTTGTTGCTGATAGAGGAACCCTGGTGGAAAACTTCTCGAAATTCAGAAATGTCCAATTACGTTTATATAGTGTGTTCGAGCGACAACTTGAGTTTTTTTTTATTTTTAATAACCCGAAACAGTAAAGGAAGGGGCTTGTGAAGGGTTTGTGTGTCTGTTTGTGGAGTGGAAAAATGTTTTAAAAATCAAGTGTTCTTAGTAATGTTTCAAGAAAATGGTTATTAGTAAGTAAGTAGATAGGTATACATTTCTTGGCCATTAATTTTTTTTTCTCTAATAGGTACCTAATCTAGAAGGGTATAAAACAAACTCAAAGGTCACAGACGTTAGTTTGACGAAAAATAATAGCTACTTATTGGAAACAATGTCGCCGCGTCTGCCTTTTTGTTACTTCTTTGTATTCTCAAGTAAAACTTTATATTTGAGTTCATTTAATACGTGCATTGAAAGTATTGAAACTATTGTTATGGAATCTTATAATCTATAGAGTAAAATGGAATGTTTTCTGAAATAAAACAAGGTGGACGTCTCATTTAATGTAATCTATCTACTTATTAAGATATTAGTGCGGGGGTGTTAGTTTGTTATTCATTGCTACATAAATGACCGAACTAATACCAGGCGCGGCGCACTCTTTGATTTCTTCGCGCTCGATACAAGTACCCGCCGGCTTCGCACCGTGGCGTGATGATTAGTGGTTGCCGCGCACTGCTAGCGAATGCACGCGCGCGCGTAAACTCTTAATGTCATAGACATAAATAATACTTCGTATGGACCCGGCCTAACGTAGATACATGTCATGTTTCCCCACTTCATTGGTGTCCAATACAAAGTTAAACTTATATCGTGACACTAAAGCTGGGTCACATTTTTTCAATAACGAGACGAGATTTTAGATACTGAGAAACAGTTTCGAAAAAAGTTTTTTTTAAAACGCTTATTGTCACGCACGCTCGGTGACAGAACTTTGGATTGGACACCGTGGAAGTGGGGACATATTACGTGTACGTTAGACCGGGTCTATATTATTTACGTCTATGCTTAATGTACACGTCGCGACGCCAGAGTCAAATGTGCTATGAAATTTGAATTATGTCGAATAAATATTGTATAGCAGAGGGTTGTAGTAACAAGAAAAGTAAAATGATTTGGTAAAGAGTAAAATTATGGGCATGGAGGTAGTTCAAGACAACCCAAATTTTCAATTTTTCTATAGGAATAATAACATTAACTATGTATGTCCAGTATAATAGTATCATCGGGTAGGTACGCAAATTCTATGTACGCGGGACGAAGTTAATTTTGAATTTAGCTGATTCAGAAATTGACAGATAAAGTATGTGATAATAGTAAACTACGTTGTAGCTTCTGTGTAGACGAGTGTTTTTAATAATAATAAAAAATAACTAACGTAACTTAAATACATATTTTGTTAATAACACTATTATAGCTAACCTATGTACTAATACCAGACGCATGTTTTAATATGTTCTCGAGTGCGCCAGCCCTAGCGCTAGGGCGTGGCCTCCGAAAGAGCGCGCTGCATGCGATAGAAAGAGATGGCCTACTTTGGGGGCTTGCGGCGCTCCAAAACCAGTTTTTTGTTAGTAGTCGGCCTTCTGTACGTTAGTACTATTACTTATTCTGTGCTAATACGTAATGATGGACGTAATAATTAGGTACATATGTACTGTATAGCCTATGTTGTTTATAGGGTGTATTGTAAGTAACACTGAGGCATACTTGTAGTCATGGAAGAAGTAAGGTAAATTTAAAACCTTCAAAAACATCAGCGTACGCCCTAAATAAGTGTTAAATGCGATAATAGATGTCGCTGCCTAGAGCCTGTATACAAATTTGAACTTCATGAGCAACATCTAGATGGCGCTGTACAGGCGAAGTATGAAAATTTGAAGCTCCCTGGCTATTTTCGATGTACGCCGTAATGTAAGGAGATTGACAGTCTTATAATAATTACATTGTCTCTGGTTTAGTAAAATAGCTGACTGAATACCCATGCTATAAGATGCGGAATATTTCTGTTAAAGTCTAAATCTATAAAACACAATGTAACAAAACATTGCATTACTTTCAAAAAGCATCTTTACGAGTCCTCTCGAATTAAGGCTGTTGTTATCCCGGAAGCGGGATACAAAATAAAATGTTAATGTCGTTTCCCGCTGCTATCTCAGTAAGGACACTAAAAAATAAGGCGTTGAAGATATTGAGCACATTTTGGTAATTTTAGCATTTTTTGTATTACAAGTGATGACTTATGGTTCCGAGACGTGGGCGCTCACGATGGGCCTCATAAGAAGGCTCAAAGTCACTCAGAGGGCAATGGAGATGGATCAGAAATGAGGATATCCGCAGCAGAACTGGGGTCACCGACATAGCCCGAAGAATTGCGAACCTTAAGTGGCAGTGGGTGGGGCACATTGCTCGCAGGACTGATGGCCGATGGGGCCGGGAAGTTCTCGAGTGACGTCGGCGAACCGGGAGACGAGCTGTCGGTAGGCCTCCAACAAGATGGAGCGACGACCTCGTGAAGGTCGCGGGAAACCGGTGGAAGCAAGTAGCACAGGACCGGTCATAGTGGCGAGCCTTGGGGGAGGCCTATGTCCAGCAGTGGACGTCTTTCGGTTAAAATGATGATGATGATGATGATGAAATGCTAAGCACTCATAATTACTACAAACTCTGATTAAGAGCTTGTAGTAATTATGAGTGTTACAAATCAGTTATAGCGCCGATATGATACCGATATGGTTCCATTTGAGTTCAAATTCTGATTATGGGATCCACGTGAAACTGAGGGAACTCCTCAAAATTTGTAAGCACGTGTATGATTTTGGCATCAATTTCAAAGACTTAGTTACGTCCCATTGTAGCTATGTTTAGAAGTGTATCCGAATTTCATATACATTTTTTATAAAGTTAATATTATAATTCAACTAACATGTCTTAGAGTAACTATGAAGTCCCAAAGTTCTATCCACAAACAAGTCATAATGCGGTAAGATCAAAAAAATATGTCGAAAAAAAAACTCGAGTTTATTCTGGTCACCCTGCGCCCGCGCCGTAAATCCTCGGAGATGACACGTCGCGTATCTCCCATCGCTGGGCGAACGTACTGCGCGTGGGCAGCTATATGAGAATATGCGGCTTGGGTGTAAGTTACATGTTTGTCGGAAGCCGCCGATTTCGGCTTTTTTGGGTGATGTTTATCAATCTCGCTGGATTTGGAAAGACAGATAAGTAAATAAAAACTTAAGTGAGACATTAAAAAAACCCACGATCGATTATCTATAATACCCATAGATATTTTAATATACCTATTCGTTAACGGTGTTAAAAAAAATGGTGGTCTGTGAAGTCCCATAATTTTATACTTACGTGATGACGCTTACAACGGTCAGACAGAAGTTTCTCGAATGGCGTTTGCGTACCAGGGAGACGACTGTCGGTAGGCCCCTAACAAGATGGAGCTACGACGACGTGACGGATGCGAGTAACACAAGACCGGCCTGAGTGGCATGGGCGCGCCTTGGGGTAGGCCTATCTTTCGGTAGATAAATGATGATGTTAAAAATACGTTGACTTGACACCAAATGGGTATACATGTCAAAAGAAGGAATGAACATATTACGATTTTACTGTAATTAGAAAACTATCGTTGGCTTGGGAAATGAAGTTTTAAATCTACCAGCGATTCGGAAAACTCATTTACTAAAACGCGCCCCAGTAAACTCAACACAACGTTTATTTTAAATTATGATAAAACTATTCAATTCAATACAAATTTTAAAAGAAGTTTCTTCAATAAAAAACCTTAGGTAACATGTCTTAAAAGTAAGGAAACTTACATTACACTGTTAACAGATACAGGCGGTATAATGTCAGTCTTCTAAGTCTAGTTAGTAGTTTTATCGAATGAAATTTATGCTATAAAAGTTAAAACTATAGTTCCGGCCTGTTCTAGCTCCTAGTTAAATAAATATTAACACGTAACTAGTTCCAACTGGCTCAAAGGCCAAGTTATATGCGTTCAGCTCGCAGTTAGCCTAGTTCAGAGCTAGACTTCGGCTGGATCTGCCTTTGACGAAGTTGGTATTTAAGTATCTGTTTGGAGATGGAGTATTCGTTTGAGTATAGATGTTATGGATTCCCAGATGCCATCCAATTATGGGCTGTTAGCTGAAATTTTGTGTTATGTACTTATTACTGTCATTATTATAAATTCGATGTCTGTCTACATCTGTTACGTTTAGGTACGCGAAAGCAATTAACCAGTTTAAATGTAATTTAGTATTGAGATACTTTGACACTGCGTGAAGAACTCCTGGATATAAACTTTTATGGTTTAGCAGGATGTAAAATTGACTCGTACCTACCCATTAAGAAAACCTCTCAAGTTGAAATCGCTAGATGATCCCAAATGTGTGAAAATGCCCAGAGCTGAGGTAAAATTTGCTGAATCAATCAAAAAAAAAGTTTCACTAAGTTAAGTGATAGATGGAGTAGACTGCAATTTTAGTTCAGATTTTGTTTTTAAACTCCAACGCTCCTAGGCAATAAGAGATTGAGATAAAGTTACTAAATCACAAAAGACAATTTACAGAAATTCTAGACGCGTCTTCGAACAGAGTCGACTTACCGGCCAATGCACTTTGAATCGAAATCACGTATTTTATCTTTACAAAATGAAGTCCTAACTTTTGGGGAATTAGAAAGGCAACTTTCTGTTGCAAATTCTTTTACAATCCTCTGATCCGGCAGAATGAATATCTCATTCTTTTATTAGACGGTAATTTATTCTGTGGCTTCAGCTAAGATCTCAGTTCGCAATTTATTGGCCTTCAAATGCCACAGGATTGCCATTTTAAGGGTTCCGAACCTCAAGAGGTAAAAACGGAATCCTTGTAGGATCACTCGCGTGTCTGTCCGTCCGTCTGTCACAGTCGATTTTCTCCGAAACTACTGGACCGATTAAGTTGAAATTTGGTACGTATATGTAAGTTTATAACCGAAAGACGGACGTGTAACGAAAATAAATGAATTTTAAACATATATACTATTTTAGGGGGCTGACTTTGAAAAAAAATATGAAGTTTTTCAAAATATATCGTGTGATATATCGTATATATATATATATCATCATCATCATCATCATTTCAGCCGAAAGACGTCCACTGCTGGACATAGGCCTCCCCCAAGGCTCGCCACTCCGACCGGTCCTGCGAGCAATGTGCCCCGCCCACTGCCACTTAAGGTTCGCAATTCTTCGGGCTATGTCGGTGACCCCAGTTCTGCTGCGGATATCCTCATTTCTGATTCTATCACGCAGAGAAACCCCGAGCATAGCCCTTTCCATTATATATATATATATATATATATCGTGTGAAAGTACTTCTTATGAGGGTCTATAATATATGTTTTTATTTCTTTTTTTGTCAATACTTTTCGAGTTATTTAAGAAAACAGGCGAAAAATGACCATTCAGTTTAACTAGCTTCTTGGCCGGTTTTTATTTTTTCTAGATATAGAGCTGAATGTAACTTTTATTTATAATTCGCTTCTGCCCTCGACTTCGTCCACCAAATTCTATGAGAGCGTTCCAGCGGGAATTATGGGTTTTTTTTTCCGGGATTAAAAATTACCTAGCTTCAATCCTTCCCCATGTTATACATACATACATAATCTTCCCGCGTGTGTATTATGTGGCAGTCCGACCAGCGGTGTAACTATCCCGACTTAGTTTTACATAATTGGTAAATATTAAATCAATGAATATAATTATACATTTAGACGTTACACCTTAAATTCGATTCTAAACCCTTTCTTAATTTTACATCGACTGCGTAAAGATAATTCGCAATTAATATGCGATGCGTACATATGATAAGTAATTACAACCAAACCTATCATGGCCGACAAACTGCAATCAGTTTTGGCACACTGTACATTTGTACATTTCCATAACTTGTACATTTTCGCTCTAGCTAGTGCATTCGACTCGTCGGTCTTGTTAGGAACCGGCCTGTTACGGATATAGTCTAGGAACTTCTAAAATGTATGCTTCAAAGGGGGTAAATACTAGAGAATTGAGAAATACTTGGTAGTATTGTGTCATTCTATACAAGTACTCTTATATATTTTGTTTCGCATTGTGTATAAATTGTGTCAAATATGTTTTTACCAAATAAGTATCATCTAAGTTCGGCATTTTAAGGAAGACAGTTATGTAAATACTAACAAGATTATAATCCAACAGTGGATCACCATAATATATTAATTAATTATTAATCGAGTCCTTCAATCAGCTTGATGGACCTTTCAATGGATTTAACGAAGAGGTAAGTAATTAGTTTCAAGAGCAGTCGCAAAATGCCTTGATGTTGTCAAGTATTTTCCTTTGGCCTTGAATATTGCTTCTTCAACAATTATTCCTCAGAATTCACAGATACTTGACTAATAATTGAGATCAACTTCGATCATAAATACCGGGTATTTATGATCGAAGGAGATCAAGTATAAAATACTTGGTACTTTACGCCGAGTATAAGTCTATAGTCTAGCCTATCCAGAGCAGAGTTATTGACTTGGATTGTTCTGCCGTTTGCAGCCGCCTTAGAATTATGCTGTCGGTTTATCCGAACTTGGCCGGTTTTAGCCAGTTTCAGCCAGTTCAGGCCGCCATCTTTGTGCTGGAATAATGGGTCTATTGCACCTCTAATTATTAACGACTACTAGGTTCTTCCGGCGACTTCGGCCGCGTAGAACTCAGTTAGAACATTCCCGCGACAATTGTGCGTTTTCCCGGCGTAAATCTACCTCCGTACGTAGGTACGTTACAAAGGTGACTAGATACATACGTGATTTCAACAGACTATTATTAGTAGAAATAGAAATGGATGAACGTAGTCCACCGTGTAGTTATGATAATTCAGATATAACGGGAATATTTGGGAGTAATCTACCTACTTACGAGTACCTATACTTATAGTTACTAAAATTACAATTGTGAATAAATTAAACTTAAATCCAAGTTATCAGAGACGTAATTAGTCTTCAGTTGTCCAGAAAAAGAAAATCATATAGGAATTGACCTCCATTGTCAAATAAATATAATTCTTAGACTAGATGCCTCAAAAAATCAATAAACAATGAAATACATAATCATGTCTAAATGGTGTTCTGGTATGAAACGTGGCCATGGCCTGGCACATTTCTTACAGAACTGTCCGATGCCGATGGGGCCAGAAAGTTCTCGAATAGATATACAGGAAGAGGCAAACGCCATCAAACAGGCCACGAAACAAGATGCTATGGCGATGATTCCGTATAAATTTACCATAGAGTTAGCACTATATTTTCGTTGCCTCGGGCTAAGCGAGTAATTTTTACCGGTTTATTCTTTCACCGGACAATGGGGTCTGTAGTAATGCGGGTCTGTTGCAACTGCTAAATGGTTATCTTGCGCCTGGGGGCTACTTGTCCAAGGGTGTAAGGCATAAGAAGAAGCGATTTGATTTTTTGCACAATATTTGCCACATCCTTGCAGGGTCGGTTTTGCAACTGTCATGAATGAAATTTATTTTTCGAATAGTATATAGCATACAGAATTTGAATTTATTCAGGAATAAACAAGCATTTTGTGTGCATTAATTTGAAGAATTAACTTTATCTAACTGATAAATCGACCCTTAATATTACATAGGTACTTTTAACTCAGTAATTGTAAAAGTAATTTTTTAATAATAGCCACATATGATGCACAGACAAATCAACCTGGTTAAATAGATTTTTTGGGTTGTGATTGTATAGGTGACAAAGTTTTTGATGTAAATGCTGACCTCAAATAAGGACATCACAGTCACAGGTTTTATAATCATTATCATCATGCTCATTTCAGTCGAAGGACGTCCACTGCTGGACATAGGCCTCCCCCAAGGCTCGCCACTCAGCCCGGTCTTGTGCTACTTGCTTCCACCGGTTTCCCGCGACTTTCACGAGGTCGTCGCTCCATCTTGTTGGAGGCCTACCGACAGCTCGTCTCCCGGCTGTCTGCTAAAGTTAATCCGGTTTTATAATGATTGAAATCAATATTAACATTTCTAAGCTTACGCTGTCCATATCATATTATAATGTGAATAAATTCAATACTTAAGAATAATAAATAGTATTTTCCCAAAATCGCTAGTCGCTTATGTTTTGAGCTCCGGCGTTTGTTGCGCACCTCTGCCGGCTACTTCCCGCTCCCATTGTGGCCACACACCGCCGCCTGGCGGCCAACTCGCGAACTAATTAAAACAAAAACAACAACACTCTATGCCAACGTTTTGCGGTTAAAAAATATTAAACCATTTTTGTCGTGATTGCATTTAATTTTATAGTTGGGAATGTAAATAAATAAACCTTTTTATATGTATTTGTGAATTTAGTTGTTCGATGTGATTAAGTAATTTTGATTTAAATGTATGAAACGCTGCAAACGCACTGTTACATGAAACATAAATTCCCAATGATTGATGTGTTAAAAACTAAAAATACCTACGTTATGACACCAGATTCTATTTCCGATTTCCTATCTGTCGTACTATAGTAAGTACATTACAGACCTAGGGTGGTGAATTCGTAAATGTCCCAGATCGCAGGTTTCTGTGGCCCGAACCGAAGGTGAGGGCCATAAATATGCGATCTGGGGCTTTACGAATTACCGCCCGTGGTTTGTCAAAAGTTTTACGTCTTGCCTTGGCCAAAAAGTGAGATTTTCTCTCCACGTAGCGGGCAGAAAATCCCACTTTACGGCCAAGGGTGATGTAAAAGTACTTTTTTTAACTTTTTGAAGCATCTAGATAACGTTGTGTGTGTATGCAGCTGTATATAATTGGGCCTTAAAGCACAAGTGTAGTTTTATAAAACGAACCGAAGGTGAGTTTCATAATAAGATCACACGAGGGAAAGATTATGTAGCAGTTACATAAACTACCAAGTATTGTTTACGTTATTATTATTACGTACGTCCAGCCATAGTTTGTAGATTCTAAATAGAGCTAACTTCAAATAGACACTACTTAACTTGTTCATTTAAGAATCCATATCCATATTTAATATTATAAATGCGAAAGTAACTGTGCCTGTCTGTCTGTCTGTTACCTCTTCATGCTTTAACCACTAGACCGATTGAGATGAAATTTGGCATGAAGATAGTTGAGGTCCCGGAAAAGGACATTTGCTACTTTTTATCTCGGAAAAACGCATAGTTGAGTGATAGAATTCCACGCGGGCGAAGTCAAGATATAAATGGTTCATAAGATAATTTACTAAGGCCCACTTGCAACAAGCTGTTAACTTCGGGTTAACCGCTTAAGTCAGAAAATATTTGTATGAATTTGACGTGGGTTAAGATGCTAACCCGAGGTTAGAGGCTTGGAGCAAGTAAACCATTGGTACTTACTGACGTTGGCGAATTGGCTATGGGTGAAAAATTACAATGTGCTCGATTATTTTTTTATGGATAGGAATAACCTTCCGTATCAAGGGAAAAAAATCTCAGAATTTTCCGTGCCGTAGATTTCGCGTAAAAAAATAAATTGATTTTGTGTTATGACGATTGAAATAAAGGTGTTTCCTTGGTCCAAGTATGCAGCACTACTTCTTGAAAAAATCAATAATGTCAATAGTGTCAACACTTTTTTTCAAGAAGTAGTGCTGCATCGTCAACTTCGGAACCTCATACTTTGCGCGTGGCCCGACACGCACTTGGCCCTTTTTTTTACTTTATTGTTGCCAACTGAATATTTTATTGCACTATTCAAATATGCCGTAATAGAGCGGAGTCTGCTGAATTCCTTGGTCAAGCTTTAATGTTGCCACAGAGTGTATATAGAATGAAAAAAAAAACCTTTCATCGGCGCGCTTGCAACACAATATTAACCATAATCCAGATAATTGCTATCTCATTTCGCCGGAAGGCAAAAGCTGAGAGAAAGTATAGTTACCTAGCGTCAAGTATAGCTCACCCGGTAAAGTAAACAGGTAAGCTATCATTTGCAGCCATACATAGTGCTTAGATAATGGCTGAGACTTCATTGTATGTTATTTTCGGTTTCGCTTTGTGGGGCATGGCATGGGGGAAACGTGAGGGACCTTAAAGTATTATTTTATCTGTCGTGAGATCCATGTATGTTACTTCTTCACGCTTAAGCCACTAGGCCGATTTAGATGAAATTTGGTACCTATGTCGCTTCTTTTTATCCGGAAAAACGCATAGATGCCGCGGGAACGCTACAACCGAATTCAGAAGCTACTCGTAGTGGTGTTATGTTTTGTCTATAATAGAGGACTTTGCTAAGTAATAATAAATTAATAGTTTAAAAAACTAAAACAACGCTTTGACATTTCCGTGCCCACCTCCAAGCTCCATCATCAGATCAGGTCGGCGGTACCATATTATAGGGATGACGACAACTTTTTTTTCCTTAGTCTATCAGGAAGATTATTGAAAAGTATTGGACACGTATTTTTTATTTTTTCACGTAATCAAACTTATACGGATATATATTGAGTTGGAATGTCGCGTGACGTCACGGTTAGGTACGATTTATACCTTACGGTGACTTAGCCCCCACTCTCCAACTTTGATGCGTTTAAATTAGTCATTCTTTGTTAATTTGATAAAACAAAAAATACGTGTCTAATATTTTTTTATTACCTGACTGACGGACTAATTAGAATTTCGATATCTTCACCCTGTCGTCATCCCTATTGCATTGTCATCCAAGTTACATAAACCTGCCAAGTTTCGTCATGATACGATAGTTAGAAGTGGTTTAAATTTAGCTTGCAAGATTCCTTACATAGTGTTGTTAGTTAGATACACGACGACCTAATAAAAACGTTGCAAAAAGCTAAGTGCTTGGGTATCTACCAACACCGGTATTAAGTATATCACAAGGCAGGTCTCTCTGAATTCTGACGTTATACGTAGGTGAGATCGGGTTTCAGTTCCCTCGAGATCAGGAATTCATTGCAGACGCGTCTGGTTTCTCTAAGATGTAGGAAAGATTTTACAGAATATATTTTATCTCATGAAGCAATACAGGTTGCGACTGATTTTTAACTAACTTCAAAAAATTCCGAAAGGAGGAGATTCTCTATTCTATTGTTTTTTTTTTTCTATGTTTGTTACCTCTCAGATCTCTCTCGTTTATCCTTTCCTCGGAAGTTCTTTTTGTAGTCGAAAAGGTATTCAAGAGTGTCTAAGTTAATCCCATTTCTATTAAATATTGACTCTGAAAATATTTGGAAAATTCACAAAGTAAAATGTTTCCATTATGTTACCGATTTCATCATTTTAGTAACGTTGGTCTGATTTTGGTATCCTGATAAAATTATTCTGGAAACTGTAGCCGACAAAAAGCCAAGTGAACTGACCCAAGCCAATGACAATCTTCTACTGAACTTGACATCGACATCGCAGTCTTTCGAAGTTTGAAGGCAGTTTTCCATTTTTTATACGATTTTTTTTTTGATGAAATATACCCTAACTTTGTCCAGTGTTGTCTTAACTCGTTCCTGTGAGAAACGAGCTCATTTAAAAGGCCGATTAAAAAGAAATAGCTACTTGTATGTTACGGATCCTAAATTTAGCAACCACGAAATGGGGACTATCGTTTATTTGCTCACCAGTTGGCGCCACTGTAGACTAAGGTCCAGAGGTATAGCTGTCAAAGGCGACTTTATAAGATCGGCGCCGAAACAAAGTTTTCAATCTTGAATCTCATTAAGATTATTAATTATAAATAACTATCATCATATCGAGCAGCTATGCCGCAATATTGTGCAGTTCCGTTTTGTTTGGAAAAAATATTTTTTTTCAAAGCATTTACATTTATAGCCAAATAATCCATATTTGCGATAATTTCACGAAGGAGATCACTTTTCAACAGGTAAATTAAAGAAATTTTGATTTATATCACAAAGCCCGCCAAAACCAGTGAAAACTGAATGTTATTGGACCTCACGCGACACTAGCGCCTCTAGTGGCAAATTCACACGCGATAGCCCCCATTGGGCTAATTTCAAATAAAATGTGAATTAATTACCCAAATCAAGTCCCTCGGCTCTTTTTATCGCACATATGGCTCATGTACGTGTAGCCTTTTATACGTAGAATGCGGCTTACTCAATTAATCCTATATTTTTAACCGTCTAGGGACCCGGTTAATCCGTGCTATTTACGGGCTAATTTGCCCGGGTCAGGCATGCCAATCACGTGTTCCTGTGACGTCACAGCCTGAGCCTGACGTCTTCAGACACCCCGAAGGCTGTTTTGGCATTGACATCAGTGAACAAAGGATTCCACTTAGGTACTTGATTCTGATTATATCTCGGGCATTTCCGGTGTAAACGACGCAATATTCAATACTCACTCCACTTCTTAATAGTTGAATATGAGAATTGGGATTTTATGACTCAAAAGGTTTACCTGGTTTACAGAAACCTTAAAACATACTACCTGTCAAAAGAAGACGAAAAAGTGTTCAAGAAAGAGACAATTGTTGCTAAATTAATTGATTTATCTTTTATATATCGATATCTGAATATTATTTTTAGATTTTATTACTTACTAGCTGTTTGCCCGCGACTTCGTCCCGCGTAGACTTAGATTTTGCGTGCCCGATGATACTATACATATAGGTAGTTATAGAAGTATTGAAAAAAATGTTTGACCCGTAGAAAACCTGTTCCCGTAGAAAAATCGGAATAAAAAGTATCCTATGTTATGGCCAGGGTATCAAACTATCTCTATAAGCCACATACAAATCGGTCCAGTCGTTGCGACGTGAAGGAAGGACAATCAAATAAACAAACAAACAAGCAAACTGCCACATTTATAATATTAGTAAGGATGTAAAAAAGGCTGTTTTTCTTTTATTAATTTACAAATTTAAAAAGACGCAACAATTGGTAGATATGGTCTATTTCAGTGATAGTGTGCCTAAGAGACTAGAACTAGTAAAGATACTATTTACCCAGCCAGTTAGGTGCTAATAAAATAAAGCCTCCGTATACAACTTAATCATGCGCCAACTTCATAACCCCAACGTTTTTTCATTCAACGTCCAATCATGCAAATTAACGGAAGTGGCTTTCCAGCGTGTTCACAACCGTGTTTAATTTCCATACCATACCTCTCTCCTATGTAAAAATGCGAAAATGCATCTGAAGTGTTTCGCAAAAGTGAACAGAACTGGGTCAATGGACACTTGAATAAAATTCTAGAAATATCGTGTATTTTATTACTAAAAAGGTTTGACGGTTTTGATTTGAAAAATTTGAAACGAGCTGCGAATTACTGAGTTGATTTTGTAACTAGACCGTTTCGGCATCGCTTTTAAAATGAACGGATTTAAGAATAGGTATATATTTCTTTCAGTTTCACGATGACAGAAGATTTGTTTAATATTTGGGACTTACTGCACACGGTCGAACTACGTCACGTGGGTACACAAACGCAATGTATCAAAATTTAGTTGAATACTTCCACAGCAGTGCAGCTATGCTACGTACTTTCTATACCATAATATGATCTCGCGCTTAGCATATATGCGAGCATAGTGGATTTCTAACCTAACCCCGCCATAACGATTCAAACTGTAGCTTCTTTCAGCAAACGGTCAAGCGTATTAGGTACTCTGCGATAAGTGTGAAGCTCCTTTCGACAAAACAAACGGGAGGCGAATGTCTATTTGCTTAATGAAGCCACGAGACATGTAGTTAAATAACACTTGCTAATTACTTGACCCACTGCCATAGTGTCTCGACTAACTAACTGAAAACAAAGAAGTTTATTTACTGACTACGAAAATCATCTTATCTTCCGCACTCGAACTCTTCGGCATACTTTTAGAATTAACATGTTCCTATAGAACCAGCTTTTGCATAATGTTTGTAGAATGCATATTCTAAAACTTGATGCTATCCCAACCTCGTTAGGGAAAGGAAGCCAGCGTATTTTGAACCCTGGCTCCTCCCGCGGCAGAAGCAAAACGGGCCAAATCGGGCCTGATTAAAGACCTTCGAGGGTCCAACTAAATTGGTTTAGTCAATCACGAGCAATGTCTTTGGAGATTGCATCGAAACTTGTACATTCTGAAGTTTGCTTCCAGTTTGTGTTAAGTACATAGTTTAAGTGCAATTCACTTAAATCTGGAGGTGGGGCTAAACATGGATTAAGATCGTGCAGTTCAGTGAAAAACAACATGAGAATATTCTAAACTGAGGTTAAAAGTTTCTGTTCGTGTTTCGTGCACGGTAATTAACATGAAAATTTTGTGCTGTTCAATATTCTATCTGAAAAAAGCTAGCCATCATCATCCAAGTTCCTATTTTCCATTCCTCTGACACCAGCCATCTCAGAGTTCACACCTTTCTATTGAAAACAGCTATACAACTAAATTTAAATTTCCTACTCTCTATTTCCCTACCGTATACTATACCGAAAGTTTACTATGATCTGTTTATTTGTCTACTATTTTTCGACTAGACTTCTTATTGGAGATCAGAGAATGTATATTTTTGATATGAATGATATAAGCTTTGAATAACTCATCCTATCTACATTCCAAAATGACATGGACATCATTGGTTGACAAATCGCGTCGTCATAATTGATTTGTTCACTAAAATTTATACAGAATATGAAACGGAAAGAGTGAAAAACTAGCGATCGAGAATCTCATTCTATCAACCGAATAATCACGAAACAAAGCACAAGATAACAAAACGGATACCACAAATTAGTTCAAAGTAGGAATCACGAGATAGGACAATAAAAACAAACTTGCAGTCACCCCTAAACTCCTTAACAAAGCTCTGATTATTTTGGCCATTCCGCCGGTTCCGAATTTCCGTTAACTTGATTAACTTATTTTTGCCAATAATTTTGCAGAATCCGCTGTTCTTGTTTAGAAACTTTTTTCTGTGACCTTTTAATTCGAAGTTATGAAGACTTTTTCCTCCTTGAAGGTTGTTTGGAGTTGAAAGAAAAGAAGATAAGAGTAAATACGTGGAAGCCTAATTAAATGGATAACTAAATCGGTAGTAGGTAGCAAAGTAACTTTTTAGAACACTAAAGTATGGTCAAATTAGTTTAGGATTTGCAATGAATTCAAATCTTGTTTTTTTTTTATCTCCATGGAACAAGAGACCGCATACCATCAGAAAGTTTTTTTTTATGTCGATGGTACAGGCAAACGAGCGCACAGCCCACCTGATGGTAAGTGGTCACTGCGGCCCATAGACACAGAAATCCTTGTTAGTGTGCTGGTTTGCCTAAAAAAAGTCGTGTGGCAGATAAACTACACACTTTTGCATCAGCGAAAGGTGCATACAACCTTCATTCTTAGTGTACGAATCCGCAGAAATAAAACAGCTTCATTGGATATTCCAGCATGATAAGCACAGGCTTTATTAAAATGAAATAAAATTAATTTAAATGCTAATGAGTCGGAATCAGACTGTAGTGATGTAGCGCTCCCGGGACTCCCGCAACCCATTGCCCGGCGCCGTGCCTTCGGAGTTTTATTAACGGGATAGCTTAATGTCTGTGTGTTTCTAGATAGACGATTTAGATGAAATTGTCGCTTCTAAACTAGCATCAAGTTTAGTGAAGTTGTTTTCGAAAAATTGTAAGACCTACCTAATGTTAATCTTAAGATATTAACGAGAAAAGAAATATGATAAATTGATAACGTAAAGTTACTAACTAGTTAGTGGTAAACTTTACACTAACCCCTAAAAAGGTTAAGGTAACTTTATTAAATAGGTATCTAATGATGTACAGCCTATTCGGTTTATTTTTGGGTGGGGTGTTAGGTTCTTTTATACAGTTGCTTAAAGATAAATTCTAGATTATCAGGTTTAATAAAACATTTTCACAATAATCAATTTAGATTGTGCAGATTTATTTTTGTTTTTCTTCCATTAATTTCAGTAATATGTACCTACCTACTTCAGAAATCCTCCGAGTGAATGTCCTCTAAATTCTCGCGCTTTCAGATACCATCGTGGGACGCAAAAAGGTCTACACGGATAAATATCCAGTTTTACGACTCCGAGGTGTTATGTTTCTAATTTATGAGTCTTATTTGGATTAAAATACATTTTCTTCTCGTAAGTTATCTCTGCGCTTTTAATAAGTAAGTCTGAGAAAACCACGTCGTGTGAATTTTAATAGATTTTTTGTTCTCTATCTTATTTGTCGTTTATCTACGCCACACGCGCTTCACGCTTCAACCGCTGGACCGAATGAAATGAAATTTGGCATGCAGATAGTTAGGGTCCCGGGAAAGGGCATAGTCCCCACGGTAACGTGATAACCAAATTCCACGCGGGCGAAGTCGCGGACAGAAGCAAGTTAATATTATAAATGCGAAAGAAACCCTGTCTGTCTGTCTGTTACCTCTTCACGCTTCAACCGCTGTACCGATTGAGATGAAATTGGCATGGAGATAGTTGGGGTCCCGAGAAAGGACATAGGCTACTTTTTATCCCAGAAAAACGCATAGTTCCCGCGGGAACGCGATAACCGAATTCCACGCCGGCGAAGTCGCGGGCAGAAGCTAGTTTGTTAATAAAACAACATGCACATCCATTCAGTACTTTTTCAGTTTATCGCGAACAGACAGACAAACGCGCCGGGTGACTTTATAATAATTAGTTTCCTATGATGACGTAGTGATTCGTTACCTAGGTATACTATAAAATCAAAGAATGTCTTACATTGCAACAAATAGGAAGTGTAAATGCACACAATAGAATAATTTCACATCATTACAGAGTAAACTGACACGGGGCTTATCAGATTTCTCGTGTGAAAGTGCAATTTAATGCTAAAACAAACTTGCAGTAAAAACTTGCAAGAGTTTAGTTCTATCAACGATCAAAACTTGGGAAGATGTTATCTGTTCTGTTGAATTGCAATTTAATCGATATGGTTTCTTAATATGAAATCATAAAATTTCGGTGTTGATGGGACGCAGTGACTTACCATCAGGTGACTTGTGTGTTGGTTTGCCTACTACATAAAGAAAAATCCTATGTCGTAGGTAACGACATACCAAATTTAGATCGCCCTATTTTTTCTATTTTTGGGCATTTTTACTAAATCTTGTACCCCAATTAGGATATGATAATTTATAATTCCATTAAACTTTATATGCTTCATTGTTGTCACAAAACTGACACGGTCGTAATTTTTTTCTGACGTTTTACTAATTAGGGTACAAGATTAAGTAAAAATGCCCTTTTACAAAACTAGCTAAGATTTGAACGTTTTAAGTTCGCTGCCCTCTGGTCCGAAGTATTAGTCTCAACAATTCTGGAGATGCGAAAGTGAAAATAATCTACCTACAGAACCTTATCCAGGCATACTTTGAGCGCACGACATGGTTGCCCTTAAGGCCTAGCTTAGAAACAAAACATGACATATATTGTTTTAAAAACCATAGTCATCATTTCAGTCGATAGACGTTCACTGCTGGACATAGGCCACCCCCAAGGCGCGCCACTCAGACCGGTTCTGTGCCACTTGGATCCACCGCGTTCCCGTAACCTTTACAAGGTCGTCACTCCATCTTGTTGGAGGCCTACCGACAGCTCGTCTACCGGTTTGCAGACGCCACTCCAGAACTTTCTGGCCCTATCGGACGTCAGTCCTGCGAGCAATGTGCCCAGCCCACTGCCACTTTAGGTTAGAAATTCTTCGGGCTATGTCGGTGACCCTAGTTCTACTGCGGATACCCTCATTTCTGATTCTATCCCTCTCTACTGCCCTCTGGGTGACTTTGAGCCTTCTTATGAGGCCCATCGTAAGCGCCCACGTCTCGGAACCACAAGTCGTCACTGGCAACACCCACTGGTCGAAGAAGACGTTCGACTTAAGACACTGCGGTAATTTGGATGAAAAGACACTGCGAAGCTTCCCGAACGCTGCCCAGCCGAGTCGGATTCCACGATTGACCTCTTTCTCGAAGTTGGACCTACCTAACTGGACTGTTTGTCCCAGGTATACATAACGGTCAACAACTTCGAGTGCCCATAAAAACCATAGTATAAGTAGGGTATTGCCACGAGAGTTGAAGCAAGCCACATAACAACATGTCATATAATGACACAGGATTTTTAATTTACTGTTCTTTTCTCGTCCCGATAGCCTTTCTATATAATTATGTAGTTGTATGTGTTATCATTCATCTCAACCTGACGCTACCTGGACTTCTTGTTGTCTTCTTGGATAAACATTTCACCATCAGGTAAGAAGCTGCTAAACTGCCGCCAAAAAGCAGTACTCGCACTGTTGTGTTCCGGTAAGGAATAAGACAGCCGAGCCGGTGAAATTACTTGCGGCGTTAGCGGATTAAAATATTATGGTTAAAAAATACGTCGATCAGATGCTGGTGTACAAGGGAGGGAACGTTCTCTAGGATAATTGTCGTTTTGCCAACTACAATTGCAATAAGTATACTAAGGGACATTTAAGTCGCATTTGTAAGGTCGGTGTTAAAACTTTATAGCTCCAGAGAGAGGTAACGCATTCGAAATCCTGCGATTCCGACACGAGCGATAAATACCGCTATTAGAGCGCATTTTGGGACACCAAAATAATGTTACCATTACATTTCAGCATCTTTGTCTTACACTATTGGTTCTGAAACTATTTGTATCCAGTAACATGTACAATTGTACAAATAGTATATCAAATTCGGTTGTGTGTCCCTTTAGTTTAAGTCAAGTTTAATCCCACTTCCTCTTAACTTCACTGTATAATATCCTTCTACTTTGTCGTAGAAGATAAATGGGTAGACTCAACCGTGACCTTTAGCGGTGAAGGACTTTAATAAGGATGTATCGTCACTTGGGAGGTAAAAGGAAATTTGAGTTAAATCAATGAGAGTAGAGTCTCAATTACAGTGTCAAATTAATGGTACCTTGTATCTCTTTATGGTGTGATAATATTTTAATTGTCGAATAAGGTTTGTTATTTCACTGGTATTGTAAGGCTACTGCAAGACTGTTTAGAATCAAAAGAAGTATCATCAATTAATTACAGAGGATAATCAGCTTACTATACTTACCCGTTAGTAGTCCACTCGTGAAAAAGGTGGCTTTTTGACATGAAGTATAGTCTAGTGATTTGACCGACCGCGTCTCATGCATAGGTTTAAACCCAGCTCCCACCTCCGAGTTTTCTATGTGCGAAATTCACTGTGAATTTACCTGTGAGCTTTCCGGTGAAGGATAACATCGTGAGGAAACCTGCACGCTTTTATCAAGTAATTCAAGGACGTTTGTGAATTGACCCCTATAAGCAACGGAGCCGCGTGGGGACTATCTATAGCCCAAATATTCTTGCGACGAGAGGAGGCCTGTTCCGAGGCAGAGGGACTGATATATAGGACTGGCAACGCGCTTATACATAAATGAGTAGGTAGCTCAAGGTGTTTTTAAGCCAGCCTTCACACAATGTACGTAGCTCTAATTTAGTATGCCAGACACACATCCAGCTTAGTCCGAACCGCTCTACCCTGGATCACAGGGTCAATTCCCGGTGTAAATTAGTGTAAGCGAACTAAACACGATCTCGCGTTGCAGGGCGTAATTATGTTGGTCATAGGGGTGCCGCTTACAAGATAGTCAGCTAATTGGATGGTGATTTGGGATTGCAAAAGGTTTTTTTACCGCGACTGCACCGACAGGAAGGTTATGTTTTTCCAGTGTAAGTATATACATACGGGCAAGACTTAGGGTAGATCTAAGTCCAGCAGTGGACGTCATCGGCTGACATGATGAAAGAGTTGAAGACATTATCATCATAAAACTAACATTATGGATTATATTTTTAAATATATAAATTCTGATTCTATACATTTATGGATCGTGACAAACGGTTATAAATATGAAAAGTGAAGTATTTACCTAACTAACAGATCCGCCTTGGGCCCGCGTGGATACCATACTCCTTTTTTGATTATAAGAACTTTTGTGCACAGCAGTGGAACGTATGTCTTCGAACTATTAACATCGTATCAAAAACTCGGACCCTGCTGTACTTAGTGACAACCCTGGGCTCGACATTGTGGGTTATTACATCCCAGCTTGATTACTGTAAACCGATAAGCGAGGAGCATTTGAGAAGCAGTACATTTAGCCTAATGTCTCCCAGAGATCACTGCAAATCCGAATATTAAATGGCACTCTAATGAAATATATGTGGATAGATTACCATGGGAATAACACCTCTACTCTTTATCCCGACAATGCCAAGGAAGCAGGTCGCAACTCGGCGCACTTCTAGTGAGTGAAAAATATTGCTCAAGCAGAAATGCAAGCGGTGGCAGTGGGCGGGGCACATTTCTCGCAGGACTGATGGCCGAATGGGGCCAGAAAGTTCTCGAGTGGCGTCCGTGAACCGGGCGACGATCTGTCGGTCCAACAAGATGGAGAATAACTAGCATAAATAGGTTCAATGCAGAATCGTCATGATGCCTCAGCATTGCGCGGTCGCTTGGTATCACACGCAATGTACATTTTTTTTATATCATAAGTACTTGATGGAAGGCAAGGTAGACATCGTCGCTCATGGACAAGTGCTATACCAGAGGAGTTGCCAATGCTTTGTCGTCCTTTGATGGCTCTGATCGCTCGCTTCGTGAAGAGCCGCACATCATAGTATAACGGAAATACCTCGGGAGGAAGATCATTCCACACCACAGCTTGCACGTTCTGGATATGAAAGACCTCGAAGTTCTAACGGTCTTAGGTTGTCAGGCATTCAGCAATGCACGTACACGTACTTACTTAAATTTAAACGGTTTAAGCCATAGATTTCTACGACACGACGTCGCAACGTAGCGCGATGTCGTATCGTGCGTTTGCGTAAGAGCCCTATCGGTGTTAGCCGTAACAAAGCAATCAACTCCAGAATGACAGTTGCCATAACAAAAACAAAGATTGCTATGCAATTAAACCGACAAGAAAACTAATGAATCTTCCGTCCACATACACTTACAGCTCCGTTCAGTTTTAGTTGGCCAGCGAGGGTAGACCCCTTGGTCGTTGGGTGGGCATGGAGTGGTGCCGTTCAGGTTAGAGTGGGAGAGTCTTTGCTGCCGTGTTTGCTTAGCTACATGTAGGACGCTTTGGATGAGGCGTGCGAAGCGTGGAAGCCTTGTGTGGTGCCGGGGAGAAGCGGGTTGCGAGTCAGGTACATTTATTGTTAAGGTCTATGTATTTTTTTTTTGTCGCTGAACGACCATATCGCCCCGTTGATGACTACAATTACATCACTTACAATCAATCGTTACTTATGTAAATTTTATCGTTGAGATTATTCATAGGAACAAGCCTGATCAGATTAATAAGATAGGTACGAATGTTTGTATGTTGCAATTTTTTGTGTCCCATCATTTTCAGAAACTGATAAATATGTTTTTATAGAGTTAAATACTTATAAGTATGATTTTGGAAAATGTTACTTACAGGGGTCTAGGAAGCGCTGATAAATTCTACGTCAGAAATAGAAGTGCCACTATGTGGCCAATTTGCTGAATAAATGATTTAATTTTGAATTTTGAATTTAAAAAGTATTGGATGTCTGTTTGCAAATTTATAAGTACTCCTTTTTTATGTGTTGGCCTCTTAAAGTACTACAGACACGCTTTAACAGTTTTAATAAGCCCTTCTTACGGATTTTAGAGGAATTTGTAGGTATGCAGAATTGAAATTACTTATACTCGTAGTTCACCTACATTTTCTCATTTTATGCCAATCGCTACCGTTCATGGCCTGCGCCTGCGCCTGCTGCTGAAGGTACATGTTTTATATGTGTTTTGTTTGTCTTAAGACGATGACGCGACGAGGGGAAGTTTTCGTAATGTATATGGCGCTTAAATATAGCACCTAATTTCCTTCGAGACCATGTTGCTAATAGATTCAAGTAAGATTTACTTTTTCACAATCTACTTAATAATGTGCTTTTTCCCGCACCATCCAAAATTTTCATTCGAGTTCATCAATATTTACACAGATTTGCTCTTACTTCATGGTAATAAGATAATGAACTCAACTGTACACAGGAACCAAGTCGCGTTGGATGAAAAATTTAGTAGGTACTTACCATCAGGCCTTTGTGGACTGTAAGTCTCTGAAACGAGATATCTCAAAGCATTAAAGTGACACACAAAGTGTATGTAAGATAAATATTTTTCTGAAAAGCAACAGCGATAAGAGAGTAAACGCACTCGGCAAACATTCGAATACACTTAGCGGTCGTTATAACTGTACAGGTTTACAACTTAGATGGCGCGTGGATTGAGCAAAAATGGACTCTGCGACCACGGCTTAAGTGCTTCACCAAACGCCTTCTAAGTTGTGTCGTCTTGTACTCGCAAGTTGAACGTTTGAGGATGAAATATGGTGTCTTGATTACATTTTGAGTAGTAATAAGAATAAATTCCTACTACTAAAGTAGAACTGCTAGATCTTAGGAACATGGATTTTTATCAGTGATCTGTCGATTTTTGCCAACATATTTCTGAACAATCACATTCTCAAACAACCAAACTTGCCATTGGCTTAACGGTATTTGAGAAGCTTTGAAATACCACAAGAAAAGTTGCAGTTGAAGAAAAGAAATCGCAGCAAAAACACTGACCAAAATAATTTCGGCGAGTCCGTACCATTATGATAATCCATAGTCCGTTTCGCGTTATTGGCAGGGGAACCTGTGGTAAACAAACTTGGCAAATTCGTTGAATAGGAGATTGATTCGCCTCCCCGAATTGTTATATTCAGGGAGGAAAAGATTTATTATGATATGCACTGTCAATACTCTTGTTTTCTTCGTGAAAATGTTACAAAATGTAGGTGGTTTTCAGAATGGTCTAAATCTTATCTGAATCCAAGACGTTTAATCCACTTTACTATAAATGTTTCATTTTGGCTTATTTAATAAATAATAATGATATTTTTGAAACATGAAATAATAATGATATTCGTGAAAAATCGTCTTTAAGAGATACATACCTAACTCACACTTCAGTTTTGAGAACTAAATCTCTTGTCAAAGAAATGCTGCTTGCTATTTGAGTTTAGATCACGAGTCCACCTTTTGTATCGCAAATGTGGGAGCTACATCTCAAAACTATATTAAATTTAAAGTTTGGTACTTACTGAACATCGTCTTTGGTATCCTGTCCATTAATAAAAACTCCCACAAGGATGCGGTACAAAAATACGACACATTACTATTTGACCCACATCTTTATATTCTAACTTTTCAGTGTCCTGAACTCAGCGTGCCTGAGATCTCTCCATTCTCAGGCCATTCGTCATATTTTTCTCAGCCTTTAAACTGAGCTCTCACCGGCCACGTACAGGCTGATAAATCACGACACAGCCCGCCCCGACACGTTCAGAACTTGAGCAGTTTATTTCAGTGTTTTATTACGCGTCTCCTAGGTATTGTTCTCTTGCGATGTGGTTTTGGAAGTGGTAGCCTAGTGGTTGGACCTACCGCCTCTCAAGCAGAGGGTCGGGGGTTCAAATCCAACTCGCACCGAATTTAGTTAGGAGTGATGTTTAAAATTTAAAATAGGCTGTGGTGGTGGTGAGCTCAGTACCGATGATAAAACCGCAGTGCATTTCTATATACGTACTAATAGAAGAAATGAGAAAGTAACTCTGTCTGGCTATCCGTCTGTTACTTTTTCACACTAAAACCACTGAATTGATTTAGATAAAATTTGGCATGGTTTGGCAGATAGTTTGAGTATATGATATTTTCATCTCTTGAAAGGGTGAAAGTGAAGGTGTAGTTTAGTCGGTAATTCAAAAATTTACTGCTAAATGCAGACGAAGTTGCGGGCAAAACCTAGTATATATATGTATAACCTATACAATGTTGTTATTAAGCAAATATTTCTGCAGATTTTTGAATAGGACAGTAAGGTAGTTGAAGATAAACTTCATATCAAGCCTAGTCTTCTTTCTAAGTATTTCAAATGCCTTGGTCTTTAAGGCCCGGTTCCTATATCCACGAAACGCCTCGTTTTGCCTACGGACGGTTGATTTTTGACATTTGTTCCATAGAGAATCTGTCAAATTTTAACCGTCCGTAGGCAAAACGAGGCGTTTCGTGGATATAGGAACCGGGCCTAAATAATGAAAGCTTACTGCCATATCACCTAACTAGGCAAATCTTGAGGCAATTTGCATATTCAGGGGGGTCAATTAAACTGTTGGTTCTGATTCGTTAATCGGATTAGGAGGAATATTGTAATGATAGTACTTAATAAACTGGGGAAGATCGTGGGAATCCGGTGGTCGCAGGTGGCACAGGGCCGGCTGATGACCGACAAATAGTGCAATAATATGAAGGGCTAATTGATAAGAATGGAAGTGATATTGTTTGTAGTATTTTAAAGAAGCTCAAATCAACTTCAGAATCATTTCTAATACCTATATTAGACCACAGACCCTCTCTGCTGAATAACTGAGTTGATCCTCTGATTAATGCAACAGTTTAAATTACATATTATGTACCTAATCTTAACGCCTGAAATCACGATAGTATTAATGAAGTATTAAAAAATCATCAACTGCAAAAAACACTAAAGAAAATCTTCTAAGGATTTTCTCCAATTTCTGTAAACATCTCGTATTTATCCTTCAGACGCAAGCTGGGAATAATACATGAACACTTAATACCCCAGGATTTTAGACATATTTCAGCACATTAAAATAAAGATTAGAGCTTAATTATTTAGTATTCTGCTACAAAATGAACAGTCTCTAAATTGAAGCCTTACTAGTAGGTAGATGTAATTGTACATTGTGTATTAAGGGCGGTAAGCGAGGAATTGTAGCCGAAAGCATTTATTAGCCCGAAACCGAAGGTTGAGGGCTTTAAAAGGGCTCGAGACTGCAATTCCTGTACCGCCCGTGATACACACGATGTTTTTCATCACATTTGCGAGGAAAATACAGGAAATATTCACTAGGACGACCTGTGAACTTGTGCCTGTAGGTTAATCGGCATCGCGAACAAACCTTTTTTGTTTATTTTTTAAATGTTCAATTCGTTTTGGCCACTAACAATGGTGCCGCCATTTAAGTAGTTTTACTTTATAATTTGTATTATTTCGAAGAAAACAATTGAAAACATATGTATACATTACGGCCCGTGGGCTCATAAGAAATCTCGAAAGCCCGTGGTCATAATCTGGGCCTTAGAGACCGCTTTGCCTGTCTGTAATGACACCGTTTTCGAGCAAGTGTGATGAAAAATGTTTTTTTGACACTTGGTTGTATTTATTTGCTAAAATTAAATTTAATCGCACATTTATAAAAGGCTTGTAACTATCGAATGATTAAACTAATTTCTACTAAACAACGCGAACCATGTACCTACCAAAGCATTGGGAAAATTGAAGTAAATAAAGACGAATATTAAATCAAATTACTGAGCCAGTGTTAAACACTTGTCGGGCCCAAAAACACTCTTAAAATACATCGTTTTTATTGTTAAAACAAAGCTAACACCCCGAACCGCTCCGCCCATACATAATCGCTGATCCTTACGCAAACGGTCCGGTGCTATCATTCAAAACACTACCCTAATTATATCACATATTTACCAAAACATTCAGAATCCTACCACTGTCGATTTGGGGCACTCAAACAAAGGGCCAGGACGGAAAAGACCCATTTCCTATTAACCAAGGGACAAAGTCCGCAGAATTTTGCGGACCGACCAATTTGCATGTTAACACAACCCACGACGTGATAATTGAATACTCGGATTTTCGAGTAATCCTTAGTCCTGGCCAATCTGTCCGCCCGTCAATTTTTAATTTGACCGAAATTCACGGCCATTATTAAGATTGTGCAAATTTCGAAGCGACCGCTTTGTGATACCCCCGTTATTAATTTTGAATGATTTTGTCGCAGTCTGAGAGGACGACGGCTAAAGATGGTTGTCGGAATGCCGAAACGTTGTAGATAGATATTTGTTTTGAAATAAATTGCGAAATAATGTGAATCATTAACCAAGCTGGTGATAATCACTAGTGATTGTAGCGCTGGTCCATTTTTGCATAGGCTAAATCCGTTTTTCTTCATATCTTGAACTGAATCGCCTAAAAAAATATAAGTAGTTATACATACCTTAGAAGAACAGATCATGTTTGGAACACCACGCTGCGCTCCCAAACACAAATAGCCGACGTAGGCCACAAAACCGCCATGCTCAAGTGGGACTAGGCCGGACACGTTTGTCGTATGCACCCAGAAAGGTGGGCTCATATTGCTACGCAGTGGGTGCCACAGAACGCTCAGCGACGGCGCGGCAGGCCCAGGCGGAGGTGGCGGGACGACCTGGACACGTTCAACAACAACTGGCCTACAATGGCCGAGGATAGAGGGAGTTGGAAGGTCACGGGAGAGGCCTTTGCCCAGCAGTGGGACATTCAAATAGGCTAGAAAAAAAAACATACCTATTTAATTATGGAACGCGGTCAGAAATTTCACGAGAATCGATCGCGAAATGCTACATGTAGAAGATAACTTACATCCGGAGTATCCGGACATACAAAACATTTCAGTTTTCGGAAATTTTTCAAAATCGCAGAGCTATGAGGTTCAATATATATTTAAAAAAAGTTTTAAGCGAGGTCTGCAGCTCTCAGAGCCACTGTGTTTGACAAAAGAAGAAATCTGTATCGGAGAACGAGGTTACTTGCTCCATTTTAGGTTACAAGTTCGCTTTATTGGATCGTAGTTGAAGCGTGGCCGTGTTCCAAATATCAATCACTCGCAGATGTGGTCGTTGCTTTATTACAATTTAACGAACCACATCAACCCGGCCTAGGTAACTAGTGCAAGTGTCAGGTTCATGATTAGTGCTGACTTCTGGACGAAGGGTGTCGTGTTTCGACGGTTCCGGGGCAATCTACCGAATCCTACACCGGAGATGACGACGCAGCGGAGCCACGCCGTTTCGTCGCCTAAATAGTTTTTACTTGGTTTCATGACGCATTGGCGTTAGCTGTAAGTTCATGTTAAACTTTTACAAATAAATAAAAAAAATAAAGAGAAAGTAAGTTAAGATATTTAGGACCCTTTAGGCTAAGTAAGTAAGGAAGCCGTGGTGGCCTAGGTGGTTCGACCTACCGCCTCTCATGCAGAGGGTCGGGGGTTCTATCCCGGCTCGCACCTCTAAGTTTACTTATGTGTGAAATTCAATTTGAATTTTCCACTGAGCTTTACGGTGAAGGAAAACATCGTGAGGAAACCTGCACGCCTTCGCGAAGTAATTCAAACATGTGTGTGGAGTCACCAATCCGCACTGGGCCCGCGTGGGGACTATAGCCCAAACCCTCTCGTGATAAGAGGAGGCCTGTGCCCAGCAGTGGGACGCAAATAGGCTGTAGTAGCAGTAGTAGTAGTAGGCTAAGTAATGAGAGGAGGCCTGTGCCCAGCAGTGGGACGCAAATAGGCTGTAGTAGTAGTAGGCTAAGTATAAGACCTTGTTTGCTTACATAGGTGCACATAATGCGACGTTGCAAAACTCGCAACGTAGCGCGACATCGTATCGTGCGTTTGAGGGCTCTAAGGAAAAAACGAACTTTCAGAAATGTCGAACTACTGTTCTATCTTGTCAACATTTGTTACTGGCATAACGGCCACACCGATAACCATTAAACATAGAGAAAAAAAAAACATCAGACATCTGTCTCTGTCCGACGTAAGCCAATCCACTAAAAAACGCGACGACGGATCGTTCGAATTCTGAAATAATTTCGAAAATGGAACACGGTGGAGCAAAAAGCGGGCCATTGACGGATGACGTCACCGCACTGGGACCAGTAGTTTATTCCCGTCGTCCATCAAGTTAGACGTGACAAGCGCCAATAGCGACAACCACTGGCACTTTTACCCTACGAACTGTATGACTATTTATTTGTTTTTGCAGCACGTTGAAAGAATGTCGATTTTTACGTTTTTTTTTTCTCTTTGAAGCGTATTTTTCTTCTAAGTAGGTATACCTAATAATGAAGAACGTTATAATGGAAGGTAAAATGGAAGGAAGAAGGGGTAGAGGTAGACCACGCTTAACCTACTTTGACCAGCTGAAGGAAAGAGCAAATGTCCCGTCTTATTACGACCTAAAAAGACGGGCACAGGATCGAGAGACATGGCGGTTACTCCACCGACAAGAGCATGGCTCTTTAATAGAAGAAGAAGAAGGTATACCTAATGACCAAAAACCGGCCAAGTGGATGTCGGGCCACACGCAAAGTATAGGGTTCCGAAGTTGAGGATGCCCACAGTACCTTTCTAAGACTTATTAGCATCTAGCTAGCCTGTGGTATGACGTGCCCACCCGACGCCCCTGCCGCTCGAGAAAAATCATTGGTTTTTTAATCATTTCATAAGCTGGTCGACTATGACTCGTAAGTTTGTACAGCCTACTTAGCTGTGATAGTTTTCCTTTCAACTACGTTATATATGCCACAACCGTGATTTTTTTCAGCCATCTAAATACCACCATTTAGTTGGCAGGGGGGGGGGACACGTGACTCTAACAAAAAATAGCACTTTAAAGCTTAATATTTCACAAACGCATCACTTAACCAAAAAATAGTTTTAACAAACCCACAATATTTTTTTAAGACCTATTCAACGATATGCCGCACCATGGGGTACGCAAGAAAAAAAATACATCCCCACTTTACGAGTAGGGGAGGTACCCTATAAAAATATATATTTCAAAATTTTATTGTTCCACTTTGTCAGCGTAACTAACAGCTTTCTAGAACTAAGCATCTCCGACCAATAGTGCGGACAGACGGACGGACGGACGGACATGGCGAAACTATATGAAGCGTTTTGAAATGTGAAGGCGCGGGACTTTAGATAGTAGAAGATCTCTAGCAGATTGTGATGTCCAGTAGGTACTGAGCTGAGACCGATCTTGTGCCACTCGCATCCACCGTATTCCCGCGTTTAGATTGTAGAAGATCTATAAATAATGATGGGTGCCATGCTCGCGGTACATATTTTTTCATTGCAAAGTGACTACTCAAACTCTCAGAATTTTCCACTATTTTTTTCCACGTAGCACTTAACTAAAAAGTACTTTAAGTACGTCAGAGTCTTGGATAATTAAGTACAAAAGCCAAAGCAAGTTTGTTGTCAAGAGCTTTTGGTGAGTTATGAAATTTTTAACATTCTCACAGCGCAGCGGAGACTTTGTTAAAAGTTTTATATTAAATTATGACAAAATTATGTGAATATTTTAAAATGAATTGCACAGAATATTTTTTTATTTTATGTAAACTAATAAATTAATAGTATTTTGGAATATATACGGTTTACGGAGGCGAAAACTCGATCTGGGTATCAAGCCTTTGAAAACTCATTTTGACTATTTCTCCAATCGAGCAAAGCCAGTGGAAAAATAAAATTTAATTTCGCACATAAGTAAACTCAGAGGTGCGAGCTGGATTCGAACCCCCGACCCTCTGCATGCGGTGGTGAAAGGCTACCGCGCTTTTAAAAGTTGGAAACAATGTATCTAAGTATAAGAAAATTTGATAGAAAGGATTTGTTAGAAGTCGTGGTGGCCTAGTGGTTCGATTCGACCTATCGCCTCTCATATAGAGGGTCGGGCGGGGTTTCGATTCCGGCTCGCACCTCTAAGTTTACTTGTGTGCGAAATTCAATTTCAATTTACCACTGAGCCTTTCGGTGAAGGAAAAACGTCATCGTGAGGAAACCTGCAATTCAAAGATGTGTGTGAAGTCCCCAATCCGCACTGCCCGCGTGGGGATTATAGCCCAAACCCTCTCGTGATGAGAGGAAGCCTGTGCTCAGCTGTGGGACGCAAATAGGCTGTACTAGTAGTAGTGTTAGAAAAGACGGCCTTCACCCAAAACTTAGACATAGGACATCATCATCATGTCCACTGCTAGACATAAGTCTCTCCCAAAGCACGCCAATCAGAACGGCTCTCGGCAACTCGTATCTATACACGGTGGGTCAGAAAATATGGCAAATAATTAACCCACAGTATCAGCTATCGATTCTAAGTATATTCTATAGGTCTTTAATTATTTTCGAGTTGGTAAAAAAAATTATTTTGTATAGGATTCAGGCATCACTCACACAACCAATCCCATATACAATTTTTTTTTACCAACTCGAAAAAAATTAAAGACCTATACAATATACTTAGAATCGATAGCCGATACGCTGCCTGGGTTAAATCTTTGCCATATTTTCTGACCCAACGTGTATAGTTCCGGCCGGCAAACGAAGGTCGTAGGACATTACACAGGTTAAAATAATGATATAAAGTCTATTAGTAGAAACTGTTTTGGCTTTTGTGTTTCCTAAGTTTAAATTGTCATATTTGTTATTTTTCGCTGTTTGTTTTCCAATATCAATAAAAAAAAATAGACCTCATTTTCTAAACAAACAGTTACCTAAGCCTACCAAGACTGTAATCGGCACCTATTTTTGGCTCGTCTGACGGTATTCATAGAAGGTGCGAGGCCCCGGGGGGCAATCATCGTTTGACTCTGGAATTGGGTTACGGAGCCACAGACAGACAGACGGCCCGATTAGTGGCGATTTGTCTTGGCTATTGGAGAATACTGAATTCGCGGTTGAACTGTAGACCACATTTAGGGTTGCCATCTGACCGTGTTTAGAAAGACATGTTTGGATATTTAAATCTTATCCGGCCAGACTTTTTGTTAGCGCTTGTAGCGGAGACGAAGAGCTAGGTTTGGCATATTAAAAGCGTTGATGTCCGGCTTTTTTCCAATTTAGGAGATGGCAACCCTAGCCACATTGTATTATGATTATAAAAGATCAAATAGGTAGTTTATAACCGTATAGGTTACAAATTATTCACTAACTTCTGCCCGCGACTTCGTCCGCGTGGTATTCGGTTATAGGGTTCCCGTGAGATATAAGCGACTTTCCGAGACATCGATGCTCTGTGTCCCGGATTAAAAAGTAATTCGAACTATCTACATACTAAATTTCATCTAAATCTTACTATATTGAGATGCCACATATGCACATATACCACCACTGTTTCACAACAACCAATCTACGGCCGGAGCCGGTTAGAGATCTCACACAATCTTTGAACAACTTCACAAATACGCGTAGTTCAAATTCAAAATATTCCACTAGTAAGTAGGTCGTAACCAAGGGTTAGTTTACAGCAGTGATTCATTTTAAATTCAATAAACATTGAACAAAATATGCAGTTACCGAAATTGGCATGTAATTTGTAGCATTTAATCATAACATAATTACCTAAAAACAATTTTAAACTCCCTGATTTTTTATTCAGTTGAACAATCTTCAAAGCATCCACATAGGTACACAAAGTAAAGAAAACGAACGTAAACAAATTAATATACTTGCTTTTAGCAAACGGAGACTGTTTGCCAATGACAATATAATATTTCTTTAACTTAATTTACGTAACTAAAACAACTTTTTAAACATTAACTAAACTTACCAATACTTCAAAGCTCGGCAATGCAAAAGTTCACCTTTAACAGAAAATAACACTTTAAAGCACTATCAATGTCCACTGTTTAGTTACTTTATAAACTACGCTACTAAAGACAATTCAAAGTGAGATCGGAACGCGGAGGTTCTACCGGAGGCTGTGCGGCGTGCGTCCTTCAGGGCGGGCGGGAAGCTACTGAATACTACCCGCCCAACTTGCAATCTGCAATTGCACAACAGTGATAAAGACCCACTGAAGTGAAGTAGCGAAAGAGACTTCAGCACTAGGACGTAAATAGGTAGATTTTGATGCATGTGCGAAAAGTTTGTCATTTTATAATGAGTCCTTTGTTATGTTGGCCTGAGCGACAGCGAAAGCTGAGATTTGACCTCAATGCTTCTAATGCATAGGGTCGGACCCTACGCATTAGAAGCAGTAAGTATTAGAAGTAAGTAGGGCACGAATATGGCAGTATTCATTTTCATTCATTTATTTATTTTACTTCATTTTAGGTACATGAAGTTCTTAATAATTAGGTGTAAATGTTTCACTCAAATTTACCATTGCAGGCATGTAAAATTAACTTAATATTTATAGAATAACATGAAAATTGATTTACTATATCTACTTGTAATCTAGAAATTCTGGAAGTAATTAAACATCAGGGCGTCGATAGAAAGCATTTTTGTCTCATAAAAGTTTTTTAATTGCGGGATTTGCACAAGCAATCTTCGGAACTATAAGCGGAATCACTGTCTACTAAATCTCCACACATAAGTCAACCAAAACAATCAATTCCCACTGCTGGGCACTGGCCTGCACTCATTACGAGAGGGTTTGGGCTTCACTCCCCCCTAGTACCTACGGATTTTACGCTCATCTTTGATTCACTTCGCATTAAAAAGGCTCAGTGGAAAATTACAAAAGTAAACTCAGAAGTGCGAGCCGGATTTGAACTTCGACCCACCAGTCTACCACGGAATCTGTCAGCTAAATCAATCGAGATTAATATATACTTCAACTAAAACATTCTAACTAAAGGCCAGGGCCTATATTCGAAATATTTAATCTTAAGCAGCTAGATTTAAAGTTCAACTTGACACGTGAGAGATCCTATAGGGAAAAACGAGATCCCTATTTAAGACTTCGCATAGAGCTCCAGGTCAGAAGTACTTTAAACCGACGAGCATGAAAGTTGAAGAAGCGAGAGAGGTATAGTATGTAGGAATCATAGCAAATGGAAGGATTTGGTCTCCACCCCTATGGGAAAAAAGGCGTGATTTTATGTATTTTATTATTACTAACACTACAGCCTATTTGCGTCCCACTGCTGGGCACAGACTTCCTCTCATCACGAGAAGGTTTGGGCTATAGTCCCCATGCGGGCCCAGTGCGGATTGGGGACTTCACACACATCTTTGAATTACTTCGCAGAAGCGTGCAGGTTTCCTCACGATGTTTTCCTTCACCGAAAAGCTCAGTGGTAAATTCAAATGGAATTTCGTACATAAGTAAACTTAGAGGTGCGAGCTGGAATCGAACCGCCGCCGCTCTGCATGAGAGGCGGTAGGTCGAACCACTAGGCCACCACGGCAACGGCCACGGGATTTTATGTATGTATGTATGTAAAAAAGCGTAAACTTATATTACCAAGCTTATCTCAAGGTAATCTCGAGTTCTTGCCTCTTTTTGCTCCCGTGTCTCCTCGTTGCGACGGTGACAGCCGCTAATGGCTGCACCGTGAGGGATGAACCCCGGAGCCATTGTTGTATTGTCGGGATTCGTTTGCGAAATTCGAATATCTTGGTAGAGTGATATTGCAGGGAACGTTCGAGGACAAAATATAGCGTACGAAATAAATATCTTGGTGAAGAAAGACTACAGAATACGCGTAGTTAATTCGTGTGAAAAACGAGTTCCTTTTTAACTCGATTGTAATCTCTCTTACTTTTATGTAAAAGTAAGAAAGATTTTTCCGGATCGTTCCGTAGAGAGCAACCATGAACATGAACATGAACATAGGCACCCCCCAGCCAGACAATTCCAGTTTAGAATTTTCGTCTGATACGGCAAGCGTATTATCATCCGTAGCAATAGACTTGGTAGCCGATCTCGAGCATGAACTCAGTCCGGGATTCACCCTTTTTGCCACCAAGGCTGTGTGGTAAAAGGCGTGTAAGTTACATATGCAGATAGTTTCTAAACAATTTTTATACTGGTATATTTTTAACAATTAAAGTCCCTTTTTGGATTTTAATTTCATAAATGTGCAAGATTTTTCAATATTACCTACCTCCTCCGTATTGGCATTCAGTTTCGTGATTGCTCCTCTACGAAGCTGGTAAACGCGCGGATATCTGCTACGACTGCTACGAGCGAGCGTAGCGCGTAGCAGGGAAATAACAACAACAGTGAGTGTAATGTTCATCATTATCAATTTATTTACGTCACACCAGGCCGAAAAGCGGGATTTACCGCCCTTGGGCGCTACGAAAAATCCCTCTTCACGGCCAGGTGGTGACGTAAAATCGTATACTAACCACGGGCGGTCGTAAAGAAATCCTCAGACCGCTAGATTATAGCCTCAATTACCCGCGATCTGAGACTTTCTTTACTTGACCGCCCTAGGTGTGTAATGTACTATTATTGCATTAATTCGTTTTAAAATGTTTGTTGGTACCTATACTTGTTTGTAGTTTTATTATAACATTGTGGCAAGGTGACCAAGAATTGACGATTTAAAACCGGACATTCACACATACATCACGTGACTTCTACAGATATATTATTAGTAGGTAGGTATTATGTACATACTGACGGTTTGAAACAATTGTCACTAAGAATGCAGTCTGCTAGGGGTTGGCTAATTAATTGACATTATTTTACTCCAATCTGTAAAAAAAAAAAAAAATGTACGTACTTCTTTGCTCCTAAGTAAATGTTCTCAGCTTCACCCCAAGGTTGACTGGTAGGAAATGATTGTAGCATTAAGTCCGCCTTTTGTACACTGCATTTTTTGTTTCAGCAATAAAGAGTTTAAATAAATGAATAAAAGTCTTCTTAGGCGTTGCACTATTTATTATTTCATACAAATAGATCTGAGTTAGGTAAGCGATTAACCCGAAGTTAGTAGATTGGTGAAAGTGCGCCTTACTTATTCTTCAGAAGTAAAGTGATGGTGTTTTTACCATGTCTGCTTTCTGCAAGTAATAAATCGTCGACCAGAGTCGGCCATTTATTCGCGCCCTGATTGGCCGCATTACGCATTAGGTGCCAGATTTATCGCCCCACTAATTTATGTCGGCGAGTAAACCCGCGCGCCGATACGCGTTCGAAAATGGATTGCAATTTCGAGGTTCCTTTTTTGTAGGGGAGTGTGGTTTCAATACTTAAGGAAGAAAACTTATACGCAGTCAATATAACTCGTAATGATTATGAAATCTGGTGTAGAAATAAACCATTTATAGGAATATAGGTAACACCGCGACGCATTTCTCGGATATATATCTAAATATATGAAAATGATTTGCCGTGTGTTAGTCTGGCTAAGGCTTGAAAACTGCTGGACCGATTTGGCATCTTTCTTTGTTTTATTCCTTGCGATTCAGGTAAGGTTTAGAAAGAAATGAAATCGGGAAAACTCTAAAGGAAAAGCTAAACAAAGTAAAATAACTTTGTACGGAAATGCCTTCGTGTGATACGAAGTTCACCGGGTCAACTAGTTAATCGATACTAATATTATAAATGCGAAAGTAACTCTGTCTGTCTGTTTGTTACCTCTTCACGCTTCAACCGCTGGACCGGTTTGGATGAAATCTGGCATAGAGATAGTTGAAGGCCTGGGAAAGGACATAGGCCACTTTTATCCCGGAAAAACGCACAGTTCACGCGGGAACGCGATAACCGAATTCCACGCGGGCGAATTCGCGGGCACAAGCTGGTAAATAAATATGCTCGCATCTACTTACGTTCGGGTTTGCGCGAAATTAATAAAAAAACGGCGTTTAATATAGAAATCACGCATTATTGTTTATGCAATGTGGGTTGTTTTAATCTTAATTTTTCTGATTTTCTATGTACAGGGTGGCCCAATAAAACGTTGACAAACTATTATTAAAATATATCTGTATTACTTATACCAATCTTTCACAACGACATTAAATAATAAACTAGCACTATTTAGGACTAAAAATAACTAACTATCTTCAAAATATCCCCCTTTGAGTTTGATATATAGGCGTAAACGTTTGTTAAAATTGCCCACTATATGCCGCAGCTCCTCTAAGGATATTTTATCCCACTCCTCAATAAGTTTTGCTTTCAGAGCGTCGATATTTTCGAGTTGGGTAGCACAAGCCCTTGTCTCTAAGATGGACCATAAACTATATCCATTGGGTTAAGGTCAGGCGAGTAAGGTGGCCACTCTTTTGAGCTTATAAAACCGGGAAAATTGTCCTTGCACCACTGCTGCACACTAAGGGCCCTGTGAGATGGAGCAGAGTCTTGCTGGTATATCCATTGTTGGTTGCCAAAATGTTGTTGGCTCCAAGGAAGAACTACGGTTTCAAGAATGTCTCTTCTGTATGTTTCTTGGTTAATTTTGACACCTTTTTCTATAAAAACAAGGGGTTTTTGCCCGTAGAGCAAATTCCACCCCAAACCATAACAGATTCCAGCTTTTGGCGATAAGGAATCACAGAATTCGCACCAGGACGACTAGAGCACCACATTCTGTCATTTTGGCGATTGTGAGCCTGTTCGATGGAAAAAAGTTTTTCATCTGAAAAAAGGACGTTTTCCCACCTCTCAGTGGCGGCACGCTTCTTAATTAAACGACATCTCTCACAGCGAACGTTTATGATTTTATCTGTAAGAAGTTGTGCTTTACGCAGCTTGTATGCTTTCAGATTAAGGTCATTTTGAACAATACGTTGCACCGTCGAACGACTTACACCCAAGTCGCGAGCCATTTTTCGTACTTTGGTCCGTGGATTACGACTAAATCGTTTCTTGATATTTTTTCGGAGCGTAGGAGTCCTAACTGTCCTCTTTCTTCCTCGGCCAGGGCGGTCTGCAATATCACCGAGCTCATTGAATCGCTTAATAGTCTTAGAAACAAGTTGACGACTGACACATAGCGATCTAACTATCTCACACTGACGATTTCCAGCTTCATGTAAGGAAATTATTGCTGCACGTCGAGAAAACATTACAATATTTCATTAAAAACAAACAGTATTAAACAAGAAGTCTATTTCGAATGATGACTGAAATGTGTGAAAATGGAACACAAAAAGAACAGAACTCGTAATGCGTTCCATATTTTAAAAAAAAAATTATAATTTTGTCAACGTAATATTGGGCCACGGTGTATATCGCCCACATACCGCGGTCGTGCTTCTCGCTCCCTCCAATGCAAACAGACATTCTCCGCTGAGACAGTTGCCTGCTTCGATTGCTCAAGACATTGATTTATTGTAAGTAAGGATTCACAATTAGCCAGAGAAAAATGGCCCCATCAAAACGGGTGCTCGAACAGCTCGGGCACCCGTTTGGCCTTCGTTATAAAGAGGCGTTATTAGCAAATTGGAACGTACTTTCTAACGTCACTTTGCTCCATATATTTTGACATATTCTGTTAGGCACACATATGTTATTAATTTATCAATGTCAATGGCTCAAGGTCATTAGCTCTTGTCAGCATCTTAATTTAACCTTCTTGCCTATAATGAAACAGCCTGGCCTGTTTCAAAGCGGAGCATCCTGAATAAGCCCTTCGGTTGAATCTTATCACGACTTTGATGTTAATAAATTGGCTCAGATATCTTGCCGTAATTTTATTAGGGGGGTATTAATTTTGAAGGTAGTACAAGACATAGTGCCGTATTAGATTAGGCGGTATTTTTTTTTAAATTCAGTTTTGGCAAATACGTTAAATTTGTACTGAAACACAATGTTGAAGCTTGACACAACGGGATAAGGCGAAATAGTGGATGAATAAATACTAGGGAATGGCCAAGCGCTTCACACGCAGGGCTTGAAACCGGTTTTTTCCCCCATACAAATAAACCGGTTTTCTTATCGTTCTTTCGTTTAGTATTTCATGTTTAATAAGGCTATAAAATAATACGAAGTAATAACCTAAATACACTATGGAGTTCCACATAAAGAATTCTAAATAATTCTAAATATTTGGCTATTTCGGGGTTTTTTTAACTAACCGGTTACAAGCCCTCCTCACACGAGAAGCCATACCACAAAAAAAAATACTTACAAGGGAATGACTGCGAATGTGTGCACTTGTGAAGCGGTGTTTTTTTTAATTATATTTTCTTTTTTCAAACGAGTCTCTAACTTTTAAGTGGATTTTTTAATATAGATAGTTTCTGCTCTTAATTTACTCAAAAGATTATGTTACATCTATCACTTTTGTAATATTTGTTTAGAAACACAGCTGTTGGTTCATCATCATCATCATTTCAGCCGAAAGACGTCCACTGCTGGACATAGGCCTCCCCCAAGGCTCGCCACTCAGACCGGTCATGTGCTACTTGCTTCCACCGGTTTCCCACGACCTTCACGAGGTCGTCGCTCCATCTACCGACAGCTCGTCTCCCGGTTCGCGGGCGCCATTCGAGAACTTTCCGGCCCCATCAGCTGTCATCAGCTGTTTTAGCTGTTGGTTGTGTAAAATAAATTCAAATTGGACTATAGCCCAAACCCTCTCGTGATGAGAGGAGGCCTGTGCCCAGCAGTGGGCCGTAAATAGGCTGTTGTAGTGTGTAAAATAAATAAATAAATATATTTTTCTATAATTACAAGGCGGTGCTTTTGTGATAAGAGAGTAACTAAAGTAAATGAAAATAGGTTTGTTATAAAATGTGTGACATGAATTTCAATAGGGTGAATATTCCTTTTTAAGCATAGGATTTATTTTAACCTTATTTTTCTATGGTTAAGATCCAAAAGTGATTTTCTATTTATTATGTACTTACTAGCTGACCCGGCGAACTTCATACCGCTTAACGTCAATGAATGACGTGAGCTGTCATTGCATTGAAGATGGCGGAAGCGAATTTATTTACTTCTAGTACTACTACAGCCTATTTGCGTCCCACTGCTGGGCACAGGCCTCCTCTCATCACAAGAGGGTTTGGGCTATAGTCCCCACGCGGGCCCAGTGCGGATTGGGGACTTCACACACATCTTTGAATTAATTCGCGGATGCGTGCAGGTTTCCTCAAGATGTTTACCTCCACCGAAAATCAGCGTGGTTAATTCAAATTGAATTTCGCACATAAGTAAACTTAGAGGTGCGAGGCGGAATCGAACCCCCGACCCTCTGCATGAGAGGCGGTAGATCGAACCACTAGGCCACCACGGCTTCTAAAGAATTTATTTAATATCATATTTTATGAATAATATGATTGTGTGTGTTTTTTTTTTGATATTTGAATGGTTATTATCATATTCGGGGTGGAGACAAATCCAAAGAATCAAGGATCTTGGAAATCGGTTCAGCTGTTCTTGAGTTATAGTTAGTTAGTGGTGTGGTATAACTTAACACGACTTTTTTATACATATAGATTTAGGTATATACAAAACTTTCTAACAAAATCGCTGCACTGTTCACGATGCGTCGCAGAGTCCAACTAAAACAAAACACGATCGCTTATTCCAAACGGTTTCAAACTTTCGAATTTGGAATACCTACAATTCAAAATGCGAAACGAGCGATGCGCCAAAACCGCCCAAGAGAACACGGCGCTAAAGTCGATCTGATGTACATTGCTTACATTGTATGAGTGAATAGAATGTAGGTTCTTTTTAAGCCAGCAATGTATATTTAGTAAAATGGAAGCGTCTTGTGTATGTCAGCCTTGAGAATCAGAGTTCAACGTTTCCCTGAAATCGATTCTAAGATATTAAATTCTTGGAATACGGCTTCATATCTGTCATGAGATGTGGGAGTTTTGGAAGTGTAAGCGATATTCGGTGTTTTTATTAAGAAGGCATATTTGAAGTTTCACGGTAGAGAGTAACTTATTCGGAAAATTGACCTACTTACAACCACACCACGAACACTGATTTGAGGCAGTTTCTTTTTAATATCACAAAAACAAACAGGATAACGAAGGAGCAAAGTAATAAATGCATTTAAAGAAAAATTAAAAATGTACTTTCTTGGCGTCCACACAAGCAATGTGACAATATTTCAACAGGTTTTCATCATCATTATCATTTCAGCCGAAAGACGTCCACTGCTGGACATAGGCGTCCTCCAAGACGCGCCACTCAGACCGGTCTCGTGCCATTCGCATCCAGCACGTTCCCTCGACTTTTACGAGGTCGCCGATCCATCTTGTCGGAGGCCTACCGACAGCTCGTCTCCCGGTTCGCGGACGCCACTCGAGAACTTTCTAGCCCCATCGGCCATCAGTTCTGCGAGCAATGTGTAATATTTCAATATTTTGGTCTTACTTATATCACACTTCTGATAGTTTACTTTTCATTTCTGTTTTTATACAGAAAAAAAGTTATTTATTTGAAGATCAAACAAACCATTCAATAAACGAACTCCCTGCTGAAATTTTCCCTCTGCGCTACAATATGGGATGTTTTAAAAAGGGTGTCATTAAATATCTACGGGACCGGCAACGCATTGGTGACGCCTCTGGTGTTACAAATGTCTATAGGCGGCGGTAACCACTTTCCAACAGGTGGGCCGTCTGCCTGTTTGTCCGTCTATAATAATAAAAATTAAAAAAAATAGGTTGGAAGCGCTAAGTTAAAGCTAAAGTTATTCAATATGCAATTTCATATTATATAAGATGAGGCGGTGCCACTGTGATCCAAAATAATACGGCCATTACTGAAACTCACAAAACAGGCCTGGAACATTTTGACGGAGTTCCTGTCAAGTATTATCTCATAAATGTCTTGGCTCCTGCTGCCTCCGGCCCTGGATCTGTCAACCAGATAGAGTTGCTGCAAGGGAGCGTAAACGGCGGATGACTCGATAAGGTTACTACTTCGGGTTAGCCCCTTTGGCTACTAAAATGGGGAAAAACTTTGTGTAGAGTTAATGTATCACTAAGTAAAAAAAAATTGAACAATTTGCTTGTGATGTGTAAGTATTCGTTTCGGCTCGCACCTCTAAGTTTACTTATGTGAAGTTACCACTGAGCTTTTCGGTGAAGCAAAACATCGTGAGGAAACCTGCACGCATCTGCAAAGTAATTCAAAGATGTGTGTGAAGTCCCCAATCCGCACTGGGCCCGCGTGGGGACTATGACCGAAACTCTCTCATGATGAGAGGAGGCCTGTGCCCAGCAGTGGGACGCAAATGGGCTGTAGTGATAGCAGTAGTAGTGAATACCGTTTTGGGTACGGTGATGAACCGGGAGTCGGAATCAAAAATTAGTTGATAAATTGTTATAAGAAGAGGTAACTTAATTACAAATTACTCCAATACTGTTGGTAAATTTTAAATTAATTAGGAATTGCCCGTGACTTCGTCAAGCGTAGACTTAGAATTTGCGTACCCGATGATTGATATAAATACAGGTTTACACAACTTAGAATGCGCGTGGATTAAACAAAAATAGACTCTACATCAACGGATTAAGTGCTTCACCGCGCGCCTTCTAAGTGGTGTCGTAGGTACTGTACGAGTATACAATATGGTTATAGTAAGTAAAGTTTAAATATTGGGATAAAAAGTACCCTATCTTATTCCCAGAGTCTCAAACTGTTTCCATTCCAAATTCCATCCAAATCAGTCTAGCCATTTCGACGTGAAGAAAGGGCAAACAAACAAGCAAGCACACTTTCACATTTATTTAGCAAGGATTTTATGTTGCTTCAGTTAGGCCTATCCAGGAAATAATTCTGGGAACAGAGTAACGTGGCCGCGGCGCCTGCGGCGATTTTGCGAAGCGGTGACCCGGGAGCTGATATTGTGATTAAAATTAGCCTTTGTCAATCAGATAATACAATAATAATAATATCACCTACTAGGTACGTATAATAATTATATCCAAGTATAGTCTATTACCACAACAAATACCAAATTCTATTTAAGTTACTTACCTAGTGCGTAAAACCGTAAAAAATATCAACACAAAGCTTCACGCTTGATATCCTATCCTCGTGGCGCCCACCGCACCTTTTGATAACCCAAAATAAACATAGCATATTATGCCCTACAAGAAGGACGGTCGGGTCATGGTTAAAGAGGAGCCAAAAAATCTTTGGGCACCACGAGCACGAAGCTATGGTAGCTACGTGCTCAAATAGATACTTTATTGATTTCCTGTTAAGAAATCCTTTTCATTACGAGATGAAATTAGAAAAGTAAGTTTTTTTTATTTTTATTCTTAGCCAGTAATATATACCTACCTACTGGCGAAGTATAAAATTAATTAAAAACTTAACATTGCATTAGATTTTTTAGCATTGGAGTATTTTTTTATTAAGTTACCACTTCATGTAACATTTATCAATTTATTTTTGATTCCGACTCCCAGTTCATCGCCGTGCCCAGAACTACTACCCATCATAAGCAATAAACAGTATCATGCCATCTCTGTCACTCCGATCTTTCCTCCCAGCTATTTGTCTCCGTCACGCCGTGTGTACGTTCGTTAATCCCTCGGGGCGCTACAAACACATAAACAACATTATTCTCCGTAATTAGTAAATAGATCATAGTGTGGTTAGTAATTTTGGAGTTCAAAGTGATATGCATTGGAAATGTTTGGGTTTAGAACAGATGATTATTGGTGGCAAGATTTAGTAACAGAGGCTATTTCTAGATAGAGCTAGAGTCGGTTCAGTGAAAAGTTCATAGTTAGTTGAAGTTTAGCCCTTAAATACAATTAAATCAAATAAATTATAAAATAAATAGTTACTTTGAGTGAGTGAAACGTCGACTTTTAACGTCGCAAACTATTTTTGTACCTATTTTACAACTAGAAGATAAGAAATATTAACAAAAAATTCATGACTTTATTACTTTTCAGAATTAGTGTCAAAAATACAAGTGTAGTCTTAAATAGGTAAGTATCTACTACTAAAAATATATTCGTTATTTGACACCCTCTTAACGAGCTCATTTATTTGAACATTGTAACCAGAATTAGGTCTGTGAAGGGTTGTAGATGTATAAACGTGTCAACTTCGTTCATTATAACGCTACTTACTTACAGTTTGTATTAATAGATTGGTTGTCAGGTGTTCGTATTCAATCCCCCATTCAGTTTCAGTATGACATATCCTACTAATATTATAAACGCGAAAGTTTGTAACTATGGATGGATGTTTGTTACTCTTTCACGTAAACACTACTGAATAGATTTTAATGAAACTTTACAATAATTAGCTTATACATCAGAATAACACATAGGCTACAATTTATAAAGATATTGTGTATATAAGCTACTCGAAATTAATTGGTATAAGCAATAAATTTAATCTACATAAGGAAAGGGAATAGACAAAGTTATAAATAAATAAATAAATATCTTGGGACATTTCACACATATTGACCTAGCCCAAAACTAAGCAAAGTTTGTACTATGGGTGCTAGACAACGATGTAAATACTTATATCGAGAAATACATACATATATAAATACGAAACATCCATGACTCGAGTACAAACATTCGTGCTCATCACACAAAGTTTGCCCCAAACGGGACTCGAACCCGCGACCGTCGGAACAGTAGGCAGGGTCACTACCAACTAAGCCAAACCTGTTACTTTCGCATTTGTAATATTGGTATGGAGATCAATTTGTACGATTATTAGTAGATAGGTACGTATCACACATCACGGTGATGCGAACACATCTCACGAAATTCCGGTGGAAAAAATTAAAATTCTCCCATAACAGACTGAAGGGAAGATTTTTATTAAAGCAAAAAATGGCCGCGCCCCCGCGGGAGGCGTTTATAAGGGACGATAAATCAAGCCGAGAAATATTTAAGAGCTTGCTGAGATTCGCCGGTCCGGGCCGCTTTGGGCCGGACCGACCGCTTTGGACCCAACTCAGACTACTGGGGGACACGATAAAAGCACTATTTCGAACGCAATTCGAATGAAGTGTCCATGTTGGCGTGCGAGGACGGCTGTACACTTGTAAATGTGTGTGTACCAGTACGCGGGCCAACGATTCACTCTCCATCTCCGGATGAAACAAATGATGGTAAGAGCGAGTTGGGCGCGACTTGCGCGCCGGCTAGATTCAGATGGGTGATTCCGTGGCCATTCTTTATGTAGTACTATTAAATATTCTGTGCTGTAAGCATCATTTAGATTGTCAAAGGCCTTCTACTTAATGGAGCATGACCTTATCATGCCAAGAACTGCACCGAAATTGCATAAATCTTGTTTTCTTTTCAATTTTCTTGTGGGACAGAGAACAGTTTACCGTTTGAAATGAACTCTGTGGAACAAAACTGCTAGTTATTTTTCTGTTTCAGTTCCACAAGGATCTGTTTTAGGTTATTATTTCTTTTTGACTCTAGTCAACGATGAACGGATAACGAAGGACGTAAATCAAACCAGTTAATCAGACACAAAGATCGTTATCGATAATTAGCTATACAGAACATAAGAGGTTGTAGTAAATAATACAAAAGCCCATGGATGGGATTCACCGCTTGTCATGCAGAGGATCAGTGGTTCAAGCAAGTTATCACCTAAAAGAAAAAAAGGTATAAGGAAACACGCATCTGCGAAGTTCTCGTGATGACAAGCTGTGTGCAACAGTTAATTAGTTGTTGAGACGATGTTTGATTGATCCATTTTGAGTTCATTATGTTAGCTAATTAGATCATTTTGAGCTCCTACATTTTGCCTAGATATCTCTGCTGCTGACAGAATCAGGTACTAACGAAAACTTTAAAATCAAAATGATAGCGTAATGGAAAACATCAGAGAATATTTCATTTCATAATAATTTTAAACGAACGTAACCTGCTTTTCATATTTGTTTCTGTTTTTCATTTAACTCCATTAAACGATTCTCCACGGGGTTTTAAAACTGTCTGTTATAAACAGATGTTACGTTCGGTATTTTCGTTTATTACCTTTGTGAATAATAAGTAAAATGTACAGTTTTCTATGGAGGTAATTAAGAAGTTAGAGAGGGGACACGCACTTTTTACTACTTTAGAAATGAATATCTTATTGAAACGGAAGACTTGTTATTGAAGCCTGTTTAAAAGGAGGTCCAAGCGGAGCGGGCCAACCACTGAAGGAACTTGTGGCCTCGCCTCGTAGGTACAATGCTTCTATCTGATATTACCTGCAAATCCCTAATAACGCGAGGTGAAGACCTTATTAAATCATCCACACCAGTCTGTAGCATCCCACAGCTGGGCACCGGGGTCACGAGAGAGTGTGGGCTATAGTTTCTGGAGCCCAATTGGGGATTTCACACACATCTTTTGACCGTATACCACAATAGCCTAAAGCAAATATATTAATTACGTTCGACAGCCGGGTTCCATAAATATCCGTTACTACAAAATCAGCTGGAAAAGTTTCCAGTGAAAATTGCAACTGTACCTAAGTAGTCTTTAAAAACCAAAGTTTGCAAGTTAAGTACTTTAGACCAGTATAAGAGTAATTAGTAAGATTTTAGTGGGAAATGGTTTTCCAACCGGTTATATTGCGAAGTCCGTAACTTCAATTTATTTACAAAGAAACTGCGGACCTACGGGAAATATTGCGGGGCATTCAACGTTGCAACGCTGGTGTTTAAATATTTATAATTTTCGTTTTAAGAGGTTTGAATCAACCTGTATTAGGTACTGACACATTTTTCATCATGTATTTAGTTCGGAAAACTTGCTTTCAAAAGATGTTTTTTATTAAATGTGAACATTTTGTGATACTGATTATGATCTGTAGATGATGTGAGTTATTGTTATTTTCTTAACAAAACACATTGAATTTAATGAAATTTAAAGTAGATTATTTATTTATTGGAATTATAGGTACCTAATTTATGACTTTAACTCGATACCTATGTACTTATATTAGAAAAATAGAGGTAAGATCAATTAAAATACGATAAAAAAACTCGAATAATTCGCACCGGTTGAGAACACCTGTGACGTAACTTCGTTTGGAACCAAATAAAACGTGTACTCGTAAAAAATCCTAAATAGACAATCACAAAGGAACACGGACCAATATCGCGGTTGATTTTGTTTCCTCAACTGCAAAATGTTGTTGGCATGCGGATGTGAATGCTGGCCGGTCACATTGATTTAACTGACCATAGAGATAGGTATATTTTTATCATTCTTAATTTAAATTGTTAAAAGAGTAGAACAGATCCCAAATGCAAAAAGTTACTGCCTGACTGACTAACTGAGCACAACGAACTTGGCACATAGGTTCCTTGGGGAGTGTAGGAGAATAGTAAGAGAGAATTTCCAGATTTTTCCCACGGGAACGGGAAAAAACGGGCATTACGCGGGTTATGCCACGAGACACTGCTAATTATGTGAAAAAAAGCATTTTAAATGAGATAGTGCGAAATTTCCGAAGTGCGAGATTTTGCGAAATTCTCCTCACAACCGTTTTCGCTGCGTTTTTGCCTCAGCAGCGCCATCTGAAGGCGCTACTGCAAACTATCCGCCTAGGTGGCTTGACTGGAGTGGCGACCGCAGCGCCCCTAATCTACCCGATTTGGTGTCCACTTTTGGAACTATAAAGATTGGTTTTAAAGTAAAAAAGGAAAAAAAAGGCGGTCAAATCAAGCTTTCGCATTTATAATGCTCGCATAGCACGACACAATTTAGAAGGCGCGCGGCGAAGCACTTGACCCGTTGACGCAGAGTCTATTATTGCTAAATCCACGCGCCTGTGTAAACCTGTTGTAGGATTGTGGGCATATTGCACCTCTTTTAATTTCAAATCACTGGCCGCCACGCTCAATTCATTCGACTCTTCCGTTCGAATTACTCCTTTGATTCAATTTTCGAATGGGGGCTTACCGGGTGCGTTTTCGGTTTTTAATTAATCATAGATACAGAGTCGAACGTTTGCGAGCGACGGCGCGACGAAAAGGTAGCCATTTTGTTTTTTCGCTGAGAAAATAATTCGATTGAGCTCGCCGCTAAGGCAATCGAATTATTCTCTCACGTTAATTGATAAAGGATTTTTGCGGATGCAGATTGGTTTGATTTGATATGAATGTAAGTAAATTAAAGAATCGTGGCAGTGTACAGTTAGCAGAGCTGAAAAAGTAGGAATGTCGATGTGGAACAGGACGGGATAGGAAAATATGGGATCAGCGCTGGTTATACTTCTGTTAGGCGGCTCAACAGTTATTTTTACTGACGCTACTTCTATAATAGTTCTTAATTTAAATTCATTTATTATGTAGGTACACGGTTAATTTAAGAATATGTACTTTTAGCTATAAGTAATACTTAATCAAAAGCCCCTTGGCTAAGAAACTTTTTCACAGAGTCGAAGACAATACACTCGACTGGCAACGTGCCCGAAACAGGCAACCTATGCTCGAATTAATAGCAATTTGTCTTTGTTTGAAGACTAATGGGATATTTAAGTATGTATACGCTTTGTGAATGCAATAAAGAAAGAAATAATAATAATAATAATAAGCCTCTTTATTTCCTTAATAAATAAATTTTTACAGTGATTTTTTTTTAAATAATCATAGTTTCTGATCATTGTTTTCATGCACAAAAAAATAAAAATGTGATATTTATCTTATTAAGGACCTCTCAACGAGTAAAGGCCTCCTCCATTTTTCTCCATATAACATCTCTATCTTTAGCCTTAGAAATCCTATCCTTGCCAGCCACTCTATGTATTTCTCTATCCAAAGAAAGGACTACTTGCATACAATAAGACAGAAGGATATTATTTCGTAGTTTTGTGTATCATATTTTTCAGATGGTATTGGATGGAGGCCACAATCAATTAAATAACTTTTTTTTACAGGATTAGACTAGTTTTGTCAATATAACTACAAGTTTTATCAAGTTTCTTTTAGTATCTATGTACTTACTAACATTAGGTTATTTTTCGTAAAATAATCACCTCTTCTGCAGCTTTTATGTTTGTCAAATGTATGTGATGTATTTCAGTAAGTATATAAAAAAATATCTTAAAATTGCAGCACAAACAGATGTTTCCAAAGATAATTGAGTAAATGTCAAATCGCCTTAAACGTTCCTCGCTGTAATACTGCAATCAAACCAACCCTAACACCTAATGTGAACCTTAAGGCCACAAGAACAAGGTCTTTATAAAAAAAGCCAGAAGCATATTTCCAATCACACCGCAAACAGGAATCGAGACATATGTACTCTCGTTTCTTAATAAAATGCGTTGGCGAAATTCGTTTCCCGAAAAACTTTTAGAATAAACCACTTGGCCGGTTTAATCTAAATTGAGCCGTGTTGATTGACATTAGAGTATAATCCCGTTTGAAAGGTACAGGCGCTTAGGATGTTTTGGTGTTAGTCGGGTAAACATTAGATGGCGTTGTAGGGTGGTTCTGAGTATAAATAACGCTGCACAATACTGGGACGAATCAAGGAGCATTGTCGAACGCCTTGTTAGAGGTTCGTGCGACCGCTGATTTTTTATTTGATATCTCAATAAACCTCCCACAGACGTGTGCAGATAAATTAAATTCAATATTTCGATGCTATCAAGAGTACATTTCGGAAACCATTTTTCATATTGCTACCAAATTTTACAAGTCATACTGAAGTAGAGATGTTAGTGTATAGTTAATGTTAGTGTTTCAAATAAATTTTGGTAGAAACGGGGACCATTTTGGTTACTTCCACAGGAACTTTATAATTTATTGGGGCTGATTTTTCAATCGTCCGATGAAATTTATCCTTCGGATAGACGATAAGTACAAGATTCCAATTTATTCCGGAACAAATTCAAAATTTTTCACCTATAGACTATTCGACGAATATTTTTTTGTGACGATTGTCAGTCTTAGTCACGTTTGATTGCGACTTAATTTAGCTCGACTTTTACAACTTAGGACATCACAATTTTATATTTTATGCCAAGCTTTGTATAGAATGTTAATATATTTCAACCAAAAATATAATACAAATACTTAGGTGTCTAAAATTTGATATAGACCATTATATTAAAAATACTACAAAGTGAGGTAGCTGTTCTATCCGCCGCGTCGGCTGCGCTCGAGGGTCCCAATCCAGTTAGAGACCCCAAGTTTTTTCTATAAAATACTTTGTGACTATTGTAAAGGGCTTGATTTATAATTTAATTGTGACTTCTGAGCCCTTCCCGAATATATTTCATGGGTAGTGTGGAATTTCAAAACATTTTAGTTGTTCAATTGTTTTTTTATATTATTATTCTCTGTATCTACGATCCACTAGCAACAACCTTGCCCAAAACCTTCAATATTCGTCGTAAGGGTTGGAAACGCATCCGCGATCTTATAATTCGACCGCTTATAGTACATTACAGACCTAGGGTGGTGAATTCGTAAATGTCCCAGATCGCAGGTTTCTGTGGCCCGAACCGAAGGTGAGGGCCATAAATATGCGATCTGGGGCTTTACGAATTACCGCCCGTGGTTTGTCAAAAGTTTTACATCTTGCCTTGGCCAAGAAGTGAGATTTTCTCCCCTTTAGGTAGAAAATACCACTTTACGGCCAAGGGTGATGTAAAATAATTTAAATATGGCAAAACCACAACCTTGTGTTTTAGGGTTCCGTACCCAAAGGGTAAAAAGGGACCCTATTCCTAAGATTCCGCTGTCCATCTGTCCGTCTGTCCGCCTGTATAGTTAGACAGTTGAACTTTTCACAGATGATGTATTTCTTTTGCCGCTATAATAGCAAATAATAAAAACCGGCCAAGTGCGTGTCGGGCCACGCGCAAATTATAGGGTTCCGAAGTTGAGGATGCCCACAGTACCTTTCTAAGACTTATTAGCATCTAGCTAGCCTGTGGTATGACGTGCCCGCCCGACGCCCCTGCCGCTCGAGAAAAATCATCATTATAAGTTGGTCGACTATTACTCGTAAGTTTGTACAGCCTACTTAGCTCTGATAGTTTTTCTTTCAACTACGTTATATATGCCACAACCGTGATTTTTTTCAGCCATCCAAATACCACCATTTAGCTGGCAGGGGGGGGACACGTGACTCTAACAAAAAATAGCACTTTAAAGCTTAATATTTCACAAACGCATCACTTAATCAAAAAATGGTTATAACAAACCCACAATATTTTTTTAAGACCTATTCAACGATATGCCGCACCATGGGGTACGCAAGAAAAAAAAATTACATCCCCACTTTACGAGTAGGGGAGGTACTCTATAAAAAAATATATTTCAAAATTTTATTGTACCACTTTGTCAGCGTAACTAATATGCATATTCATGCCAAATTACAGCTTTCTAGACCTAAGCATCTCCGAGCAATAGTGCGGACAGACGGACGGACGGACGGACGGACGGACGGACGGACGGACGGACATGGCGAAACTATAAGGGTTCCCTGTGGACTTCGGAACCCTAAAAATGGCCCCATCAAAACGGGTGCTCGAACAGCTTGGGCACCCGTTTGGCCTTCGTTATAAAGAGGCGTTATTAGCAAATTGGAACGTACTTTCTAACGTCAGTTTGCTCCATACTTATATTTTGACATATTCTGTTAGGCACTGTTCGTCCATATGTTATTACTTATCAAAACAGAATAAAATAAATATTTATAAATAGTACAGAACCCTTCGTGCGCGAGTCAAACTCACTAGGCCGGTCTATTTTTTCAAAAATAGAAAAGTGAATTATAGAACAGCACACAGGCCACTTTCGCCGCGAGCGATTATCGACGTGGGCGTATCGGATAAATTAAACAGAGTCGATATTTCGCTCACGTAGTCGACTCGAGCCGTCCTTTGCAGTGCAACTGAAGCCCGCTCATATAAATGAGCGGTGAGAGATGCTTTTTAAATTAGTACGAAAGGGACATGTTAATAAACGGACTCATTTCCACTTGAAAATAATGATGATGTAGATGCCTCATGGTGAAATTTGGGGTAACCTCAGACCTTACCTTTTATCTTATCTTTATCTCAAAAACTCACATCTCACATTTCGATTGGTATAGCATGTTCAACCCTGCTGTAAGTAAAGACAAAAGAGGAAGTAGAGCATTAAATTACTTCCTTCTTTTAACTTAGTAACTTAAGTAGAAAAGTCACCTCCACCAGTAACATACCCCGTCACGTATCTTCCCCACGAGCGCGGCTCGAACATAGTGCGCCGCTGAGGCGAGTCGCACTCGATCTCGCGCGTGCTGGCACTGGGTTAACGATTCCTTTTTCAAACGCTGGCCAGAAATAATACTCTTTTAGATTCTTTGAAATTAGAAAAAGAAAACATTGGACGTTTTGAAAGTTAGGAAGTGATATTTTTTTTAATAGGGACAGTTTATTTGTTGATTTTACGAAATATAATTTATTTTAAATAAAAAAGGAAAGAATGGAGCACGGGATGAAGCACAGCGCAGTGATCGGATTCAATTCCTTTTTGAAAACAGAAGCTTGACCGGGTTTCGAAAACAGTAATTCGTATTTGGAACTATTTGATCGGACTACTTGGTTTTCCTTTTTGCAGCTCCCAGCGCAATCAGTTGCCCATTGTTTTCGTAATGCATTATCCGTTTGTGATGGAAAATACTTGTGCAGTAGTTTACAGTTGTGCTGAGTAAGAGGAGCGCCTCGTACGAACGTTTCGTACAAAACTGTCGTTTTTTACGAAACTGTTGTTTTGTGCGTTAAACAACAGTTTTGCTGATGCAATCGAACAAATGTTACCTACTTGTAATCGTGGAAGGAACAGCCTGCGGAACAGATATATTAAAAAAATGCATACGAAATATCATTTTTTTCTTAATTTGGGCTTGCAAATTAAGCAAACGTATTAATAATTAGAATGATTTTGAATGTGTTCCTTTTTTTAGATCTGTCATGTCAAAACAGAGCGACAAATTGACGTAGTTTATATGTAAACATATTTGGAAAGCAATAAGTGTGATATAAATAAATTTATAAAAATGGGTTGCAAGTTTAGCAAAAACCAACAGGTACAGTCGAGTTCGCCAATATATACACACTTTTGCACCTTACCACGTTTTAATAAGGTCCAAAAGTGTATACATATTAATGAACTCGACTGTACACTAAAAAGTTTTTTTTAAAACCATCCACTCATGGTTACCTTACCATATACTTTCAATATCATTGAAGTAACACGGCACCAAATTTCGAATCGATCGCACATAAGGAAGTTACTCAGATCCCCTCATCAACTAGAAAAGAGCTAATGATCTTCAGACAGGTAAAAATTTTTTCATGAAACATGGCTAAGAACACTCGGGATAAAATTATCTATGACAAAAAAAAACTAAACGAAAAGCGGTTCATCCGTTTGGGAGCTACGATACCACAGACAGACACGTTAAACTTAGAACACCCCTTTCTTTTTGCATCGGAGGTTAAAATAGAAGAGTAATTCTTCGGAAATATTACAAACATTTTAGGTATAACATCCATCTCATATTTTCCAAATTACAGGCTTCCACCTCACCAGACTTCAAAGGCAAGGCAACCCTTCCTGCGTGTATTCCCATCGGCGTGCGCGGAATAGTCAACACTGTAAGGGATAACACCTGGGATTAGCCCGTCGGATGCACCCTGCCAGGGCAAAATAATATGGGCTAATACATGGCTAATATAATATGGGTTTCTATAGTTTCATTATTTACCGTATTGAGCTTGCTTTTATTGTGTCTTGTTCAAATAGAGTGTAGGTACTTATTTAGAATTCATTTGACGAAGCACGTTTGTGGGTTATTTATTTTATCTATGTTTGTTTATGATGAATCATGTTGTGGATATTTTATGTAAATTGTATTTTACATTTACGTTTTTTGAATACTTAAAGTTTTTTAGAGAATGAGGAAAGTTCTTCTTATAGTCGACCATAGAGGGATGTTGGTTTATCTACGCAATTTTGCAAAAATACATAGACATTACCTACTATCAAATAGTGTACATATTTATCTATGAAAGCGACTGTACGAAAGCTATCTTCTTATAATTTTATCTTTATTTTTATACGGAACACTGGCCATATTCAACTGGCGATATTCAGTGAAAATGAAAAGACATTCTTGCACTCATACTATCAGGTTTGAAAATTGGAAATTTACGATGTCGTTTATTGGGTTTATTCAAGGCTTGAACTCTACATGGCCAGTTAGCAATCGAAGAAATTCGATAATACTTGTGACATTCGTTCAAACACGGAACGTCATCTTGGATCGAACTTGAATTGAACTTGGAATTATAGAACGTTTTTCTTTTTAAATATGGCCAGGACAGCGGTTTATATTTCAAAGATGTGACCCGCGACGGGCGTCCATTAGGGCCCGCATCCGGCGAGACGCCCAAAGCCGAATTGTAACAAATGGCTCGGATTGGCGTGTTACCTACTGAATCGCTAATTGTACCGTCAGAATCGCGCTCAAATCTCAATCGATGGAGTATCTTGGGAATACATATTGTACGTAACAATCGCTTAGTAAATTTCGTATTTTCACTTTATATTGTATGAACCGTTTAAATTCTTTGTTGTTGTTAAAATCTGGGTTATTCTTATCGATGGATTTGATGATTATGGATGCGGGATGTCGACAAAAAGTGGTGTGTAAGTAAATAGTCCTGGAATAAAAAAAAAACATAAAATACGTAACGAAAACACCTATTATTTAACTGCAATGAAAACGAGTACTTACTTTTATACAGTAGATAAGAATGCGTTTCTTGGTTTTGACAATATATTAATACTTACCTACGGCTATTACCTAACGTACTACATTACATTACAGTAACATATTACATTACAGTAGTCGTATTTTTTCCACTAAGTCCTTTTTAGAACAACCACACAGTCTTCCGCATAAAGTACAAACAGAAGTGGAAGTAAAGCCAACTTTGGTGATCTTTTGAACGAAACCTTTTCGCTCCAAAAATAATATGGGATTGTTGGCGCCTTGTTTCCCGCCGATTGATTTATACGCGAATTTAAGTGATACTGATGCGATTTGCCCCTTCCTCGAATAGTTCTTGCAAGGAAAGTATTGTTTTTGACCTTAATGGTATATTGCGGGTTTGGCAAGAACAAGCCATTTTCTTTTTAGTTGATACGCAATAAAATAATAAATAGTATCGAGGATTCGGTGTACCAACAAAAATTTACCGATGCTTTTTTTTATTGATAAAAACTGTTGGCATTTAATCATCCTTTATGAGTTATTCAATATCTCTTTCATCTCCCGATCTCCCCATGACTCTGCAAATAAGTACCAAATGACGTCAACAACTGGCCACACAGAAAACAACCCTGAAAAAATATCTGAACCCGAGCAATCGATCACTCAAATAGAATTAAAATAAAATAAAAACGCAAAGCCTGGCCGCAGAGACGAATCGCCGTTCATAATTTGAATTTGGAAAGCTGATAAAAAACAAAATGGCCGTCCGTGCAACCGGCATTTATTAACCCTACCGTAATCCCGGGCCCGCGTGATAAATTCAGGGTACTCCTTTAACTTTTACTCGTGAGTCATTATGGCATTTAAATAATTCGTGCCGGGAATAGTGATTTATGAGCGTGATACGCTTTTGTGGATTTAATTCTTGCGTTCGAATTATGAACCCTCGATTCATTGGGCAAAAGTCAAAACGTTTGTGTCCTTTTCGCACTGTATGGGTTTAAAAGGATGGCGAATAGTTTTTGTGGGTTGCCAGCGCGAAGGCGTTTATCTTGATATCGTAATAAAGGGTTGACTATTGGGGGAGATAACTTGAGTGTAGGGTTTGTGACTATGATAAATGAGTCTTATCTTAGTTATTAAACGATGTTTTTTGCTGTTTGAGCACGTGACCAGTTTTTAATAGTTCTGACAGTTATTAATGAAGATCTTAGGCAATCGTTTAGGTTAAAACTATTCTAGATTAGAGATATGAGTTTTTTTTGCTTTTCAATGCCTTGTAAATGTTATTCATATTTGTAATAATGGTGAAGATTTCGTATCTATAGATAAGTGATCACTTATTTATTTATACATACCTGTTAAATATTAACTAAATACGCACATATATCTAATACAGTACATAGATTAACAGGTCTATTAACATCACTTACTTATATCCCATAACAGCTATTGAAAAATCTTCACACAACTATGCTCTATAATTTCCATTAAAGGCCCCATCCATCATTCCATAAACGACAATATTATCTAATTGTAGGGTGACCACCTACCATTTGCGGTTAGTATAGAAAGGTTCCATTATTGGTGCAATTACTCTAATTCTGAATGCTACGTTTTTGCACTGCAGTGTTGTTAGTGGTCTTGTTTAAGGTGATGCGATCTGGTGGGTAAGGTAAAGGAATAATTAATTTTGAATTTGCTAGGTTTGTGCTTGTTATATGGTCCTGATTTATGTCTAACGAACTGACCCAGCGAACTTTCTGCCGCTCTACAGCCATGCGTGACGTGAGCTGTCAATTGCGAAATATGGCGGAAGCGAATTTTAAAATCCTTTTAAGTACTTATTTTATTATTTAAGAAACATATATAAATGTGTTGGGGCTGTTTCAATTGAACTAACAATAACACTTTTTAAACCAACCTTGTTTCAACCTCAACACTGGCTGGTGACAAAACTTTTTAAAAAGATAATAAAAATATAATATGTACATTCTGTTAATAATCTAAATTTTGTTCTTTAAAAAACAAAGATGGATATTTAAAATGAACCAACAATCAAACTTTTTTAACCAACCTTGTATCAACTGCGACACTGGCCGGTGGCAAACATTTTGAAAAGAAAATTTGCCCGAGCCGCGCCTTAACCCTCAGGCTACCTCGAAGGGCGCCCGCGGCCATTCGAATGACAAAATAGCTATTATGACAGTTCCATTTCTTACAACAAAAAAGTTATATATGAATAATCCGCGTCATTGTAATTTACACCTTATAGGAACGGGTTGAGATCTAATTTTTAATTACACAAGACAGTCAAATGAATCCGTTTTATTAAAAAAGAAAACCGGCCAAGTGCGTGTCGGGCCACGCGCAAAGTATAGGGTTCCGAAGTTGACGATGCCCACAGTACCTTTCTAAGACTTATTAGCATCTAGCTAGCCTGTGGTATGACGTGCCCGCCCGACGCCCCTGCCGCTCGAGAAAAATCATTGGTTTTTTAATCATTTCATAAGTCGACTAATGACTCGTAAATTTGTACAGCCTACTTAGCTGTGATAGTTTTCCTTTCAACTACGTTATATACGCCACAACCGTGATTTTTTTCAGCCATCCAAATACCACCATTTAGCTGGCAGGGGGGGGGGGACACGTGACTCTAACAAAAAATAGCACTTTAAAGCTTAATATTTGACAAACGCATCACTTAATCGAAAAATGGTTTTAACAAACCCACGATATTTTTTCAAGACCTATTCAACGATATGCCACAACATGGGGTACGCAAGAAAAAAAAATTACATCCCCGCTTTACCAGTAGGGGAGGTACCCTATAAAAAAATACATTTCAAAATTTTATTGTACCACTTTGTCACCGTAACTAATATGTATATTCATGCCAAATTACAGCTTTCTAGAACTAAGCATCTCCGAGCAATAGTGCGGACAGACGGACGGACATGGCGAAACTATAAGGGTTCCTAGTGGACTTCGGAACCCTAAAAATGCTGGTTTCAACAGTTGAAACCATTCGTTTCTGCCGTTCCCAGAGCAGCGTTGCGTGGCGACACTATTTTGTACTTTTGTTGTGTGGTGCGTATAGTTATAAAATAAAATAACTGCCAATTTTCTTCTTTAACTGATGATTATGCATGTACAAAGATAACTAGGGTGCTTAACAAGAACACTGTATGGAAATTAACAAGGTATGGAAATTAAAAATAATTACCTTTTTACATTGTTAAAAGACTACATTTTGAAAACGTGTAAGTACTCGTACATTATCTCTGTTTCACGTTTTAATCAGTGTGTAGGTATTTAAGTATAGAGTGTAAGTGTTTAAAAAAGCCGTGGTGGCCTAGTGGTTCGACCTACCGCCTCTCATGCCGAGGGGGGTCATGTCGGGGGTTCGATTCCGGCTCGCACCTCTAAGTTTACTTACGTGCGAAATTCAATTTGAATTCACCACTGAGATTTTCGGTGAAGGTAAACATCGTGAGGAAACCTGCACGCATCTGCGAAGTAATTCAAAGATGTGTATGAAAGTCCCCAATCCGAATCAAATTGGGCTCGCGTGGGGACTATAGCCCAAACCCTCTCATGATGAGCAGCAGTGGGACGCAAATAGGCTGTAGTAGTAGGTATTTCAGTAGATCATGTTGCCTGTCTACAAGCAGATTCATTTCATCTTTAGTTTTTCATGACATCTTGTTGATTTTCTTACGGCGCTACTACTTCTTAAAATGTTTTGTCTAGACTATATAACTGATATGTTGGACGAACGACATATGTAAAAGAACATAAATTAGACCAAGTTTCTCAATGAATCATTTTCAAACTTGACCTTCTACTTCTAAGTCAAGGGCAGTAATAGTAGAATAGCTAGTAATAAAAGCATAAACATCTCATTAACACAATTTCTATTCCACTAAAGCCTAAAATAGCAGTTAAATCCAACGCCGAGTGGGGTTTATGACTGTACACTAAGTTTAATAGGACAATCAATTTCGTTTTATGACTCAATGATTATACAGCCATTTTATTGTTCTATTCTATATGAAGTAATCTCGCATTTTACGGCACCGAGCGGTGCCATCGGACAATTTTTATTATTACCTTTCAGTGGGGATAAAACGTTTAGCTTTTTAAACTATTCGAATTTCGAATTCGAAAGAAATTCGAATTGACGATGTAACCCAATCAAATTATATGGCACAGCTGGCCAGTAACACATTGTTTCAAACTGGCCGCAAGAAAAATCTTGTGACTTATTAAAATTTTTGAAACTTGACACGTATATGTACTTAGGTTTTAATATTGGAACATGCGTGGGCATATCGTACTTAGGCCCACTTACACCAAGCCGCTCTAACCTCGGATTAACTCAGTTTTTTTGTATGAATTTGACGTTGGTTAAGAGACTAAACCAAGGCCGCTGCTTGGTGCAAGTCCGCCTTAGCATTTAATTAGTGCACTTTATAAGGACACCATCCATAAAATAGAAAGTAAGCAATATCAAATTAGAATGAACGGATCAGTTCTAAAAATACAATGAAATTCGCAATAGAATATCGAAACTCAGCCCAATCACGATAGACGCTGAAAAACAAAATAGCAAAAACCTTATTTATAGTTTAAGTCCACTTAGAGGGCAAGATAATCAAAACGCTCATAGAATTAACTCCATAAATTGCGTCTACAAAATACCTGGCAAGACGGCAAGGATCCCGATACCTAGCTCTCATAATCTCGCCTCCTAAGCCCTGATTATGCCAAAGCCCTGGAGGGCAATCCCATTGACCTCGTACGCATCGCCCTCTAAGGGAACATTCTGGAGCAACTGGGGCTAGTATAGTTAGCCGATTCGGCTACGGTGCTAATTATGTTTATGTTCACGATGAAGTTTGTGGCTAAATGTGTTGGACAGCACAATGCAACATGGCCTATCGCTTAGCACTTGGTGCATTATACTTACACATCAATGAGGACGGAATCGAATCCGAGACATATCGATCCGGAGTAGCCGATTTGTGTGTGAGGTTGTGCTTGTGCACTATAGATCCGATTGCTCACACATGAGTCTACTGAACTGACGTAATTATTTTCAAAACGGTTCATTAGTTACACTCGAACAACACTCAATCCATTCATTGTGCACATGTCACATTAGATTGAGGTAATTTTAAAACGACATCTATTGTATGAATATTCAATGAAAAATACTAAATGAAAACGCACAGAATACATTAAAATAGCAGTAATTAATGAAACCGCAAACGACAAAGGAGTGCATTGAAAAAGCGATTCGAAATTCGAACAGATGGCGAGCCCAGAGATGCAAAATTAATACACCGCACGCCATTTGCTTGCGAAGAATCGGGCTTGAAACGACGAAAAACAAAAAAGTTTTCTGCACAGGTGTTTTTAGTTTCATGCTCATGGATAAAAAGCATATGATCAAACGATAACTTGCGATTAAACTCCTTGTTTAGTTAGAACAAACGTTGACTGCTGAATGTTTCTATTATTATTCATTACTATCGGCATTTTCGTTACTATTGATGACAAAAAGAACTAATTACGTCTGATGATAACTAGTTTGTTTAGATATCCAAACACTGAAGATGTAAGTATTTTACCGAATTCCGCATTTACGGTTTTGACGACTTAAAAAAACATTCTTGAGCCGAGTCAAAAGATGAGTTTAATGATAACGTGTAGTCCACTTACACGATACACCCATCACTTAACGTCAAATGAACCGGTATTCAAAACTCTACATTTTAAAAGGAATTTCGTTATTTCCAGAAATCCTGTATATCTAATTAAGTAGTTATTCCGTTTTGGCAGTCTGTGGTCTACCGATGCAGATGCAGATGTCGGTTACGGACGAATTTCAACCGCAAATTGCAGCGTTTATTTCCGCTCCGCTCCGTGACGCGTGGTCGGCAGGTTCCGGGAAGCTTTTTTAACGAAACACGTTGAACAAAACCACGTCAATCATTTATTTATTTCTATGTTTGATGGTTCAGAAAATTAAAAAAATATATAGGGTTCAAAAAATTCAAGAATGACACTAATAAACACAGAAAGTGTGTAAATGTTTCACAAAAAATATAGAAAAGGAAAGCTAGTAAGTAATACGTTAATTTAATATTAAAATTCTTTCATTTTACAAAAAAACTTAAAATAAAGATGACAGTGCAGACATCAATTACCTTGCCAAAACGAACTTTTGAAGGACGAAAAAAATCTAAAGACCTTTCCTAAAATTGTGTCTTGACATTGCACCATGCCTATGCCAGAACTGTTTTTAAAATGTTCACTATGCGGATGAAAACATTGCAAAAGAGGGATGGAAAAAATTATAATAGCATAATGATTGCTCGACCTTTTGTCACTCCATTAACTCCTCGATCTGATTGAGTTCACCGCGGGCAATCAATCAATAACTTATTGAATTTATATTGTTTGCTGTGGAACCAATAAAGAAATGAAATTTCGAAAAAATATTTCAAGTAGCTATAAGTACTCATCATCATCATATCAGCCGAAAGACGTCCACTGCTGGACATAGGCCTCCCCCAAGGCTCGCCACTCAAACTAGTCTTATGCTACTGGTTTCCACCGGATTCCCGCGACCTTTACTAGCTTAGGTTTGACGTTTGAGTACTACTATTACAGCCTATTTGCGTCCCACTTCTGGGCACAGGCCTCCTCTCATCACGAGAGGGTTTGGGCTATAGTCCCCACGCGGGCCTAGCGCGGGCAGTGTAGGGGACTTCACACACATCTTTCAATGACTTCGCAGATGCGTGCAGGTTTCCTCACGATGTTTTCCTTCACCGAAAAGCTCAGTGGTCAATTCAAATTGAATTGAGTACTACTATTTAATAAAAAATCGGAGAATAGATTCTCAGATTAAGATTATAGTTTCTTTGCTAATGGTAGTGTTAGTCGATGATTGTTTATCACATGTTAGTGGAACAAACAGATCTGGACGCAGACTAAAAGTTCAGTAGGTAATTACAATTTTAGACATTAACTAGGTACTTACTTAATCGACGCACCTTAAATAAATAATACTACTACTACTACTACTACAGCCTATCTGCGTCCCACTGCTGGGCACAGGCCTCCTCTCATCACGAGAGGGTTTGGGCTATAGTCCCCACGCGGGCCCAGTGCGGATTGGGGACTTAAATAAATAATAAATAAATAAATATGTCGGGACATTTCACACATATTGACCTAACCCCAAACTAAGCAAAGCTTGTAGGTACTATGGGTGCTAGACAACGATATAAATACTTATATAGAGAAATACATACATAATATATAAATACTAACATCCATGACTCGAGTACAAACATTCGTGTTCATCACACGAAGTTTGCCCCGAGCGGGACTCGAACCCGCGACCATCAGAACAGAAGGCAGGGTCACTACCAACTGGACCAATCCGGCCGTCCTTAACCTGGACCCAGAAATACAATACATGACAAGTTCTTTTTAAACGATTAAATTAGGATTAAATGTTCTTTTTTATGTCATTGGTATAGGTAAAAGAGCACACAGCCCCCCTGATGTTAAGTGGTCACTGCGGCCCATGGACACCGAAATCCTATGATCCCCCATTAAGAAACCATAAGATCTCGAATGCGTTGCCTACCCTGAGGCCTAAGATGGAATGCATCTGTGTCAGAAATTTCACCGGCTGCCTTAACCCCCTACCGGAACACAACAGTGCGAGCACTGCTATTTGGCGGCTGGATAGCGGGGAAAGAATGTGGTACCACCCCGGACGGACCCAACACGGAGCACCAGGCCCTACCACTAGCAAAATTAATTCTGAAGTTTCACGCAGACGAAGTTAACTACTGCCAAAAGACATAGTAAAGCTAGTTAGTTAGTTCTCATTTCACCTCTTTAATATCCTTAAACAGTCTTATTAAAGTGAAAAAGTCATATAAAAACCAGAAATGGCCCGCGGTAGCTCAAAGACACCAATTACACGAGATCCGAAGAACTCGCCACATGTCCGTCAGAGGGCGCTCCTCTAATTACATTAATTACACCACCACTTTATCGGTTACCGTTAAAAAGCTCCCTAAACACCCCTTAACTCAAAGTAACTAAGGACTAGTATCGCGAGACACTAGTTTGTCGAACGGTAAATGTGACCTGGTCAATGTGTATAGCTGAAGTCCTTGTTACCATCGTGAAATATCGCCGTAACTCTTAATTTAAAGCATCCAAGGAGTAAAATCGAGAGTCACTAATTTATCGCACGGTATATTTGAGTTGGTTCTTGTGTATAGCTGCAGTCTTTGTTTTTAAGTGTCCGTTTAATTTGCCGCTCGAAATAAAAATAAGCGGAGAGACTTTAAAATAAAGGAAAGGTGACATTAAGTGTCTGCGTAATTAAATTTAAACTGTTTTGTACAGATCTTATTAAAAAAAAATGGTTTTAGAGTTACCTATACACATCACCAGAGTGAGAAGCGAAAGATCGGTGCGCTTGAAACGTGGTGCTGGAGAAGAATGCTCCGAATATCCTGGACTGAGTTTCGCACTAATAATTCTATACTTCGAGAGCTAAACATTAAACAGCGCTTGTCCTCCGTGGTACAGTCTAGAATCCTCTCTTTTTCGGGCATATATCGAGACGTGGAGAGTTTTCCATCGAACGACTGGAGTTCAGGACAGGGTTGAGGGCACCAGGGCACGCGGTAGGTCCCCCATGTGATTAACCGACTTAGTCAAATCCGCTACAAACAAGCCCGTGCACGAGAACACTAGACGCGCAGCCGTGATAGAAGAATGGCGCCGGGTGGTGAAGCTCGCCACTCAAGACACGACGGACACGACCACTCTGCCAGGAGTGTAGCGACAAAGAAGAAGAGGAGATGCACATCACATACTACTTAATGTTGTCAGAAAGAGTCGTCGCCTATTGCCTGTACTAGCAATGGGAGTCATGAAAAACTTGACACTGCAATTTTAAATAATCATAGAATAGTATTTAAGACGACAAAGACTAGCAAAGGCATGCCTAAAAAACGTAAAATATACTAAAAAATAAGTTATTTTTTTAATTTTAACCACGTTAAAAATCAGTTAGACTACTTACAAATTCTAACCCGCCATTTTAAAGAGGAAAACCTTAAAGTGTTAAAACCCACCTATTCACCTAGTTAACATTTGGTACGTGTGGGGAATAAAAATGGCCATCATAGCGTAGTACTTAATATCACTGTGATGAAATTGAATTACGTCTGTAGGTCCTACCTGGAGAGGGATAGCAAAGAAAATTTCATCAACTAGCCATTGCCCGCGATTTCGCCCGCGTAAACTTAGAATTTACGTACCCGATGATTGATACTATACAAATCTAATATATAAAATTCTCAGAGTGTTTGTTTGTAACCAAACTCTTCCGAAACGGCTCGACCGGTTCTTATGAAATTTGGTGTGTAGGACGTACCTAAGCAATTTTTTATACCCCAAAAAAAATCTAAGGCGGTAGGTACGAAGTCCGCGGAGTCAGCTAGTCTAATATATAAAATTCTCGTGACACAGTGTTTGTAACCAAACTCCTCCGAAACGGCTCGACCGATTCTTATGAAATTTGGAATGTATGCTCAGTAGGTCTGAGAATAGGACGTAAGCTATTTTCCATACACAAAAAACTAAGGCACGAAGTCCGCTGGGTCAGCTAGTATAATATACTTAATAATAGATGGTTATAGTTATAGAAGTATTGAAATAACTGGTTTGACTCATAGAAAACCGGTCCCCGTGGATATACGGAGATAATAAGTATCTTATTTTGTATTCCCAGGGCGTCAAACTATCTCCATACATACCCGTACAAATTGTTTCAACGTGAAGGAAGGACAAACAAACAAACACACTTTGACATTTATAATATTAGTATGGACTGTGGTATGGATATGTTTAAAACTCTTCCGATACTGACTGACTGACTGATGACAGCGCACAGCCAAAACTACTGGTCATAGGAAGCCAGAAAAACAGAAAAAATACGTGGCCAATACTTTTCAATAATGTTCCTAATAGGCTAAGGGAAAAAAAGTTGTCGTCATCCCTATTGTATTGTAAAACAACAACTTGTGGGGCCGGAAAGTTCTCGAGTGGCGTCCGCGAACCGGGAGACGAGCTGTCGGTAGGCCTCCAACAAGATGGAGCGACGACCTCGTGAAGGTCGCGGGAAACCGGTGGAAGCAAGTAGCACAGGACCGGTCTGAGTGGCGAGCCTTGGGGGAGGCCTATGTCCAGCAGTGGACGTCTTTCGGCTGAAATGATGATGATGATGATGATGATTGTAAAACAACGAATTCAGTTATTCGTTGCTTGCTGACTGTACCACTGCCTGTTTCAATTCAGAGCGGGTGTTTCAGCTGTATTTTAAATTAAGTTCAAAAATTGATTTATCTCCCTGCTTAGATGTCGCCGCTACAGACGCGTCTTCTTGCAAAATGGTAGTGTTTAATAAATTATATTATAACTAAAATTGTAGGTACGATTTCATTCTAAATCAAAATGTAAGTAATTAAGTTAATAGTAAGTACATTACACACCTAGGGCGGTCAAGTAAAGAAAGTCTCAGATCGCGGGTAATTGAGGCCCGAGCCGGAGGCTTTCTTTACTTGACCGCCCTAGGTGTGTAATGTACTATTACATCACCCTTGGCCGTAAAGTGGGATTTTCTGCCCGCTACGCGGAGAGAAAATCTCATTTCTTGGCCAAGGCAAGATGTAAAACTTTGGACAAACCACGGGCGGTAATTCGTAAAGCCCCAGATCGCATATTTATGGCCCGAACCGAAATCTGGGACATTTACGAATTCACCACCCTAGGTCTGTAATGTACTATTATTGTACTAAGAAATGTATACCGACACGAAAGTCGCAGCATGTACTTAAGTAGGTAGGTATATTATATTATTCAAAGGCGATAATATACTTTTATCTACACCCATATTATAAATCCTCTATGATGCGTTGAAAAATCGGTGGTAATGACAACCGTTATGACAGCAAATTATGTTAAAGTGAATTTCCTATCTGTGGTCATACAGTAAAATTCATTTTACAAAATCGAATTCGATGTTGTAATGACATTCAAATTTCGAACAGCAATGGCCGCCTACATTCTTCAGTAAGACAAAACGAAAGTTTGTTCCAAATTTAAATGTCGGCTCTATTTAGTCTATGCTTTTTGAAAATCGAATGTGAGCTACTGACGTCGTCGAATTGCCGCCACTGTGGACAGATTTTGAAGCATCTTAGAGGATTTATAAAATGAGTGTAGATAAAGTAGTGTATGCAACTGATAATTTAGGTCTTAAAACACTCGTGCGATATTATTATGAAACTCGACTGGCGGCTCGTTTCATAAAACCCGCCACTCATGTTTTCATCATCATCATCATTTCAGCCGATAGACGTCCACTGCTGGACATAGGCCTCCCCCAAGGCGCGCCACTCAGACCGGTCCTGTGCCACTCGCATCCACCGCGTTCCCGCGACCTTTACAAGGTCGTCACTCCATCTTGTTGGAGGCCTACCGACAGCTCGTCTACCGGTTCGCGGACGCCACTCCAGGACTTTCTTGTCCCATCAGTCCTGCGACCAATGTGCCCCGCCCACTGCCACTTAAGGCTCGCAATTCTTCGGGCTATGTCGGTGACCCTAGTTCTACTGCGGATATCCTCATTTCTGATTCTATCACGCAGAGAAACCCCGAGCATAGCCCTCTCCATTGCCCTCTGAGTGACTTTGAGCCTTCTTATGAGGCCCATCGTAAGCGCCCACGTCTCGGAACCATAAGTCATCACTGGCAACACACACTGGTCGAAGACTTTCGACTTGAGACACTGCGGTAATTTGGACGAAAAGACACTGCGAAGCTTCCCGAACGCTGCCCAGCCGAGTCGGATTCGACGATTGACCTCTTTCTCGAAGTTGGACCTACCTAACTGGACTGTTTGTCCCAGGTATACATAATGGTCAACAACTTCGAGCGCAGAGCCTCCGATTATTACGGGAGTTGGCACAACATGGACATTAGACATAATTTTCGTCTTGTCCATGTTCATTTTAAGACCAACTCAATCGGAAACTCTGCTGAGGTCAGCGAGCATAATACTGAGGTCCTCCATGGTCTCAGCCATGACTACAATATCGTCGGCAAATCGAAGGTGAGAGATGTACTCGCCATTAACATTGATGCCATGCTCATGTTTTAAGGACCTTTTTTATGTAGCAGTTACATAAACTACTATTTTATCCGTAAAGAATTTCTTACAATGCAATGTTTTGCTAGATCTGAATTTATCGACTTTTTTTTTTCCGTGGAATGTCGAAAGTACCATTTTATGAATAAGTTAATTCAACATTTACTTTTTTATTATTTACTAGCCAAATTTGCGTACCCGATGATACTATGCATATAGTTATAGAAGGATTGAAAAAGTTGTCTGGCCCGTGGAAAACCCGATCCCGTGGAAAATTTGGGATAAGAAAGTACCCTATGTTGTTCTCGGTGTCTAAAACTATATACATACCAAATTTCATTCAAATCTGTCCAGTCGTTTCGACGTGAAGGAGAGTAGTCAATACCTACTATATAGTATCTTAATACTGTACGAGTAATGCCACTTAGCAATCTTCATTCTGAACTAAAACATAAAGAAAGAATTCAAATTCCTTATAACAATAAAAAAGACAAGTAATAACCAAAATTGCCTTTCAAATATCAATACCACTGTTATTTACGATAAATATTAACACATCTAAATATGATGGTTTTCTCATTTCATTAAAGCAGGTGATAATATTGCCACATTTCGGTACATTTGAATTTTAAATGCGGCATTACTCCGAGATTACTTGCGTCAAAGTTGTACTAGAGGGTTATTTATGGCGTTTGTTTTATTACGGGACTTTGACTTAGTTAGTATAAATTAATAATAATGTGGTGCCACGAATATCAGGTCCAAAGGGAAGCTGGGACGTCCAGGAGCCTGTTTCACCCTTGTCTTGAACTTTAAACCATACCTTAAGTTTGTAGTTTTTTTTTTATTGTGCACTAAAGTTTAAATAATACCTAAGTTACGTTAAAGCATTGATCTATTATAAGGATTCACAATCAGCCGAAGAAAAATGGCCCCGTCAAAACGGGTCCCCGAACAACTCGGGCACCCGTTTGGCGTTCAGTAAATTTGACACTTAAGTCTTATAGTGTTAGGTTTACTTTTGTATAAAATATTAATATATGTATGTAAGGCTATGTAAGTTTGCTCCATATATTTCGACATATTCTGTTAGGCACTGTTCGTCCATATGTTATTATAGGTCAATGCGTTAAAGCAATAAATAAGGACAACGTAATACTTTAAGGTTCTTTAACACTCCAAATTCGATGGAACGGTTATGAACATACATATCTATATCCATAATATTCATACTAATATTATAAATGCGAAAGTAACCCTGTCTGTCTGTCTGTTACCTCTTCACGTTTAAACGGCTGGACCGATTGAGATAAATTTGGCATGGAGATACTTGGGGTCCCGGTAAAGGACAGCGGCTACTTTTTATCCCGGAAAAACGCATAGTTCCCGTGGGAACGCGATAACCGAATTCCACGCGGGCGAGGTCGCGGGCAGACGCTAGTATTTTCTATGTTTGTTCCCTAAAATCAACCTTCAAGATGTAAAAAGGGGAGTAGAACATTTGTATGAAATCACATACAAGACGAATTACTAAACAGCTAGTATTAAATACTAAATCCAACATGTCCGAGCCGAGTTGGAACGCGGTAAGGGCGGGCGCACACTACGCAAATAGAGTGGTGCCCAGGGGAGCCATCCGTCACGGGCAAAATGGCGCGCGGCGCTCCTCTTGTGGCTCGGGATTTAATAAAGCTTTTAATTTATTCCACTATTTTTTGTTTTAAGTTATTACAAATAGGGATGAGAAACTATTTCTGTCTGGTTTCTCTTTCACCAAAAGCGCGAATTTGCCCGCTTTTTGCATCACTACATAGTTTAAAACAAAGTCACTCGCTGTCTGTCTGTCCCTATTATGTAGGTATGCTTAGATCTTTAAAACAACGCAATAGAGTGGATCTGGAGGAAGGTTTAAGAGTATAATTTGTTATAGTTTTCTGTAAAAAAATAGTTCAGGATGGCGGAGAATAGTCAAGTCAGTAGTAGTCAGACATACATTGCTGGTTTCGAGAAAGTCTATCACTGGCTAAATCGAAATTTATCCCGGAAAAACGCTTAGACCCCGCGGGATCGATATTCCTTTATAACTCTTTCATTGTTGGCTTAACGTACCTATCATTAGCTATAGTTGCACGCATGTGTTTGTCAAGAGAATAAATTTTAAGTCATCGTTTCATCATCATCAGTCGATAAACGTCCACTTCTGGACATTCGATCCCCCAAGGCTCGTCACTCCAACCATCTGTTCGCATCCACCGACATCCCGCTACCTTCACCAGGTCATCGCTTCACCTTATTGGAGGCCTACTGACAGCTCGTCTTCCGGTACGCGGACGCCATTCGATAGCTTCAAATCATCATTTAATGCACTTTTTAGGGTTCCGAAGGCCACAAGGAACCCTTATAGCTTCGCCATGTCCGTCCGTCCGTCCGTCCGACTGTCCGCACTATTGCTCGGAGATGCTTAGTTCTAGAAAGTTGTAATTTGGCATGAATATACATATTAGTTATGCTGTCAAAGTGGTGCAATAAAATGTTGAAATATTTTTTTTTATAGGCTACCTCCCTACTCTTAAAGTGGGGATGTATTTTTTTTTCTTGCGTACCCCATGGTGTGGCATATCGTTGAATAGGTATTAAAAAAATATTGTGGGTTTGTTAAAACCATTTTTCGATTAAGTGATGCGAAATATTAAGCTTTAAAGTGCAATTTTTTGTTAGAGTCGAGAGTCCCCCCCCCCACCCTGCCAGCTAAATGGTGGTATTTGGATGGCTGAAAAAAATCACGGTTGTGGCATATATAACGTAGTTGAAAGGAAAACTATCACAGCTAAGTAGGCTGTACAAGTTTACGAGTCATAGTCGACGGGTCATAGTCAGGCGGGCACGTCATACCTACCACAGGCTAGCTATGATGCTAAATAAGTCTTAGAAAGGTACTGTGGGCATCGTCAACTTCGGAACCCTATACTTTGCGCGTGGCCTGACACGCACTTGGCCGGTTTTTAACGATTTTGATCGCAGGCAAAGTTATTTGCACTTGTAGACAACATTGCCGATGTTAAGTACCTATTGGCATAACTATGGCTCTTATGCCTTTAATATAAGCATCAGTACAAGATCTTGGTTGGATAATAATGGCGTGCCATTTGAGTAAGCATCTTGGTCTGAATCACATGCTTTAACTACGAAATCTCGTGTAAAGTACCTAGTGTAAATTTGGTACGTTTTCTGAAGTGATCCATACAAATCACATGAGGAAATTTGAAACTGGATTTGAAACCTAGGGTTGCCATTTATTTAATCTGTTGCCTAACCGACTTCAAAAAGGAGGTTATCAATTCAACACCTACGTACCTATTTAATACCATTGGAACCGGAAGACATTCAGAATAAATATAATTAATCCACTCCAAATAGTCTCAAATATACCAAATTTTTGTATACGTATGCAATGTTAAATGTTTTAGTGTCGTGAAGAAGCTAGTAATTAACGTAGTTCTTAATAGTTTACCTTTATGAGGGAAGTAGGATTATAATTATGTATAACAGTGACCAAGTGAAACAAACCTCCAAAATGGCGTTCGGTCCACGCCCGGTCTTTAATTGAGTCTGCCGCGACTTGGTTCCACGATTTGAAATATTTACATGTTACGTACACAGAGAGTGACGGATATACGGGGAATAACAGCTGTATAATTTATTACGTGTTTACAGACTTATTTAAGTGGCATTCTTATGTCGATGTCTCTAACACTTTCATTACTAAGTAATACTAAGTATTCCGTAATTCCGGTACATTCAAAATGGAACAGTGGGTTCACGTCAGTAGGTACCTAAGTGTTTAGTTAAGTATCTCTGTAAATAAGAATAAATGGCCTAATATGTTAGGTACTCGTGGGACGAGTGAAAGAGAAAGCGCTACGCACAGAGCGCCCGATTTAGTTAGTATTTAACGCGTTTTAATTTCTATAAAAATACCGTCTAAAAACATGGAATTTATAAAGCTGTCAATGTATGCATAGAATATGGATATTTTTTCTGTTATATTTAGTTTTACAGTGTTTGATATAATAAACTGGAGTAAAGTTGGATTAAAGGTCAGAGTTAGAGGTTACTTTGGAATCAAATTGTATCCAGCGAAGTTTCATGAAACGTGTGACGAAAGCTGTCAATGTAAGGACAATATAATCAAATATAATGAATGTATTTTTTAATTTGAAAAGTATGATCTTACATGAGCAATTTGACGACACTGGGTCAGGGGACGGCCTTAAAGATGACAAAATGGGTACCTACTACTCGTATAACCAACTAGATATAGATAATGACGAGCATGTCATTGAAAGCCGACATCCCCTTAATTCCCAAGGTCGTGTTGTTCTGACAGGTGTCTATTCAGCCCCCTATACATATCATGACCACACATAACCCACTTCATAACGCGTGGGCAAATAGTTCACCAACTATGAAGTACTCTATATCCTTAATATAGGTAGCTACGAAGTGTTAAAAATTAGAACTATGTACGTTATAAGTAGTTATTTCTCATACTTAGGTATGTATGATATTCAATTTGAATTGACCACTGAGCTTTTCGGTGAAGGAAAACATCGTGAGGAAACCTGCACGCATCTGCGAAGTAATTTAAAGATGTGGTGAAGTCCCCAATCCGCACTGGGCTCGCGTGGGGACTATAGCCCAAACCCTCTCGTGATGAGAGAAGGCCTGTGCCCTGCAGTGGCACGCAAATAGGCTGTAGTAGTAGTAGTAGGTAGTATAAGGTATCTATAATATGAAGAGCGTGCTTCAAAAGAAAGTATCTGCGCGACTATGCTTTGCTCGGTTGAAAGAGATAGACAAAATGAGTTTTTCCAGGTATACATTTTCGTCCAAATTATTTGTAGAAAAAATTGGTTGTCTGTAAAGTTGGTTTATGGACGATAATTTTATACGTGAAAACGTCACGTGACGTAACGCTACAACGCTACACTATTTCGTCTATTGTTGGCGTTCATCAATTTATAAGACGTTTATATCACGTCAATAATATATAGGCAGGTTTAGGTATAGTTCAAATAGTTGTTCTACACTTTGTCTAGGTAGTGATTAGTGATTACCTACCTATAAAGGTATAGGTCTAATTCTAATGCCATATGGTGAGATAGAAAAATTATTAGAATAAGTAATATTAAACTATACTTACATAATTAGATAATAACCTATAGTATGTGCCTTGTCTGTAATAATTATACATACTTACCTAGTCATACGCCCCATGTTATACGAGTACTTACACACAGCGCACACACACCGCGAACGCACTCATAATGACACGCACCACACTCACACACACACATACACACGCACGTTCACATACACACACACTAACACACACACACACACACACACACACATACACGCACACATAAGCACATTGAATGCACGCACACTGAAAAAAAATGGTATCTAATTTATTTTAATTAATAATTAATTTGATTTTGCACGTTATTTTCAATAATAATTAGTGCTGTATAACCTTACCTTCTAAGATAGAGCGGTGTCTCTGATCACAGGTGTCTTCGCACATTTAAAAATTTGTATTTGTATTGCACTGTGCAAGCCCAGGCTGTTTTAACTTTAATTGTCATTTTTCCAGCCTTATAATATGCCTCTCATTTTATTCGTGCCTGAAATAAGGGTTTATCGACCAAGTTTAGTGTCACGTGTCGATTTACAATAAAATAACCTTTTTTTGCTTTTTGAACATTTTATTTCAAGTTCGAATAAAATTTAATTGCATCGGCGCTTTTCAAAATGCGTTTGAAAATGTTACTAAAATGCTTTCATTTTAATAACGTTTTTTTATTTACACCGTTTCATAGATGTTGCAACAAAGTTTGGTGTTTTAATGGAAGGGGAAATTCCTACCTATTTATTCTCATCAGGAGGGGGTTTAGGCTCCACGCGAACCCAATGCGGATTAGCTTCACACACATCCTTGAATTACTTCGTAAATGCGTGCAGATTTGCTCACGATGTTTTCCTTCGCCGAAAAGCTCAGTGGTAAACTGAATTTAAAATTTGAAAATCTTAACACTTGCGTCGTAGTAAAATAACTTCCACGAACCATTTTAAATCTTCTATTTCTTGATTCCCTGAGAAAACACCTAATTAATCCAATCGATAATTATCAACCCCAATCACTTCAAAGTCCAAAGTGCCTATGATCATTAAAATTAACATTTTCCTCGTGATTTCTTTCATGATGACGCATAATTTTAATCGATCGTCAATATTTTACGTCGATGATCAATGACAATTCCGAGATCGTATCGGAACACGGCGATGCCGGCTGTCATACAAGCGATGTAAAATAGCATTTATGAGGAACTAGCTTTTCCCCGCAACTTCGTATGCGCAGAAATATTAAAATGAAAAATCCCGTTCTTCCCGTGGGAATTTCGGGAAATCCTTTCTTAGCGGATGCCTACGTCATAACTTTATTTTCAATTATTCCCCTTGTTAATGTATGATTATTATTATTCTTCTTTTTTATAAATTTATTATGATTATTATGAAAGTGTGACAATTATTTATTTTACTTTATTTTGACATTTTTTGTAGATTTTTAGAGTTAAGATGTACCTAAATTTCAAACACAAATGTATTTTGTAATTGAATAAAGAACTTGAACTTAACATCTACCAGCATGCCAAATTTCAGCCCGATCCGTCCAGTGGTTTGGGCTGTGCGTTGATAGATCACTATGTCAGTCAGTCAGTTAGTCGCCTTTGAGTTTTATATATTTAGATATTAGTACCTACCTAATTACCTATAGATGGACTAGTTACGCGAAAGTAACTTTCTGTCTTACCTCTTCAGGCTTAAACGGTTGGACCGATAGAGATGAAGCTGCGAGCATAAGTTGGTACAATATTTGACGGTAAGGGCGAGTTGGGCGCGAATTGCGCGCGGGCTAGATTCAGGCGGGTGATTCCGTGCCCATTCTGTATCTAGTGCTATTAAATGCCAATACTCGAAATTCCTACGGGGAACGGGAACAGCGGTCAAGTTTTTACTCGCGTACCTATACTATTTGAATTATTTACTTCTAGGTAAATTCATCCGAATGCACCCAGAGAGATGGGCTTCTATTGCTACTCGATGGGTGCCACATGACGGCCACCGGCGGCGGGGAAGGCCCAGGCGGAGATGGCGGGATAACCTGGACATTTTCTCCAGTGACTGGCCAACAATAGCCGAAGATAGAGGGAATTGGAAAAAAGATGAGAGAGGCCTTTGCCCAGCAGTGGGACATTCTAGAGAAAAACAAAAAAGGTAAATTGAAATTGGTACCTACTTAACCATAATTATAGAGGCAGTCAACTCTTCATTTGTACGGCCGCCGTGTTTGAATCAGTCAGGTTAAATCGTTATCCTGGTCCTTAATTCGTTGAGATCGTATCTCCGGCTCCAGTCCGTACACGTCTAGCCCTAAAACTTTTTACTGCAGTCCGCGGGGGGTGGGAACCATGGAATGTAAGGGGCAAAATGTGGGCTATAAATGTATTGTAATACCACAGGGTGGGCACGTCCTATAAAAGCACGATTTCGAATACAATTCGAATGTGTCAATGTTTACGTGCGAGGACGTCTGTGTGCGTGCGAGGATGTAACTATGTGTGTTGGTACCACTATGCGAACCAACAATTCACTATCACCATCTCCGGATGAAACAAATGATGGTAAGGCGAGTTGCTTGCGGGCTAGAGTCAGGCGGGTGATTCCGCGGCCATTGTGTATGTAGTACTATTAAATATTCTGTGGTAATATGTAGGTATGAGCATAACATTATGTCACCTGGGGGCAAAGCAGTGCCCCTGCCAATTCGAGCAAAAAAAGTCACACAGCCGTACCATCCTTTTCTCGAAGCCATTCAGGCCATTTTCTAACACCCTCTAACTTCGTCATGGATATAACATTTAAAATATAGGTACACAATGCCATCTTTCAACTATCAATCATTAGTGAGATTTGTTCGGATGAAAATGGCTATAAATTAGTATTCCCAGACATAAGACCTAGCGCTAGATCGTTTTTTGACACCCGTAAACCCCAATCTATATTGCACGTTCCCAAACGGTTAGAGTCGTTTCCAAGTCTTCTATTATTACACTACAAGATTTGCGATTTTGCTAGTGGTTAGGGCCTTGTGCTAGGTCCGTCTGGGGGGTACCACCGTCTTTCCCCGCTAACCTGCCGCCAAATAGCAGTGCGCGCACTGTTGTGTTCCGGTAGGGGGTTAAGGCAGCCGGTGAAATTTCTGGCACAGAGGCATTCCATCTTAGGCCTCAGGGTAGGCAACGCATTCGAGATCTTATGGTTTCTTAACTTACCATCAGGTGGGCTGTGCGCTCGTTTACCTATACCATTTATATTAAAAAAATACTGCAGTCATTGACGAAGTTAAACGTTATAATTATTTTTTTATTCTACTACCGACCTATGTCATATATAATTTTTACTGCTCATCAAACATTTTTAACGGCCCAGTTGACATTTCTATTCACGCCTGACATTTGACAGGAATAGATCGTGTATACGTTTGTCTACATAGGGCCGTGTTCACACGTGCTGCTCATTAACCGGAGACAAGCGGCGACTACGTAAACTGTGACTTCGGATTATCTAGTAGTCAACATTGTTACACTTTTGCGGTTTAAGTATGTTAGTCAAAACTTTCGGCGGGTGAAAACATGAATTGACATTGGTCAATAGCGAGCTTTGGACAATGCCTGTTGTCCGGTAGAAAACGTCTCTTCTTTAGGCTGACATGATGATGATTATGGAAGTTCAATACCACCAGGGCTCCAGCTGAAAATCAGCGCTGAGGCCCTGCCCAGCAGAGAGCTGAGCTGGAGCCCTTTCGGCTAGTTGTAATTTTATTTTACCTAGTTATTAAGTTATGTAAGGTTAATTAGCCGAATAAATGTTTTTTACTTTACTTTACTCTTTCTCATATATAGTACCGTCCTTAAGCCAATTTGGACATCCGGAACCCCACGGCATCCAGCTGTGGGGTTCCGCCTGTGACTTCAACATCATTAAAATACAAAGGGCCGAGGACTCAATACTCAAACAAATCTGTAGTGCCCCCTGGTTCATAAAAAGCACCGAGGTTCATCAGTATGGATCTCACAGTGCCCGACCCACTCAGACGTCTCAAGAGACGAAGAATATTGGAACTGGACGGTCAATAATTGTATTGAGTTACCAAAAGAGCAGAGCTTCTAATGGGGAGCCACTCTACCAGCCATTGACACAACACAGATTTGCTCATAGTCATCCGACTGATCGCATAATAAGCACAAAAAAAAACTGCTTTACTTTACTTTACCACCACTTATACAGGCATTGGCACGAAACTTGAGCGGTGTCCTTCGATGCGCAGAAGTCAAAAATAAGGTCTCATCGACACAGGGGCGCGGGACGCAGGGGGCGCTTTGTCGTGCGTGAACGCTTATTGGCCCTTCAGTCGTAAACATGCGCAGAAATCCCCTCTACTTTTGCTCACCGCTCAACGTTACATGCCGCGACCTGTATCAAAACGGCCTCTTCTTATACACACAACAATTTTGGATTACCTTTACGAGTAAAATGCAATTTAAAGCATTGCAGCCTAGTGTAGGTTTCCTAGCTGTTTATAGCGATTCCTTTTGTTTTTTACAAATTAAGCTGAGAAAATTGAGGGACGTTTTATGTATAGTAGCAAACCTATCTTTAAACACGCGATTTGTTTGAATCTGAGGGATAAATAAGTAGTCAGTAACACGGTTACACATTTAACTTAATTCTATGTTTTTATTCACTTTTTCACACCCACACACACACGCATGCACATATTCACACGCTCACGCGACTGTTAAAGTACTTATTTTCCAGTTTATTTTGCTTGTAACTACTTTCTTATTTGGTTATGTTATATTTTAATTCTGTCAGTTCTCGACTCGTTTTGGTTGCGGTAGTCTTTACTGTTCGTTCACTCAATAAAGTTCACTCCCATTAATGGTAAGCCTAAATAATGAAAATCTGTTATTGGCAGTAGGGTCCAACTATAAGACAAACATGTATATATCATGTGCTGTAGATTTTGTGAAATAAAGAAAAAAAAATGCATATGCGACTACGCGATCATCGCAAGTTCGCGCAATTTTTACTCGCGCGAACACGCGATCTAACGTATTGAACTAGAATTTGTATTAGGACGATCCCTATATGGGCTCATACGCCATTAGCGTAAACATGTTCTGAAATTAACCTCCTCATTTTACCATTTTACACTTATTTAATCTTAGACTTCATAAAACTGTTACATTCGTATGATTCTTAACTACACTCAACTCTACTACTTACTTAAAGTTGTACGTAGAAGTGAATCCTAGTCATCGTGGTAGCACCGCGATCGGGCGAGTTGAACCCGAATTAGATGTCGACAAATAACCGAAGTTACGCTGTCGCTAATTAGAGGTGTGTTCACACGGGCCGCTTAAATTGGGGCGACTTATAAGCTTCAGATAAATAATAGAATGAGTGATGAAAAAATAATATTAATTAAAAGTAAAAGTGAAAATTATCAAGATGCTCAAGAATGAGATAGAAGAAATACTTTATTTTGGTGTCGGTTTAGATTTGATTGCCTTTTATGTTAACTTAAATTATTTTATTATGGACTAGCTTCTGCCCGTGACTATTAAAAAAACCGCATCAAAATCCGTTGCGTAGTTTTAAAGATTTAAGCATACATAGGGATATAGGGACAGAGAAAGCGACTTTGTTTTATACTATGTAGTGATTATAGGTAGTAGGCATACACCGGTAGGTACATATAAAATATGTACCTACCTGATTTAAACATCACAATCAAAATATCTCGTAATGGGTCAACGAAATCTACCTAGGCAATCTTATCGATCTTTGAAACTTGCATATTTTGTAAAATCATGTTTATTTAACTTTTTAGTATTCGTTTCTATTACTACTCTGAACAAAAAAACATTGAAATTACAAAAACTCTATCAAACATAACTCTGTCAATTTAATCTGGAATGCAACTTCTTCTTCCATGAATAAATTACTAGTTTTTTTTTCACGACACGTGTCCGGTGTGTCCTACGCTTTAGAACCTGTCGTAAATCATAAACGAACGCTGTAGCTATTTTAATTAAGCGAAGGATTTACAGGCAAGTATAATTATCTTCGTTATATTAATTAGTATGTATCAGGTGCTAGTGACAAGAGAAAGGTTCCGATTGGTCCTATCATGCCATTGAAGTTCAAACCTTGTATACACGACTTAAGCTCTCAATTCGGATAGTGCAAAATCGTCACATCCCACTTTTTTATTTCTAAAAGGCGAGTCGCTAGTGTACATTAGAGTCGTTGACGTGTAAGTTGGAAATTCATTATAGACCTTGTTCTCATGAGATTAAAGTCGATATAGTGTCGCATCGGTTATTGATTGACACTGATTTCAGAACGAACTAAATTGATTAAATATGTGTAGTAAGTTAATGAGTCCACCAAAAGTTACGTAACTTTATTATCCATACAAATATCCATATTAATATTATAAATGCGAAAGTAACTCTGTCTGTCTGTCTGTCTGTCTGTCTGTTACCTCTTCACGCTTCAACCGCTGGACCGATTTGGATGAAATTTGGAATGGAGATAGTTGGAGTCCCGGAAAAGGACATAGGCTGCTTTTTATCCCGGAAAAGCGCATAGTTCCCGCGGGAGCGCGATAACCGAATTCCACGCGGACGAAGTTGCGGGCAGAAGCTAGTAATATTTATAAATGTGAAAGTGTGTTTGTTAGTCCTTCCTTCGCGTCGAAACGACTGGACTGATTTGGATAGGTATGGAGATAATCTGAGGCCCTGGGACAAAGGATACTTTTTATCCTGATATTTCCACGGGAACGGTTTTTCTACGGGTTTAACTAGTTTTTTCAATACTTTCTTTAACTAGATATGTAGTAGCATCGGGTACGCAAATTTTAAGTCTACGCGGGATGAAGTCACGGGCAACAGCTTGTGTTAAATAAATCCGTGGTGGCCTAGTGGTTTGACCTACCGCCTCTCATGCAGAGGGTCGCGGGTTCAAATCCGGCTCGCACCTCTGAAATTATTTATGTGCGAAATTCAATTTGAATTTACCACTGTGCTTTTCGGTGAAGGAAAACATCGTGAGGAAACCTGCACGCATCTGCGAGTAATTCAAGGATTTGTGTGAAGTCCCCAATCCGCACTGGGCCCACGTGGGGACTATAGCCCAACCCTCTCGTGATGAGAGGAGGCCTGTGCCCAGCAGTGGGCCGTAAATAGGCTGTTGTAGTAGTAGGTATATTATTTAATTCCAATTTCGAATACATTGAAAATCATTACACTAACAATAAATTAGGGAAACTTTACACCAACAAGCTTTTCTTAGTTTATGGTAAGGTGATGAAATAAAATCTTTTCTTCGTGGTTAACTTAATAGACATACAATTCCAAATAATCATTTTAACCATTAAAAATTTAAATAAAAAGCGAAGGGTCCTTCCAAACCCAGCGGGACAGACACGCGGACAGACGGTGTGATTTTATGTTACCTACATATACGTTTTAAGCCAGCTGTGAGGGAAATTGGTTCCCTACAGTAATGGGTAATGGGTTTGGCTCCCCGACGTTCAAACATTGAATTAATATACTTATCTATTGATGCGTTTCAGTTTTATTTGTGTTTTTAAAAATGTAATTATGTCTTTAGTTTTATATTCGAGCTTCGATATGTTAATGAATTCATTTGAATATTGAAGTTTAAACGTGTTCAATAACCCTACGTTTTTACTAGAAGTGTTGTTATTACGGTCATTTTTATTGCTATTTGAGCCTAACTTTTTATAATTTCCATTATCGCTTAATATTATTTACAAATAGGTATAGTAGTGTGGACACTGCCTTAGAGTAAAAACCTAACTACCTGCAGTAAAATTGTTTTTTGTAAAATTTGACTTCTGAATCAATGGGGGCTATCGCGTGTGAATTTGCCACTAGAGGCGCTAGTGTCGCGTGAGGTCCAATAACATTCACTTTTCACTGGTTTTGGCGAGCTTCGTGACATAAATGATAATTTCTTTAATTTACCTGTTGAAAAGTGACCTCCTTCGTGAAATAATCGCAAATATGGATTATTTGGCGATCAATGTGAACGCTTTGAAAAAAAATGTAAATAATCCGAACAAAACAAAACTGCAGAACATTGCGGCTTAGCTACTCGATATGATGATTCGGTATGATGATATGATGAAACTTTGTTTCGGCGCCGATCTTATAAAGTCGCCTTTGACAGCTATACCTCTGGACCTTAGTCAACAGTGGCGCCAACTGGTGAGCAAATAAACGATAGTCCCCATTAGATTTGATTGATTAATTTTGATTTTAAATAGGTTCAGTCAGCAGCAGAAGTAGATAAGCTGTCCAGGTGTTCAAAATGACCTACACACGACCTTATTCTTAAGACGTTAAGGGCGTGTGTAGGTCATTTTGAACACCTGGACAGCTTATCTACTTCTGCTGCTGACTGTTTAATTCAATGATTCGATTTTATTTATTTATTTATTCAATTATAAGCTTACAGTATGATACCAAAACGATTACATTTAAAATTAAAATAGACTACACACACATAAAAAATAAAATTAAAAATCAGAAAGGTAGTCAACATTGAATTAATTTATTTCCTAAGTTACATATTTTATAAACATTAATATTTTTTAACAAAACTTATAGTAGTTCTCTACCATGTTAAGGAACGATCTAAGCGCATCTTAAATAAATAAATATCTTGGGACATTTCACACATATTGACCTAGCCCCAAACTAAGCAAAGCTTGTACTATGGATGCTAGAACACGATATAAATACTTATATAGAGAAATAGATACATATATAAATACCAACATCCATGACTCAAGTACAAACATTCGTGCTCATCACACAGTTTGCCCCGAGCGGGACTCGAACCCGCGACCATCGGAACAGAAGGCAGGGTCACTACCAACTGGACCAATTCGGCCGTCGTCTTCTTTTATTACCTACATTTTTAAATTCCATTTAGGTTAGTTACATTCTAGAATTATTGTAATAACCGATACTATTCCACTTTACAGTACGAGCCTACCCCGAACACGAAACTATAATTCTTTTTAAAAAACAAAATAGGTACATTACGTGAATTACTAATTTTATGAACTCTCTGCCGTTGAAATAAGTTTGTTCTTTCATCGTCATCGTATTCCATAATCATGAACTATTATCGCAGTATTTAAATATAAACTTCAAACTGCGTATACATTGGGGTAAAATTCGAATGACACAAAATAATCACTTGTAACTATTTTCTTTAAAACCCGATATCGGGTGACACTGATAAGAAATGTACGTGATACAATACGACGGTCAAGTCAACGTCGCACCTTGTCGCTCTAAGGCTGTGTATAAAAATGTAAAGGAGAATGTAGGATAACTTAAAGTGACATGGGACTGAAATGTATACGGGGAGATTCTTGATGTTGATTTAATGGGATCTTAAGTTTTACTTGGTAACAAGGGTTAGACACGTGTACGTAATGGTTATGATAGAGAAAATAGTACATTACAGACCTAGGGTGGTGAATTCGTAAATGTCCCAGATCGCAGGTTTCTGTGGCCCGAACCGAAGGTGAGGGCCATAAATATGCGATCTGGGGCTTTACGAATTACCGCCCGTGGTTTGTCAAAAGTTTTACGTCTTGCCTTGGCCAAGAAGTGAGATTTTCTCTCCGCGTAGCGGGCAGAAAATCCCACTTTACGGCCAAGAGTGACGTAAAAAATATTAACAAACTAGCTTCTACCCGCGACTACGCCCGCGTGGAATTCGGTTATCGCGTTCCCGCGGGAGCTACCTATGCGTTTTTCCGGTATAAAAAGTAGCCTTTGTCCTTTCCCGGGACTCCAACTATCTCTATGGCAAATTTCATCTCAATCAGTCTAGCGGTTGAAGCGTGAAGAGGTAACAGACAGACAGACAGATAGACAGACAGAGCTACTTTCCGATTTATAATATTATACAAGATAACAAATTATTACTGACAGTGCAGTGATAATTATTTTTGGAGGCCGTGGTGGCCTAGTGGTTCGGCCTACCGCCCATGCAGAGGGTCGGGAGTTCGATTCCGGCTCGCACCTCTAAGTTTACTTATGTGCGAAATTCAATTTGAATTGACCACTGAGCTATTCGGTAAAGGAATACATCGTGAGGAAACCTGCACGCATCTGCGAAGCAATTCAAAGATGTGCGTGAAGTCCCCAATCCGCACTGGGCCCGCGTGGGGACTATAGTCCAAACCCTCTCGTGATGAGTGGAGGCCTGTGCCCAGCAGTGGGACGCAAATAGGCTGTAGTAGTAGTAGTAGTAGTAGTATTTAAAGTGCATGACAGTGAAATAAATATTGTACCTACCTACATAAGGTTTCAACCCTCTTTTTCCCACTTAAGTACTAAATTAGGTGCAGACGAACTAAACAATCAACCAGCCAACTACGTCAAATTTCTGTCAAAATCTCCTTGCCAAATTTCATCTAAATCTGTTAAGCGGTAAGCCTATAAGTAACTATAGAAACTAAAACAAAACTTTTTTTACTATATTAAATACATTTCGCAAGCGCCCCAAACTAAGCCATTAAAACAATATTAATACTATAGATAAATATGCACGTAAATATAAAATCTCATAATCGTTTCAGCCGATAGACGTCCACTGCTGGACATAGGCCTCCCCCAAGGCGCGCCACTCAGACCGATCCTGTGCCACTCGCATCCACCGCGTTCCCGCGACCTTTACAAGGTCGTCACTCCCTCTTGTTGGAGGCCTCCAGACAGCTCGTCTACCGGTTCGCGGACGTCACTCCAGCACTTTCTGGCCCTATCGGCCATCGTCCTCTGAGAAATCAATGAAATTATTGTTATGTACAATATTACCTATGTTTCCCGTGGATTACATTGTGGCAATACCATTCTTTTTGTCTCAATCTAGCTAGGTATAAGCAGAGAAAAACAGCGTCGATTACAAGAAAACGTCGTTCGGAAGCCATGTTATGGGGCATTTCGGATTCGGCCGATCGTCCGCAAATTCACGCGCAATTTCCGCCATCGCCGAATATTGGTCGCTGAACGATGAACGCCGAACGGTGATTTCGCGTATTTGCGAGGCCTATGGCTGATTGAGGGGCTACCATCATAGGCTATTGTGTTAAAGCTATAAATCAGTGCTTGTTCCGAAGAGTTTGATTTTTTATATACCACCTCCAGCTAGTAGATGTCTAAAGAAACTAAACTAGATTTACCAAACTTGATAACATCCTCATTGATTTTATTGTGTTTTGGACTTTAGTTGTTCTCATTAATTTTATAGGAAATATTCATTTTTGCCTTAAGTTCGTGTAAACTCGCTTGTCGGATTAGACATGTAACTTTTTTGCTCACTGTCACAAATATATTGTACTTTGCAAATTTGTAACAATATTCCATCCCTTGCGAAGTTGGGTCGCCTGCAGCCCTTCTTGGGAACTTTCGGAATTATTTCAACAAGACCCTTGCAAACTTTTCAGGGTCCGGTAAGTACAGGGGTAGAATGCCCGTGCCTGGAGTGACATGGAATCATTGCTTGAGGCTACGAGTATATATATCATCATCATCATAATTTCAGCCGATAGACGTCCACTGCTGGACATAGGCCTCCCCCAAGGCGCGCCACTCATACCGGTCCTGTGCCACTCGCATCCACCGCGTTCCCGCGACCTTTACAAGGTCGTCACTCCATCTTGTTGGAGTTCTACCGACAGCTCTATATATATCAATCAGACTAAATAACAAAGCTCCTGACAGCAGTGTGTTTTTGAAATTCCGCTCAACGTAGGTACAATCACGACACACCTATAATCGGCGGCGTAGCATAGGAATGACGACAGGGCGTAGACATCGAAATTCTAATTAGTCCGTCAGTCAGGTAATAAGAAAATATTAGACACGTATTTTTTGTTTTATCAAATTAACAAAGATTGACTAAGTTAAAACGCATTAAAGTTGGAGAATGGGGGCTAACTACGTCACCGTTAGGTATAAATCGTACCTAACCGTGACGTTACGCGACATTTCAACTCAATATATCTCCGTATAAGTTTCATTACGTGAAAAAATAAAAAATACGTGTCCAATTCTTTTCAATAATCTTCCTGATAGACTAAGGAAATAGAAGTTGTCGTCATCCATCTCCTAACATCGTTGACAAAGGATCTTTCATTGCTTTTGCGTGCCATATTAATTGTTAGTGCCTGGGACCGAGCTTTGCTCGGGTGAAAGCAGCTAAAACCGAGTTTTCTCAGATATAAGACCTAGTTAGATCGATTTGTCGCCCCGGCGCCCCCATAAACCCCCACCATTCCAAATTTTGTCCAAATCGTTAAAGCCGTTTCTGAGATCGCTTAGCTAAATAAAGAAACAGAGAAATATACAAGACTAGACTTTTCCCGCGGACTTCGTCCCGCGTAGACTTAGAATCAGCGTACCCGATAATACTATAGGTACATATAGATGGTTATAGTTTTAAAGTATTGAAAAACTGGTCTGACTTATGGAAAATCCGTTCCCGTTGAAATGTTGGGATGAAAAGTATCCTATGTTATTCCCGGGGTTTCAAACTAACTCCATACCAAATTTCTTTCAAATCGGTCCAGTCGTTGCGACGTTCACGTTTTGTTTATCCTTCCTTCAGGAAGGATAAACAAACACACTTTCACATTTATAATATTAGTATGGATTGGCGCGTTTAAAGTATAAAATACTATACAATATGGTTGTATACATAACTAGAGGCCGACAAATGTATGATAGCATCATTATTGAGGGATGCGAAGCGATTCAAAGAAAGGTCCTCAATACGCAAAAGGTCGGTGTGGGGACTAGAGCACACCAATCATACATGCTTTGTGGTGTCCAAAACAGTTCTATTTCTGCCTTGGATTTTCGTAATATGAGAGTTTGAAAAGCGCATGACAGACTCACTGAATTTGAAACACAAGAATCGTAAAAAGCTGAGAAGGTGCCACAGATGACGACACACCTGAATTTGGTTAATTAGCAATGGACTGATTTAACAATCTCAAGTAGGGACCCTTGTCTAGTCTACAATTAAGTAGTTGGTTGTACGACCTCTGGTCCGAATATCCATTGGAGATGCATTTCGAATCCTGTTTGAGAACGTATTTTTCTTTTCATTATTTTTAATAACTTATTTTCTGCCGATTCCGGTGGGTCTACAACAAGATTGAGCGACGACCTGGTTAGTCTCGTGGATGCGGTTGGTGAACCGATCTTTATTGCTAACCTTGTTGGAGATTCATCTGCAGCAATAGACATGTCCTGGACATCTTGACACGCTTAAACTGCACACTTTTGTGAAAAAATCTTACAAAATTGTCACAACAACAGAACAGCAAATTGAGCAAAAATACGATCAGAGTTAATTTAGCGCGGCTGTAACGACCGCGGAGGCATTTTTGTTTGTCTACCCGCGGAAACAGATTAAAATGGCCGCCGGCTGAAAGGAGCACAGATTAAAAACGGTGAAAACTTTTTTCACAATCTCGGAGCAACGCCTTTGCAGTGTGTGTTTATTTTTGCAGTTATTCTTCTCTGAGGCTGCATGAGTAAGTAATTGTTTGTATTTATATTTAGGATACTTACCAACAATAAAACATTAAGCAAATATTGTTGTCAGTTTCGAATCTATCACACGGGCCTCTGTTTTGATATTTATGAGAACTTCTCGAGAAAAAAAATGAAGAAGCGTAAGTCGTAACAACAAACTCCAGAATATCATCTTTTAAATAAATTAGGTACTTGCTTTATTAATAGAACTCGAAGATTCTTGGAAAATAAAAATATTTGAACATACATAATATAAGTGACGATAATAATAATAATAGCTTTAAAATATTATTTCTTAGTTTTGAGAGCTTGTTTTTTGTGTCGGGGGGGTTTTTTAAATGTTTAATTTTAATTTTATAGAGGATGTACCTACCAAATCCCTGCATTAAACTTAACTCGTGCCGTGTCTTTTATTTTCTGAGGAGTTCATGAAAATATTTTACAAACTTTCGATTAGTTTATGCAAAATGAAAATTCGCGAAATAGATGTTATTCAAAACATTACACACCCTAATAAAGGTTTTTTAGGTACATACTCTTGCATGGTCAGGGACTACCTCGGATTAGTCTGTTAAGTACCCCGGGTTTAGTTGTATCAACTTAATTCAAGATAGCGGTTAGCCCGTGGTATTCAGGTTTAGTGCAAGTTTGGATAACCGATCATACAAAAACCGGCATTAGGCATCGACTTCCTAAAAAGGACCTTTCAAAATCTAGGATTATGACCTTACTTATCTGGTTCAGGTAGGCAACCAGGTCTGGTCGTGAGAACTAATTCGCTATTTCTTCCCACGTCGGTTAACCCGAGTGAACCCGAGATGGCACGAACACGGTAGCTGACACCACTCACCCTTAATACCTAGATATAGAGTTTAAGTTGGAAAGCGCTAAAGCTGAAGACAGGTTGCGATCTGCTACCGTACAAGGTAAACTCAGAGTAAAATAGTTTGATCGACTCTTTTGCTCCATTAAAATTGAGACCCTAACTTTTACACGATCAGGTACAAATTGGAATTGCAAGTTTATCAATTGGAGACCTTTTATTCTCAATCACGATAAAATTATCGAGTTTTCTTAACGCCTCACACATACGGTTGAGTTTTTAATGGCAATTTGTTCGATCGGTCTTATTATTAAGGCTGTAGAGTTTAATGTAAGGTGTTGAAGAGGATGCCATTTGGTAAGGTTAAGTTTATTTTAATTTGATGGCATCGCGTATTTATTGTATGGTAATGCATGGTGTGGTCACAAGTTTCATTCTCCCAGAGTGTTCAGACCAAATTCAGAAAGTATTTCGGACAGACTGATAATAATGATGTAAGTATTCGTTTCCATTCCAAGCACTCGCGGAAAAACAAATGTATTCATAATTACAGCCTAATACTTAGTTTCAGAAACAAGATGAATCCTATAAAAAAGATAACAAAGCTCTACGTTATATTCTAAACCAGTTTTGATTTGTAAAGCTCTGCTCGGGGGCTGGCTACTCTGGTTAGCTTTCATGTCGCTCGTGTCACTTGTGTCGCCTCGGGCATACACGCACTAAACGGGTCACTAGCATGCCTACGAATAGAATTTACTGCGGACTTTCGCTGTAAATTATGCCCTTAAACATGTGTTATTTAATTAAAGTAATTGTCTCAATGTCTATTCGTTTGTGGCTTCAGCTTTGACTATCATCATGTCAGTCGAGAGCCGTCCACGGCGGACATGTCATAGGCATCCCCCAAGGCTGACTTCTGGGACCGTTGTTGTACAATTAGTACTCCAAGGATTTCCACAATTTTCACAGAATGACCATCTGGTTTCCCATTACGCGGACGCCAATTGCTCATTCGATTGCGTGGCTTCCGCTTAGACTATCATCATGATAAAGCCAGCCAAAACAACATTTAAGTACCTACCTATTAGGGAGAGAGAATGATGTTCCGTTCACATTTGCATCGTCATTATGGACTATTAAAAAGGCGGATACAGGACTTCTCAAATTTAGTGATGGTTAAATCTTAAAGTTTTATTTTACTTGATTTTTTTGGGCCTAAAATCTGCTTTCGTATTCGAAGCAATCCTGACTTGTATGTGAAGTCTCCGACAACCAATGACAATGACTGACAAATCTCCAGAAGCATGTGAAATAAGCCCAGTGTAGTGGGACTTGATTGGCCTATGTTGTATATAGGTTAGACTTACTCCTTTCTAAGTCTCAGCATGCTAGCCACGGACAATAATATCGTGTGTCCTATGAACACGGCCCGAGCCTGTCGCCGTTGGCTCAATTAAAATCGATCATACCAACACACAACCACGAATAGAGATGGAAACTAAATCACGAACTTCAAATCCAGATGCATGTGTTTGGTGCATAGACGTAAATAATATAGACCCGGTCTAACGTACACGTAATATGTCCCCACTTCCTCGGTGTCCAATCCAAAGTTCTGTCACCGAGCGTGCGTTACAATAAGCGCTTTTTAAAAAACTTTTATTCGAAACTGTTTCACAGTATCTAAAAACTCGTCTCGTTGTTAGAAAAATGACCCAGCTTTAGTGTCACGATACAAGTTTAACTTTGCATTGGACACCAAGGAAGTGGGGACACATGACATGTATCTACGTTAGGCCGGGTCCATACGAAGTATTATTTATGTCTATGGTTTGGTGTAATAGGCTTGAAATTGTTCCAACAATAAAACAGCCTTGAAGTTCAGTATTAAAGTTTTTATTTATTTTAAAGTACCTAGTGATGATTCCTCATATAGTAATCCTCACTAAGATTCGTATATGTTAATATACCTAGTTAAACGCCAAATTCAAAAACTTAGATTCGGACTATCAAACAAACAATCTCAATACAAAGACAGTAGTCGAAGTGACGCTTTTAAAACCCATAAGTACACGAAATATCTGTTTCTTTTTTCATTTATAAATCAGACAAGGACAGCGGTACAAAACACAAACCCTTAGTTAGAATAAAGGCGGTTTTACACAATCACAGGCTATTAATATAATATGGTGAGGGCACAATGGGAACAATAAGGTATTTAATTCAACACAATAGACCAGATCCGACGCTTAAGTAAAGGTCTACGATGAAACAAAGATACATTACTCTAATAAGATTAACTTGCTTATTAATGTCAAAAATAATGAAGAGGTTTGTTTGGGAACTGGCCTTGAATCAGTGCCGGATCCTGGATTTTTGTTTGGGGCGGGTTTGGCCCCAAGATTTTTGTTGGGGGGGGGGGGGCTTGGCACAGTTGAGCGTTGAGATTGGTCACGAAATACACTTACATGATTTTGTGGGGGGGAGGGCTGACACCAATAAAATAGCTACTTTACACTACGGTTAAGTTACAAGTTTTACTTGACCCTAAACTCTTACAGTCTGGTGCGGATAGGTCGTTGACATTTAAGAAAGATGGACGCCTCGGGAATAAATAAAATGTTTGTGTGCCGATCACTTCAAAACCTCATATTTGGTTAATAGCTTCTTTTATATTTCTAAGTGTTTGGTAGAACACTCAGAACTTCATCATGTGCGCCGATAGATGTCCACTGCTGGACATAGGTCTCCTCCAAGCAAGGCTCGCCATTCGGCTCGCTCCTAAGCCGCTCGCATCCACCGAATTTGATGAAAATTTCTTAATTTGAAAGTAGGATTAAGGGTAAGAAATTTTCAAGATAAAGGGGCTACAGATAGTGGCCCTGACGCCGACATCCATTTTTAATTAAGCCAAGTCTTTTACATCCTTATCGCTGATCTAAACAAATATTAATAGGGAACTAGTAAATAAATAAAAAACGAATAAACTCCCAATTGAAGGACCGCAGTCGTGGAATTTGATTGGTCATACAATTCCTGTGATGAGGGTATGTCGATAACATCTGATGGTGCGATAGGACTAAACAACTCACTTGGTTATAAAGTAGTACGTAATGCGTGGAAGGCAGCGTTTTGTTTACATATCGTACTAAAATCACAACATTATGTAGGTAAGTAGTATTATCTTCTGTAGATTATTTTCTGGACCCTTGGAGACTATACATGTCGAAGGTCTTAAATTTAAGTTAAAGTAAGGGACTATACATCCCTTCAATGTCATTTTTGTACGTACCTATATGTATATTTTATACATGTAATGCAAATGTCACTTCTTCTCAAGCGGTCTAGAAAGCGCTGGTAAATTCTTTTTCTGACGTGTAAAAGTGCCCCCATGTGTCCAATTTGCTGAATAAATGATTGAATTTTGAATTATCATTTCAGCCGAAAGACGTCCACTGCTGGACATAGGCCTCAGATCAGTAGTAAGAATATCCGAACATTTTTTTTAAAAACACGTGTGTCATTGAAACTTAACATTAGCCCAAATCCTCTCGTGATGAGAGGAGGCCTGTGCCCAGCAGTGGGACGCAAATAGGCTGAAGTAGTAGTAGTAGTAGTGTAATTGAAAATATCATGGTAGGTACAAAATCCGATTAGCTTTTAGTTTTTGTAGTAATGAGGCAATTTCGCGATTATTTTAACCCCTTTACTTATGTCCTTATTTACCCACGTAAGTTTAAAGTCAAGACGTTAAAAAATATATCTACCGGACTAAAATAATTCAAAAAAGGCAAAGGCAATCAACAGAAGTCTTTATACCTACGTGCAATACATAGCATATTACAATGTCGGAACTCTGAAATCCCTCACGTCGAAATTCGCGGATTAATACGCGTTTTTGTCAATAACATTACTCTGCCGCCCTAACCCCTAAACACGTTAGAATGACGAGACTTCCGTAATATAAATATCACAATCAAATTAAATTGGGGGAGCTTTGACATGTAAGTAATAAAAGCTTTTAACTCCAAGCTGCGAGCTTGCAATGTTCAAACTCTGATATATTTTATACAGTTACCAAGGTAAGATTCAGAGTAAAGTTGTAGGTAAGTAACCAACTAGTATACCCACTTATTATCAAAACAAAACTATACAACGATAGTACGAGGGGCGTTCAAAATATTCTCGGTATTGATATCTTATAACCTCTTTTTGAATTTGTTTTGTTACTGGCTGGTAAGGTTCATTCTTTGACATTAAAAAAAAGTATAATTCAAACCGAGATGTTCTTTTGTTTTTCTGCAATTTCTGAACAAACACGAACACAATGAGTGAATTAACAATGTTAACGAAATTAGAACATCGTTCCGTAATAAAATTCTTGACGAAACAGGGTAAAAACCAAAAAACCATAAAAGAGGAAATGGATTGTGTTTACCGTGAGTCTGCTCCTTCTTTATCTACAATTCAAAAGTGGTCAAGCGAATTCAAACGTGGCAGGGAGAGTATTGAAGATGACCCTAGACCTGGCCGACCTGTAGTAGCTACTTCACAAGAAAATATTGATCAGGTGGAAAACCTTATATTGGAAGATGGTCGAGTGAAGATAAAATCAATAGCTCAAGTAACCAATCTTTCTATTGGTACCGTACATGACATTATCCATGACCATCTTAATATGTCAAAGGTCAGTGCAAGATGGGTTCCGCGAATGCTGACTCGACTTCAAAAAGATGTGCGTGCAGCTTGCTGTTCCGATTTTATTGACCTGTGTGGTGAAAATCCTGATGAGGTGCTGCAAAAGATAGTTACTGGAGATGAAACCTGGGTTCATCATTATGACCCAGAGAGTAAACAGGAGTCCATGCAGTGGCACATTAAGGGTTCAGCTCATCCCAAGAAGTTCAAGGTCGTCCCTTCCGCTGGCAAGGTCATGGCAACAATATTTTGGGATTGTGAAGGAGTATTGTTGATCGATTATAAAGAAAAAGGTGTAAATATCACGGGACAGTACTACGCGAATATTCTACATCAATTAAGGGACGCAATAAAAGAAAAAAGGCGAGGAAAGTTGTCTAAAGGTATTCTGCTTCTGCATGACAACGCCCCTGTCCATACTGCTCATATTGCCAAGGCAGCTATTGCTGAATGTGGGTTCGGAACTATAACTCATCCACCGTATAGTCCGGACTTAGCCCCCAGCGACTTCTTTTTGTTCCCCAATCTCAAAAAGGATCTGCGTGGAAATCGATTTTTTGACGATGAGGCGTTGAAGGCGGCAGTAGAGGAGCACTTTTATACCAAGGATAAAAAATATTTTTATGAGGGATTAAAAAAAATAATTGATCGATCTTTTAAGTGTATTAACATAGGGGGGGAGTATATTGAAAAATAAAAAATATCAAACTGTTCATACTTGTTTGTTTTCATTCCAATACCGAGAATATTTTGAACGCCCCTCGTATATATAATAGGTAAACTACTTACTTTTGATGTATTTCATGAGTAAGTAGTAGAATTACGGACCGGCAGGAATAAAAGTGACAGACAATTACTTAAGGTAAAAAAATATGTATATTAAATTAAAACTTCAATCAAACGAAACAGTATTACATTTTTTTCAAAATCAGTAAACCACTTTCAAAAGCCACGTCAAAATCTCACTCGATATCGTCCTAAAAAAATATTTTCAAATTTCGAACGCGACAAAGGAGGTCGCAACAAAGAGTGTCTATATCCAGCCAGAGTCAATTAAGCCCATTCTTGTCTACCCTCAAGCGCCTATAGAATAAATAGAGACAACAATAAGTAAAAAAGGAAAATGTATTAAGGGCTCGTTGAAGGCAATCCGTATAGGTAACGGGGCGATCAAATCCTATGCTTCTTAACTTGTTACTGAAATAATCGCAGGTCCTCTTTACTCCTCTGAAGTTAAAACGAGACAACGCACTATTTTATCCAATCTTTTTTCTTTGTTGATAGCCGTTTTTGAAACTGGCCAGTCATCGTGAAATGATTAAGGCCGCCATAGACGTCAGATCGGCTTTAGCGTTATTGGGTAGAAAAAATAAGCGGCTAGTGTGTTTATAGGACAAACACATCTGCCGTAGATTATATCTGTGATATTTGAGTTTAATGAGAGATAATAAACAATTTAGAATTTTGGACTTTGTAGTAGGTACGTAAATAGATAATGAATTAAGTAGATTGTTGGTGGCGAAGAAAAATAACCATGGCTATCCAGTGGTTTAATCCATCGCATACCAAGCTGCGGGTCGGTGGTTCGAAACAACTTCAAAAAAACGGCTTTCGAAAATAAAAACCCTGCATGTGACATTTTAGTATGGATAACATAGTATATTGGTTAAAATATGTTACGATATTTTGAATGATCAACATTTAAGCTTATTTTTAGGGTTCCGAAGTCCACAAGGAACCCTTATAGTTTCGCCATGTCCGTCCGTCCGTCCGTCCATCTGTCCGCACTATTGCTCGGAGATGCTTAGTTCTAGAAAGCTGAAATTTGGCATGAATATACATATTAGTTACGCTGACAAAGTGGTAGAATAAAATTTTGAAATATATATATTTTTGTAGGGTACCTCCCCTACTCGTAAAGTGGGGATGTAATTTTTTTTTCTTGCGTATCCCATGGTGCGATATATCGTTGAATAGGTCTTGAAAAAATATTGTGGGTTTGTGATAACCATTTTTTCATTAAGTGATGCGTTTGTGAAATATTAAGCTTTAAAGTGCTATTTTTTGTTAGAGTCACGTGTCCCCCCGCCCCCCACCCCTGCCAGCTAAATGGTGGTATTTGGATAGCTGAAAAAAAACACGGTTGTGGCATATATAACGTAGTTGAAAGAAAAACTATCACAGCTAAGTAGGCTGTACGAACTTACGAGTCATAGTCGACCAACTTATGAAATGATTAAAAAACCAATGATTTTTCTCGAGCGGCAGGGGCGTCGGGCGGGCACGTCATACCACAGGCTAGCTAGATGCTAATAAGTGTTAGAAAGGTACTGTGGGCATCCTCAACTTGGGAACCCTATATACTTTGCGCGTGGCCCGACACGCATTTGGCCGGTTTTTTTTATTATTATAGCAGTTTTCATAAAAAGTTAGTAAATACTAATTCTGCATAATAAAAGCATTTGCGAAGTTTTGACAGATACAAGCTTTAATTTAGTTAACAATGTTTTCTATTATGAGCACAAAGTGGGGTTCGGCGCAGACACAATGTAAGCTCCGTAAATGTTATCTCCCTTCAGCTTTCGGCGGAGCTTTTTCAGGTGTACAATAATCTGGAATTTAATTTGGCAAAAAATATTTTAAATTTTCATAGTAGGTACTAAATATTTATGGGAGAGTAAAAATAAAATTACTGAATGGTTGTTGACAAATAATTATTATGAGAAAATTGACAAGGTTGATTATTTAAATGGATTAAATATATAAAGAGTTAAACATTCAGATTAATGTCTAAAATTCAGTCTGTCACAAAAGTTACTTGTACACTTTTGTTGTAAAATTTGTAATTCCCAATTTACTAACAATCTTTTTCAAATAAGTAAAATGTTATTTTTATGTAAGTTCATCGTGCCATGAGTCAATATGTCATGAGTTATAACTAATGACTCAAGATAGATAAACAATTTAGCATACCAAACAAATGAGCTTTTATTCAAAATTGATTGCTCAAAAGCCATAAACTAAGTTTCACTTTACCTTTACAAATACAATTTAAGCTATTCTCGCATCACTTGGTTTCAAGTCTTATTATTCAAGAAACAGTTTTCTCTAAAGACTAAGTACCTACTCGTATTTCGAGTATTACTATTAAGATTCAGTTAAGAAAGTAATAAACTACTATGGCAAAATTGCTTCTTTTCTCTTAAAATAAGGGTTGGTCGGATAAATCCCCACAAAACTCGGATGAACTTCAGCAGCCACGGCGTCTAACTTGGATTGGCCCCAACTTGTATGAGTTATGCCTTTCGGATCTTTAATGGGTAGATCCGTGTCAGATTCACTCTGGAGGCTCCATTTTTCTATTTTGAGCCACCTATTTCTGTGATTTACGAGTATGTTAGAAAATTGAAATGCGATTCATGCCTTATAACCGTTTGATAAGTATATTTTTAGAAATAGTCACGTTATTAAACACACTATCAACGGGACTTCATCGCGTAAAAACTATTTATATTTTACCTCGACGTTTCGGCCGCGATGCAACGGCCGTGGAGTGTGTTTAATATGAACGTGTATCGCGAAAGTTTGAGACAATATGTAGTCACGTTAGATCGTAAAATCCAACATGGGCTGAGAGTTGCCAAGGTTCGATTTGTGTTGCGATCTGTAGAGGGGCCTTTTTAAGGCCTCTTTTAGAAGGAGAAGACAATTTTTAAAACTAATAATGATAATGGCTCATTTTGTAGGCCACGTCAGAAATAGAAAATAGTTCTATTTTTTTGTAGCATCTATAAAGCGATACATACGTAACCATAAAGATAATGCTAAGAACAAAAATGTTGTACTGCAACATGTTCATGTTAACGTGATATTTCACTCTTTATCTATTTCGAGTAATGTCACAGAATATATACTTAATACCTAAGGGTCTTGATTTTCTCTGCCTGCCTTCTTTATGGTCCAAATTAACTAGTCAAATTTATAATGACAGTTGTTTCTGAACTCTAGTTTCTCACGGCACTATAGCTCAACCATTTTCACACATAGCTCGGACCAGCTCGAGTCGACGAACTTTAATTCGTTTCTGAGGGCTCATTCCAGTTTATTAGTTGAAACGGGAGTCATCGAATTGAGATATTATATTTCGGTTGAACGGAATAATTAAGTAAAGAGCTTTAAACTTTTCACTATAAGTACTTGTTGCTAATTTAAGTTATTTATGTTTGATTAAATAATCTTCTTTGAGGGCGATTGTTAAGTAAGTATTTTAGAAAAGTGTGTAAAATAAACCAGACAAATAAGCTGGAGGAGAGCGATTACTTTAATCTACCTTCGCTTACTTTTAGATCAAATCTTAATCAGCAATGGGAATGTCACATTTACATAGGTAGTATCAATAATATTTTCTGACGTCGGTCTGAGTGGCGAGCCTTGGGGGAGGCCAGCTATGTCCAACAGTGGACGTCTTTCGGCTGAAATGATGAAGATGATGATAATAAAATATTTTTAAATTACGAAGCAAAGCCGTCTTGCTTACAAAAAAAAAAAAAAATTGGCAGTTGTTCCCATGCTCTCTGGATCGAATAGCTGTTGGAGGTTCAAATCCTGCTTGCTGCTTTTTTTCTTTAAATGTCACATTTTTCCGCACATAAAGAATTTAAATATTTTAACACCTAAAATAACAGACCGAATAAGACTCCTGTGAAATTGAACTTTCACTCAAGCCCGATCTGTAACCGCTTGTCATTACAGGACGCAAAAAAATACCAAGAAGTGAAAGAAACTTTTTGCCGTTCAGTCTCAAAGCCGTTCGAATCGTCCGACAACCCTTATTGGAAAACTTTGCGCCGGCGGCGATGCGACGTCTATAATGATAGCATCAGACACCGATAGTGACATTCTGACTCCACGTTTATGAAATTTCAATATTCTTGCCGCCAGTTATTTGAAGTTAAGTGGGCTACTTTGTAATTTCTCGATTTTCAATACTATTTTAAAGAAATTTGTTTTATAATGTTCAAGCAGTATCTTTTTGACGTGATAACGTCTTATAAATCAATGAACGCCGGCTGCGTGCATGAAAAAAACACGACGCAATAGTAACGTTCCCCATGAGTCGACCGCGCAAGCAAGATCAAGAGAGGAACAAGCGATCGCGTAAAATCATCGTCCGTAAACCGACCTTACAGACAACTAATTTTTTATAAAATTATTCGATCTTACAAACTTGTATTAACCCGTAGTGGCAACACAACAAAGTTAATCTTATCTCCTTGTAACTAATATCTGAAGTTTAATTGCACATTCACTATTTATGTCATAATGCGTAGGCAGGAGTACAAATTTGGAAAATTACTTCGCGCGGTTTCTATGAATCTTTGAGCAAAGTTTGCTCGTTATATTGGGTAGTTTATTTATAATCCAATTAGAATCTGATGCGTAACGGTTTTTATTTACTTGTAAATAGTGTAAGTTATACTGAAAAACTTTACTTTGATTATTAAACTTGAAACGATTACTAATTTGTTCAAATGCTTTAATGTCTGTCGTTATTCGTTGTCAAATGATCTTGAAAACAGTTGAAAAATTACCTGAACATTTTTTTACATCTTTGCATTAACATTATTAAAATATTTCAACTCTAATACTCTCTTTACTTCTTTTACTCTACAAATTCGAAGTTGGAATATGCAAATCCGTGACTCATCGCCGTCTCGCCTTTACACGAATTAATTAATTATTACAATACAGTACTAATTACGCGTCGTGGGTGTCCGTTTATATCGAAATCGTAATTTGTGCAAATCACTATTTTACTTGCCAATCGGCGAGATTTAAGGCCCCATTAAAGTTTGAGAACCGATCCAGGCTTCCATACAATAAAATCCAATTTCCCCATTGAGTTATATTCTGACATTGAAATAGTTACAAGGAGTTGAACCTAATCTACAATTTATCGCAGTTGTCGTTAAACTTTACTTATCATATACCTACCTTCAAACAGTCGCAATCAGATATATGGGAGCGAACAAGGTGAACCTAAATATCTGAATACGATGTTATCGTCAAGACGTTAGTGTATATTCAGATATTTATGATAACCCTTGTACGTTCACATATATCTAATAGTGACTTAGTGCAATGAGATTTACAAAAAAAAAAATCCGTAAGTCCCTTGATTTTTTTTTTGTAAATCTCATTGCACCAAATCCCTTAAGCAACTAAGCGCAACTAAGTGGCTTATTCATAAATATAACGATTTCAAAAATACTTTTACTTGGAAATATACAACTTCAATAATTGCCCAATTTGTATGGTAGTCCATATTAGCAATAAATCGTAAGATACCAATAAATCGAACACAGTGATTCAATCGGATCTGACTGATTGCTTCTAAGAAACTCTTAAGGAAAACATTCTTTGTTAATTCATTTTTATCTCTTAAAAGTGTAGACTATTATTGTCCATAACGTGATTAAAAAATGTCACGTACTGCATTTTAGTTTTGAACACAAGCACAAATATGTGCTCCTATAAAATAATGAACATAATTATTAAACAATTTTCCCTGCTAAAACATAACAAGCAATAGAACAAAGTAATTATGGTGATTCGTCTCATCTTAATTATGAAATAATTTATGAATTACCTATCTTTATACAATTGTGTCTACACTCATAATCTCCTAAATTATCATTACTTTATCACAATTTACCTACTACTGCAAGATTCGTATTTGTAGGCGTAAGAAATTCTTTATTTTTATCGCAGTCATGGATGACGTCATCGCGAGCGCTAGATAGGCGCAGGAGAACCCATAGCGTAATTTCGCCCTACTTGCCATGGCCTCCGTGGCGCAATTGGTTAGCGCGTTCGGCTGTTAACCGAAAGGTTGGTGGTTCAAGCCCACCCGGGGGCGATTACTTTTTGTATTTTGCCACAATCCTACTTTAACCTGTGTTATGAGAAACATATTTTTTGTTTTCGAGCCAGTATAGATACATCAGCAAAAGTAGGTCGTATTACTAAATAGAGCACTTGAGGTTTATTAAGAGTACGTTTTATATATTTGGTAGTCCACTTCTAACACTCACTGACCGTACTTTTCTATAAGTACCATTTTTATAATATACGGAATATTTGTAATGAAATACCTATTACGGTAGTTACTTATATATCTTTCAAACATCATTTCAAATTAAGAAAACAATAGATGTGTTATTACTTATTAACATGGATAGCATTGATACACTAAATTGAATTAGAATTACGTTTATTATCATGTACACTCAAGTAAAGAGCAACGTCATTGGGTCATTTTGTATTTGTATAGGATTTTCCTTGCAAAATGACCCGATCTCATTGCTTCATAAAAAAATGGTGATTTTATTAAACAAGCTTTTTTATATTTTACAAGTAGTTTTTGATGAAAGCATCGTATTTTTTGGAAAACTCTGTTAACGTTTGACTTGAAAGTTTTCTCGTACAACTGACCCAGTAAGCTAGTTAGGAGTTGAGCGCTCTAATGAACTATTGAGGCTGGCTTTCTTGACTACCTAGGTTACCTGTGATGGTCTATGGAGAGAAAATGAAAATTAGAACATATTTTTTGTTCAAAACGTGACTTTTTAAGGTAGCTAAGTGTTTTAATATGAATAGCAGTATAGTTTTATCTATATAAAGCATCGATAAAGTGACTACTAGTTCGAAATTGCACGCATTCTCATGTAATATTTTGCTTTGTACTACTATTATATTATTTTATCAAAAGGAGCTCAGTATTCGTAAAAAAATATAATATCCTGTACCTACCTATTGTTGTAGAATATTTGTTCACATTTTTGACATCTTTATTATTTGTTCTGTCGAAAACTTGAACTATGTGCAGTGGTTCTAGATTATTAGTACCTACGTACGGATTATGTTGATGATGATTTGTTTATCAAGACAAACGGAATTTGCTGCAAAAGCGTGTAAGTACCTATTAATGACCGTGACTGTACTTTTTTTTTTCTAGAAGACAGATTATTTTATTTAATCATACTTATTTAATAATCAAACATAGCATCTACAAAAAATACACTTCGACTAAGCGAGGAAACACATAGAGAAGTCCGAGTACTTATACGTATTATCATTATCATAATCATCATTTCAGCTGATAGACGTCCACTGCTGGACATAGGCCTCCCCCAAGGCGCGCCACTCAGACCGGTCCTGTGCCACTCACATCCACCGCATTTCCGCGACCTTTACAAGGTCGTCACTCCATCTTGTTGGAGGCCTACCGACAGCTCGTCTACCGGTTCGCGGACGTCACTCCAGGACTTTCTGGCCCCATCGCCCATCAGTCCTGCGAGCAATGTGCCCCGCCCACAGCCACTTAAGGTTCGCAATTCTTCAGGCTATGTCGGTGACCCCAGTTCTACTGCGGATATCCTCATGAAACCATATCTATACATATATAGGTAGGTAGGTAAATCAGTTCCTTTACTTTGAGAAGTTGAGATATCCCCGAGCGCTGGTCAATGATCTTACAACTTACAAGTCTTTATTCCCGCGGGAAATTCGGCGAGACCGCGGGACAGTTTAGAGTTACAATCAACTCATTTTGGTACGATTTATATTTATTTTGCTGGTGATTTGTGTTTAATATATTGGAGCTGTAGTTGTCATGGGAACCTTGTTAATATGAGCTCCCCGGGTTCGTTAGTACCTACGTTGTTTCTTTTTTTTATTCGTTTTTTCAATTCTCGCGTAAGTGACAAAAACTGCTTATTTATCATTTTAAGATATAACAAAACGTAAATAGGGTTCATAACGGTTAATTTCACTGCAGTTTAAATGATTGTGTTATCTAGTTAGTTTATTCAAAATGATAAAGAAACTATAAACACTAATATGAAATTGCTTGCAGAAAAGTCACGGTTTGCCCGTGACTTACTTACGCAAGTTACTACGAGTAAATAGCTAAGATAAAAATTATAGTTATCAATCTTCTTCATGAAACAAAAACTTCTCGAAGTTTTTATTCATCAGTTTAATATAAACTCGCTATTATAGTACAGATAAGTAACAAAAAAAACTAAAAACCGTGATAAACGCTGATGAATGGGCTGCCCCTAAAAGCCGTTTTTTTCATGTCAAAAATTTTAACCGACTAAATAAATGCAGGTAATTGCGTGATTTATGCCCTTGTGTGGAATGCTTTTAAATTATGACGCCCCATCAATCAAGGGAGTGGGGGTAAACACTCGCCGGAGGGAATGGAACGTGAGACAGTGTTACAATTTTAAAAACTTTTATTAAAAAAATACCATGTTCCGGTGAAGGAAAGTACCGTGAGGAAAACTGAATGCAACTACGACAAAGTAATGATGTACTTAATCTACACCACAATCCACACCGGTAAAACAGCCTCTCTCTCTCTCCCTGACCCTTACAGAAGATCAAGGGCTCTATTCGGAACATTATGGGAACATTACATATATAGGGAAAGCGAAATTCACTATCCCTACCCTCAAAGCGCCACGGCGCTCAAATTGAACTTTAAATCTAGCTTCTTTAAGTTCGGTTTCTAGTAGAAACCGAACTTAAAGAAGCTAGATTTCTAGTAGAAACCGAACTTAAAGAAGCTAGATTTCTAGTAGAAACCGAACTTAAAGAAGCTAGATTAACGCCCGTAACGCTTTAACAGTAGGCATAGAAAATCTACCTTTCCCTATGATGTAACGTTTCGAGAAGGGCCCCCTGTGCCCAGCAGTGGGATGTAGGTTGCAGGCTTATGTTTAGTGGCAATGAAAAACTCAGTGTCAAAAAAGCAACGGCACTTCGTAAAGAATTCCCTCAAGATTTGGACTCGTACCATAACATTATAAGTATTTACAATTATCTTAATACATTTCAATTAACAGGAATGGCGTTTAAAATAGACCCCAATTAATAACCAGGCTACCGCATCCTTCTCTTTTCTTCTTACACGGAGTGAAAGAGATGCAAGATGAAGAATCCAAAACTAATGAGACCTCCTGTGGACAAGGTTTTAATTATTTATATCCTTGTTAAGGGTATTTTTGTTATTTGAATTAATTGTTATTTGAAACGAGATAATGTATAGTGTGTTGGAGTTTGTTTGTTTTGGTTTGATTTGAGTTTTTTTATTTTTATTTAACGAGCTGATCTTGAGTTAACTTGTTTACTTGTCTAAATTGAAAGGGATTTTTATTTTATTTTATAAACTGACATTTGGAAATGTATTTTCACCTCAGCAGCTCGAAGAAGTACACTTTGCTGTCAGAAATCAGTGAGCAAAATCGTGTTTGTTTCACTGAGTGAAACAAAGTATTTTTTTAATTTGTTTTTTTTTTAGTCCATTTATCCCATCAGGCAAAGGCAAAGGCCTAAGCCATGCAGCCACAGTGTTATGTTTTAGTTTAATGTGATCAATTTACTATTCTAGATCAAAATTATTCAGAAATATACGAAGAATAAACAAATAAAAGTACCTACTTAAAAACAAAACGAATAAAAAACTTCTTAAAATGTAGTGAAATCGTTCCCGCGCTTTTTCTTTTTTTTTAAGTTTGATAACTGGGAATGGTCGTTTCATACTGCGGCATCTAGGTAGAAACGTTCGGATACAAGCAACGCGCAATGCATCAGTACCGCCGTGTATTTTTAGGCATTAAAATTACACGTTGATTTTACCTTCTGAAAATCTTGCAATTTTTAAAATGACTTATATTTTATATAATTATGTTATTTGTAATCATTATAAACTAAAGTTTTAATTTAAAGTAAACTTAAAGTTTTCAAATGTTACCGAATAAATTCGAAATTTATCATTGTACTAGTTCCCGAACATACGTTTAGAAAATTGTCGCCATTCTTTCATGTCAAATCATGTCTTTCTTCTTAATTTTCGACAGCTAACTTTAAAGTAATTCTTTTAAAACATGAAATTTAAGTAATAATTTGAGTGAAAGGAGTGAAGAAGAAATGTTATTTCATATTTTTCGTGATGTAAGTATTCTTTGCAAGTACCTTTTATGTGTTCTCGCTACTGAGGTGAAAAATTGTATGTGCTACTCGAGAGCAATTTCTTTTACTTCTCGTGCTTTTGAGTCCTTCGCTAAGCTCAAGATTCTAATTTAGAATCACTCGCTAGACGCTCGTGATTCAACTATAGAATCTTTCGCTAGCTCGGGACTCAAACATGGTACTCGAAGCAAAAAACAATTTTGCTCTCTTGTTGCACAAATAACTATTATTAATTGTTATTGGATTGAATTGTCAAATTTTAATAAAGCTAACGCAAATTTTCAAATTAATTACATAGACCACACAATAACAATATTGTATTATATTAAATCGCACTTAACGTTACGCCGAGTAGGTACGACAGTACGTAGAGATCTTCTACTATCTAAAGTCCCGCGCCTTCACATTTCAAAACGCTTCAATGTATTTAAAAAGCACCACCAACACTCAACACATGTGTGCGTGCTGAGACAGCCATCAACTATGCGTTGAGAGTGTTTGTGGTGCTTTTTAAATAATAATTAAAAAAATTAAGCGTTTTGAAACGTGAAGGCGCGGGACTTTAGATAGTAGAAGATCTCTACTTAAAAAACAACTAGTTACTAAGTACAAATTAAATAATCAAATCAAGAGATTTTAGCTAAAAAACCAGCCAGTAAGACCGTTTTTTTTTTTACCGCTGATCTCCGTGTCTGCAGCATCTACCTGAGCTAACATCAACCCCCCGCTACAATAGGTACTTACCGAAGCAACCAGCTAGTCCTCAGACCACAGACACCAAACCATTTGTAGCAGATGCACGCGACGTCAAGACAGGTGGTCGGGACCTTTGGTAAAAAGCAGCGCCATCTGTTGGCGGCGGGAGATTTACTGCCGACTGCGGTCGACTGTCTTGGAAATCCTGGAATGTTTTATAGGGCAGTATTTGAATTTTATTTAAATGTAAAACAAACATTTTTGGTGATTACATTCGGTTCGATTATCCTTATTCTATTTATAAGAAAATGAAAAAAAAATCGCTTTTTTTTAATATTGCTTAATTTTTTAATATTTATTTTCAGTTCAGGCATGATCGTGGTGATATCTTATTTAAAGTAATTATTTAAACGAAGGTAGAATTATGTTATTTAGAAATATGAAAAAGAAACTAAAAACCGTAAATGTAATCCAAATTTCATTCATTTTAGGTCATAATGGGAAAATGCCATTATTAAATTGAATGCGGTAAAACACAGGTAAAATTCCATTACACGTCTACAATATAAATGCATTACATTTAAATCACTTTCATATTTACATACCAACTCCAAAAATGTTTCACGTCGATTTAAATATTTCAATGAGTGATATGTAAAACAAACATGAACAACAATGAACTATTCTGTTATTCCGCGCGGGCACAAACATGCATGGCTTCAAATTTATTTGTAAAACTAACGAACCATACGAAATAATTAAATTCGAATGAGTGTAACGAGCCTTGTTTGCTTTTTTTGAATTTTTCATCAACTCCATCACGAACTGTAGTCGAGGTAAAAAAAACGATTAGTTCTTTCCTATTAAATTCATATTTTTAAATTTTGGACAGTCATGAACCTCTTTGACACCTTCTCTATGTTGCTGATCTTCTATTAGATAAATATATCTAGGAGTACCTATGTACAGTTAGTTTGTGAACATCGAAATAAGTGTCGAATACACTCAACAGTAATGAAAACGGATCACTTTGTATGGAGAATCCTATACAAAGGGACCCGTTTTCATTGCTGTTGAGTAAATTTGAATATATTCACATAACATATTCCATAGGTTATCATTAAATTGTAAATATGATAATTCAATCGAAAATAGGTATTAGATTTACTAGACTACACTCTACGACATCCATGTCATATATAAACGAGGCTCATTTTATTAAATAACACATTGTTAACGAACAACTTTTATTATTAATGAAATTATGTAATTCGGGTCATCGGGTCATGACATGACGGGGCATGTCGAGCAATGACGGGGCATGTCGGGACATGACGGGGCATGTCGGGACACGACGGGGACAAATGTATGAGTTTTCTATAAAAAGACCGATGCACTTCTTTTCTTCTTCGCACCAACTAAGCTTTGCAATTCCGTCCCCGAGTTTTTATTTCCTAGTTCCTCTTTGCCAAGTTCCTATATCTTGGTATTATTATTAGCTAGGCTAGTACTTATTCAAGTCCAGAGAGGTATCTTCTAGATAAGTGTTCTTACCTTGGATCCTATCCTATCCTCTAAACACTTTCTATAAGATATGGTCAAACGCAAGCCTATTTACGATAAAAATAAATGCTCCAACTCTTTGATGTTACTCGTAAGTATTACTCGTACACTACTACTACTACAGCCTATTTACGTCCCACTGCTGGACACAGGCCTTCACTCATCACGAGAGGGTTTGAGCTATACTCCCCACGCAGGCCCAGTGCGGATTGGGGACTTCACACACATCTTTGAATTAATCCGCAGATGGGTGTAGGTTTCCTCACGATGTTTTCCTTCACCGAAAAACTCAGTGGTAAATTCAAATTGAATTTCGCACTTATGTAAACATAGAGGTGCGAGCCGGAATTGAACCCCCGACCCTCTGCTAGAGACGCGGTAGGACGAACCACTAGGCCACCACGGCTTCTACCACTGCAGTCATAGATTTCCCCAAAGATTGGTTGTCCTCCTCCTGCATCCAACGGATTCTGCCGACCCTCACCAGGTGGTCGCTCCATCGCGTCGTCTTGTGCCCCAGTAGGCACTTATCGAAAACTTTCTGGTAATCTGGCAATCAATTGGACTATGCATTTTTTTTCGGGATAAAAAGTAGCCTATATGTTGACCAGTGTATAAACTACCTCCATACCAAATTTCGTAGCAATCCGTCCAGTAGTTTATACATACAGACAATTTTTCTAAAAAATCGTTATTTTGTGTTCAGTATAGTTTATATAGTCCCCTCGACTTGATAGTTATTTTTAATTTTCAAGTTTCAGACGCGACTTCTTCTAGAGACTTATTATTAGTACCTAAATATATGTGTAGATTGACTGTAAGTACTTTTACATCACCCTTGGCCATAAAGTGGGATTTTCTGCCCGCTACGCGGAGAGAAAATCTCACTTCGTGGCCAAGGCAAGACGTAAAACTTTTGACAAACCACGGGCGGTAATTCGTAAAGCCCCCGATCGCATATTTATGGCCCTCACCTTCGGTTCGGGCCACAGAAACCTGCAATCTGGGACATTTACGAATTCACCACCCTAGGTCTGTAATGTACTATTAATGTTATCAAAAATTAACACGCACCAGGTGTAAAACTATATGGACAACATTAATATTTATTTTAAACTGTTTTTAGCAGCGGGCGTCCTTTACTTTACGAGATATTTATGCGTCCTGGCTGGATTTATGTGTCGGCGCGGACGCACCATTAGAGCACCCTTTTAAAACTAAATTTTAAATGTGGAACGTTTTCGACTTGCCAGTTGTTTCAGCAACATTTTAAAGTGCGAGTTGGAGTAACTATACTTACGAGTTGCTATAAAGAAAGCAAGTATTCATATTAATATTATAAATGCGAAAGTAACTCTGTCTGTCTGTCTGTTTGTTACCTCTTCACGTTTCAACCGCTGGACCGATTTGGATGAAATTTGGTATCCTGGAGATAGTTGGAGTCCCGGGAATGGACATAGGCTACTGTTCATCCCGAAAAACGCACAGTTCCCGCGGGAGCGCGATAACGGGAGGGCGAAGTCGCGGGCAAAAGCTAGTAAATTATAAATTTTGAATTTTGAAAACTACTTACTACATGAAAAATGAGTTTTCCTTAATTTGCTAACCTGATAAGGATCCTGATAGACATGTCAAAATTAAAATTATTGGCTTACTTCTAAAGAACCTACGTTGAATGAACAAATGAAGTGTTTTCTGGACCTTACTTACTCCTAACGACATCTATCGGCATACGACCTTGACACTAATAGACAACGTATATTGACATATGCTATAAATCTACGAAATCTAAATTCTCAATTCAAATTCCGATCCTTGAAACTGGCAGGCTATAAAAAAAATACCTACCTGGCCGTTTTGAATCTGTTCCACGAACCAATAAGCAATGTAACCTATTCACCGTCTAATTTTGTTTTTGTGGCGCATGCATATTTAACTCATCCGACCGTAGATCATTCGAAACATTCCTTCGATTCGCAAAATGAATGTTTGCTCCTATACGAAATAGTTTCATTAAGGATGCCTTGGGCCTTGGGCAGTAATTAGGGTGCTGTAATCCCTTTTGTAATTTGACCAATTTAGTTTTTAAGAATGATTTGTTTCGGCTGTGAAATATGGGGTTTATTATAGGTAAATTGCATATTAAATGGTATGTCTGTCGAATTCCAGATACTTCATTCAACGTTATAAATCTTTGACTTTTTTTTAGAAATGTAGATCTATGTACGACTAGAGAAGTAGGTAAAATTTTTTAGGGTTCCGAACCTCAAGAGGTAAAAACGGAACCCTTATAGGATCACTCGTGTGTCTGTCCGTCCATCTGTCACAGTCGATTTTCTCCGAAACTACTGCACCGATTAAGTTGAAATTTGGTACGTATACCTATGTAAGTTTGTGACCCAAAGACGGACGTGTAACGAAAATAAATGAATTTTAAACATAGACCTTAATTTTGGGGGAAATGTATTTTTTTTCATTTCTTTTTTTGTCTATACTTTTCGAGTTATTTAAGAAAATAGGCGAACAATGACCATCCCCCCCCCCCCCCTCCTTATCTCCGAAACTACTGGACCTAAAATTTTGGAAAAAATACGGAGGATACTTATCGACCTATAGATTACAGGAAAATTATTAAGAAGTCCATGGTATTTGAAATCTATCATATAAAAGAGCTTATCCAGTGAAACGGTCTGACAAAGACCTCATTGAAAATAATCAAGGGTCGGAACCCTCTCCACGCGAGTTTAACTCGCTTCTTGGCCGGTTTTTTTTTACGTCAAGTCGCGGAGTATGAACACGCAGTAATAAAACGCAGTCCGCAGTCCTCAAAGGTGGTTGCACTGGGTTGTAATTGCGGCGACGCGGCGTGTCATTTGCGTTTACATTTTAAAACTCGCTAACGAGGCCCTTTGACCCGTTGGCTACTTTATAATATAAAAAGCAATAAACTATTTTTTTATTCCTTTTCCTGAATGCGTACCCTGCGTGCTTGCTTTTAAGAGGGTTTATCCCGAAAGTTGGCAACATCGCATCTAACTGTCAAATGTTTCGTTATTTTTATCAATTTCTCAATATTTCCGAACTAAAAAAGAAGTTATCATTCTATGGTTGAATGACGCGTCTCGTTTTGTATTTGTTGGTTAGGCATTTAAATGACAAGATTACATTAAAATGCATGGAAAATGCGATGGAAAGTTTTCAAAAGACAGTACTTACTTCCATAATCCTAAAAATTTCATGTTCCTAGGATAATTGTTGCAATCCATACTTAATGTTTTATTCAGCCATAGAGCGATAATTCATGTTTTCATTCAGTAATATTCAGAAATTAATGAAAACAGCAAAATATTTGACAGCTATTTGCGACGTTGCCAGCTTTGGGAGTAAACCCTCTTAAGTTCGTTTATGTGCCGTTCCACCACATATACGAGTAATAGCTTAGGATATACCTACTTACATAGGTGCTAATTCGAACAAATTGACCGGTCTGAGTGGCGAGCTTTGGGGGAGGCCTATGTCCAGCAGTGGACGTTTTTCAGCTGAAATGATGATGATGATGACGATTTTGGTTTTAATTGATCAAGGAAGAGCTTATTAAGTAAGTATAATACTATAAAATACGAAAAGGCGTCATATTTTAAGTAGCAACGTAACTGCATTACCGACACTACGAGAGGGCCTAATTCGGGCTAAGTTTGTTCATTAGCACTAACTGGGTGAAACTCTGGAGGCAACGTAAAATGCACTTGCAAGGATATCAAAATATACATTTTTTTCTTGAGCTTGGCGCATTTCTTAAAAAATAAATGCAATTTTCAGTTTTTAACGACTCTACCTTTTAATTACTACTACTACAGCCTATTTGCGTCCCACTGCTGGGCACAGACCTCCTCTCATCACGAGAGGGTTTGGGCTATAGTCCCCACGCGGGCCCAGTGCGGATTAGGGACTTCACACACATCTTAGAATTACTTCGCAGATGCGTGCAGGTTTCCTCACGATGTTTTCCTTCACCGAAAAGCTCAGTGGTAAATTCAAACTGAATTGCCGGGGGTCGGGGGTTCGATTCCGGCTCGCACCTCTAAGTTTACTTACTCGTATGTGCCAAATGCAATATAACGTATCGCATTAATAAAATATTCAAACTGTAGAGAATTTGACGTTTCTAATGAATTCAACCGCCACCGCCACCACCACCACCACCACCACAACAGCCTATTTACGGCCCACTGCTGGGCACAGGCTATGGGCTTAGGGTTTGGGCTATAGTCGCCACGCGGGCCCAGTGCGGATTGGGGACTTCCCACTCACACATCCTTGAATTAGTTCGCAGATGCGTGCAGGTTTCCTGACGATCTTTTCCTTCACCGAAAATCCAGTCTCAAACAGCCACTCTGCAAACCAGTTATTGCCTAATGACGCCCACAGATTTAAGTTAGGTTGTGCTACTGGCAGCTACAAATTTTAATAAGACGTTTTTTACCACTTTGTTTCCTAAAAAACGGCAAACAGGGTGACCACCTTAACGAGCTCGCAAACTATGACAAAGAATTCCTTTAACAAGTTTAAACTTGGAAGCTAGTGGAAATATTTAATTGCATTATTTAAAACGGTCAAAGGATCTCGATCGGCTTCTGTGAGGACCCTACGGGAATGTCCTAGATTTTACTAAATTGCAGGCATTATGGTAGCTTTTAAAGTTTCGTAATTCAGTAGCGAAAACGCAGACTCTTGTTGTTTGTTCGTCCGTGTGTATGTCACAGCCGTCTTGTCCTTAGAGACTACTAGCTGTTTGCCCGCGACTTCGTCCCGCGTAGTCTTAGAATTTGCGTTCCCGATGATACTATACAATATAGATGGTTATAGTTATAGAAGTATTGAAAAACTGGTTTGATCCATCGAAAACCGGTTCCCGTGGAAATATCGGGATAAAAAGTATCCTATGTTTTTTCCAGGGTCTCAAACTATCTCCATACCAAATTTCATCCAAATCGGTCCCGTCGTTGCAGGACAAACAAACAAACAAACAAACACACTTTCACATTTATAATATTAGTATTGAATTGTGTAGGTATGGAAATACGAGTATTGTGCACCAATACCGAAACATTAAATATTACCTAGTACCTATATCTATAAGGTCGAGCTTCATAGATAATCATCTTTACTATTATAGGTCTTATTCTATTCATTTCCATTTTCTATGAAGTAGTAATCAACACAATTCACTAACTCAACAAGCAAATCTTGCAAAAAATTACAAAAAAGCAATAAAAACATCTGCGCATAAAATACTTACCTACATCGCTTTCATCTCCACAGACCGTAAGCAATTCACAAAAGTGAAAAAGTATTAAAAATTTACTAACCTCTCGTCGACAAGCCATGCGTAAAATATTGGCCTACCAAAACCGTAGTAATTATTCCAAACGTTCAAAATGAAGAATTTACTAGAATAACGATGAATCTTTCTGCTTTGAAATCCTAAAAGACACCTTATCACCTCGCCACAGAGCATATTATCGCTTCATTTACTAAAGAACAATTTTTGTTTTTCGGCGCATACTCCTCATATTCCATATATTTTTTGATAACCAATCGAATTTGAGTCGTATTTGTTGTGTGATTTGATTGAATTTGGTTTGTCGCCGCCTGGCCGAAAATTGGTCCCGTTTTGAATCGAATACATGGGCGCCGAGAATTGTTCGAATATTAAAAATCGTTCGAGGGTGAATATCAGATTTCATGTTTTGCACTTGTCCACCCATGTTATCTTCGTGAAAATTAAACTATAAGAGTCAGGCTTTTTTTTTTGGGTAAAGATCTTACTGGGAAGCAACATTGCCATCAAAAAAGACAATGAATAATAAATCAGAAGTTATAAAAAAAAAAATTTAAACTTCAAAAATCTAAGCTCTTTGGCGCGTCCACCACAGTGTTATTTTTTTCAAACAATTATAATTTTATTTTTTATTCCGAATTTGACGTCTCCAATAGTGTTTCCTGTATTTCGAAATGTTTAATTATTCAAAACTCAACTAGAATATTTTTTGAAATTGTCTGGTCAAAAGTTATTGTAAAATCAATTTTGTCCTACCCAAAAACACCTCATTTCTTTGGCGTACTTGAACAGTCTCGCATTTTGTTATCATTTTACCTAGACTAGTCCCACCTCGCGTCCCCGCTTCATTCAATTGCCATCTAACATCGGACTGGTGCAAACCTGACCATAGTTTGACGTGTTTCGGAAAAATATTTTATACGTCGCCGTTTGCGGATTTTTTTCCGCTAAGCGCCTATTTTCTTCGGCGACCGAATTCACAGTCAAATTCTACTTGAATTTTTTAATACTTTTTTAGTGAATGTATGTTGCGATTATCTACATCTATAGTTTTAATTTGAAATTATACTTTAAATACTTACGGATGTAAAAAAATATTTATACCCTAATCTCATTTCTTTGGCGCTAATTTCTTTGGATTTCTTTGGCATTTAGTGTCAAAGAAATTAGATTCAGCCATAGAAATTAGAAGTTTATTGTAAAATTTTCTAAAGATATATCACAAATATCGCTTTTATTAGATTTAATTGTTTTTGTAGATTGTTTTATTCATGATCACACCTAAATCTAATAATAATACTAAAAAATATAATTCTTACTCTAAACAACCATCAATAAAACGACTGTTTGTCTCTGTTCAGTTTAAATAAATGTTATATTCGGAGATTTCTATAAAATATAGCAATTTATTGTGTGTTCTTAATATAAAAATGCAAAAAAATATTTTTCAACATTTTAAATAAGTAACACTGTCGTACAGAATATTATAAAAATGTATACAACTATATTGTATAAAGTCGAACCGATTCAATATCTAAATGACGCGAAAGAAGAAGAAATCGGCAATTAAAATTAAACAAAAACTAATCAATGAAAGTTCCTGTTACTAGGTAAAAAAACCAAAAATGCACATGACTAAGAAAAGGCAAACAAAAGATGAAAAGTTGAAAAAGAGCAAAGAATCGTTTAGAAGATATTAAAGACAATCCTTTGGGTTTATCAAAAATGATGAAGTAAAACAAAAAAGAGAAAGTTACCACGAAAGAAGAACTGAAAATATGTTTTTTATAGGTACCCAGAACTTTTTAAAGGAATTTAGATTTAAGAAAGTCTTAGATCGATCTGTAGCATTAATGAAGTGCAAATAGGAATAAGCATGTACATATTTACTCGCTTTTTTTGGTTGAAATGATAACCAAAAATATCAAACATTTTCTTGAACCTTACAATATATTTTTATTTCATTACTTACACGGTGTAAAAAAAACTTGTCTTTTTGTTGGTCGCGTATTACTTTGTAAAAAGTGCTGCCAATATTTTATGTTATACATACATATTAATCAGAGTTTTATAACTATGATGGAAAAGATATTTTAATAACACTTATAAATCTGTGGTATTATAAAAAAGACCAACATTACGTAGATTTTTGTGAAACAAAGTTTTTAATACGGGTAAAATATGATCTCAACTATAGAGACTAACTTAACAAAAACCTTGACAAAAATCGACGCTTGCGATTTAAATGCTTTTTAAAAAAAAATCTGGTTATCTATTTTTTTTGGCGTATTTCTCGAATATATTTGACAAAATATTGTTCATTTTCTAATTTTATTGGCATGTTTTCTAATTTCTTTGGACCTATTCTAATTTCTTTGGCAATCAAATTTTCAAACTGCTAAAACTCAAAAAGTGTTGGAGATATTTTTGGCACAATAAGATATATTTTATTGAATTGAAGTCTTTTACAGGGTATGTTGTCCGAAATACTCGAAATATTGAAAAAAAAATGCGCCATAGAAATGAGAAATTTTCAAACGAAATCTGATATTCACCCTCGAGCATTATCGAATTGCTCTTTGCTATTAATTTAGGGTGTGGCTCCAGTGTCCGCATAATTCATTAAATTTTATTAAGATCCTTAAAAAAAGGAATAGAATGGAACTTCGGCTTATTTTTTAAGGAGAAGCAATTACTTATGATAACGTACGAAATGAAAATTTACTAAAAATATACTTACCGCTTATTAACCGACTTCAAAAAAAGGAGGAGGTTCTCAAATCGTCGGAATCTTTTTTTTATATATTTTTTTATGTATGTTCACCAGAAATAAATACCTAGTAATCGCGAACCGATTTCGATGATTCTTTTTTTGTTCGAAAGGTGGTACTTCCAAGTTAGTCGCATATTAATTTGGTTTAGTTCTGATGATGGAATCCGTGAGAAAATGAGGGAACTCCTCGAAATTTGCTAGCACGTAGATGATTTTGGTGTCAAGTTCGAAGATTTCAGAGTAACTTATGTACTTCTATAGTAATGTTTGGAAACTGTAGCCGAAAAGTAAATTTTAAATAAAAAAATAAAAACCGCTTTCAAACTCCGACAGACTGCGAAGTCGGTGTCAAGTGAACCGACCCAAAGAAATGATAATCATATAGTGAACTTGACATTGATATCGCAGTCTGTCGGAGTTTGAAGGCGGATTTATTTTTTATTTTTTATTTTTTTGGATATTATACGTTCTAATTAATAATTTGAGGAACCTAAGTAAAGTTAAAAAAAAGCTTTAATCGTGAAGTTCGCCGCATGTAAGATCCCTGCACACTTTTTACATCTTCTGTACCAAGGTAAACAAAACTTGACAGCTGACCTTTACTAATTAATAAATATAATAATCATCAGTTTTATGAGAGATCACAAAAAAATAGACTATAATCTCAGGTTCCCAGGGACTATTGTTTGTCTGTAAACTATTTATCCATTCTGTTTTTTTCTGTATTTGTTTATGGTGTTCAATATTATACAGAGTATTGTTATTGTTGTTCCCGCTACAACTCGGCCGCGCATTTCATATACTATTGTGAAGTCCGTTTAAAGTGTCCGTAAAACGATAACGGTTTTAAATCGCACTGTCCGCGATTCCACGTTCATTGATCTATTATAAGTAAGGATTCACAATCAGCCGGAGAAAAATGGCCCGTCAAAACGGGTGCCCGAACAACTCGGGCACCCGTTTGGCGCTCTGTTTTGACACTTAAAAAGTCTTACAGAGCGTTAGGTTTACTTTTGTATAAAATATTTGTCTTGAAACATGTTATAAAGAGGCGTTATTAGCATATTGGAAGGGCATGCAATATCGGACGGTTTTTCAATTCCGGAATTGAGTTCGAGATTGTCCTTCAATTCCGGAATTCCGGAACTAGTTCCGGAACTGGTGAAATCTTTTTCTCATTACGTTTTTTTGAAATTTTATCTATATAGGGCAAAATAAAGCTAGATCTGGTGATCAACATTTTATTATTAACAATCAACAGACTTAAGTAATTAATAGATACTTGATTTTACTACTTCAAAAATAAGAATCACTAAGTTCCATCACTCAAAACAGATTAAAATATTGCAAAAGTATTATTATTTTGTATGCAATATACATTTGTTCGAGTGGTCAACAATTTTAGTGCCATCAAAAATTCTACTTTTTGGCAAGACCAGATAAAGTTTTTCCTACAGGTAGAAGTTATAGTAGCACAACAGAAGACAGGAGATCTGACAAATTACAATATTCGTCGTGGCAAAACTGAGACAGAATGTTATTTATAAGTACAGCAAATTGCGGACATACCAGAAAAAGATAAATACGAGACGATCCAAGGTAAAAATACTACAGACTACTATACCCGTTTTGCCCGACTACTGTATCCGTTTTGGAACCAGGGTCTACTTCAATGTTAGTCAATCGACCCTTAAGGTTTTTTTACTATTGAAGGATTTGTAGGTCGTAAGGAAGGACATGATAATTTCAAGCTTTTTCTAAACCTGAGATGCTGAAAAATAGAAGAGTCCACAAAACGCAAACCTCCCTCGTGCTACGAACCTGTGCTCAGCTCACGAATCTCACAGAGTCACGCTGACGTAATAACGTTGTAGAGGTTACTTCGAAACGATGTTTTCGTTTTGATCAATTAAATTATTACTTGAGATATTACTTGAAAATCACTTTTTAAGCATTATTCGATGATTTATGATGTTTAAAGATAATAAGTGCATGCTTGAGTAGTAAATTCAGTTGAATCGTTTTCAAAATGGAAAGAAATGGTCGATTCACAATCCAGAAGTACTGAAGTGGTTTTCAAGATGCATACAACTAAATGATCATTGGTTCATCCAGTTGTTTATTTGAGATCCCACTGAATCTATTGATAACATAATCATCCCAGATCCAACACCATGATTTATAGAACAACATTAATATGGGTCTTCCATCTGACGCACGAGGGGCAATTGGTTGTTTCTTCCATACATCGAAATATCCATCGCCGATTAGAAAATCATCCCAGATCCAACACCACGACTTATAATGCAATATTAAAATGGTTCTTCCATCTGACGAAATATCCATCGCCGGACGAACAAAGTCCAAGATTATCAAAACAGGAATGCAAAACCACGTTCTCGGAGAATATTTTGGGTCAAACGAACAAACAAAGTGAGATAACGAAGGATATTTATGGGGAACACATGACAGACCTAGAATGCAAGTGCGCATCAAATGCTACACTAAGGGAAGGTTCTGTTTCCTTACCACCCGTTCAAGAAATGTACGATATGTGTGGAAGGAAGGCAGTCATGCGTAACTAATTTTCCTGTGCTTATTTTGTATCATAATCAATATAATTATTTTAAATTAAAATCTAATATATTTACTTAATTTAATTTGTGTAAATTTTGGAAAATTACCACTTTAAATTAAGGTCTAGTACAATTAAAACTCTATTTATTCAATTCCGGAATTTCCGATACTGAGGGTCTCAATTCCGGAATTGTAATATCGGAAAAAAGCTCCGAGATTCCGGTATTTCGAAATTCCGGAATTCCGGAATGCAAGCCCTGATTGGAACGTATTTTCTAATGTCAGTTTGCTCCATATATTTTGACATATTCTGTTAGGCACTCTTCGTCCATATGTTATTATTTATTAAAGGTCAATGCACTTATCGCCACTGTTGATTGATTCTACTTCTCGCATATTTACAGTGATTACGCGTGAATGGAAACAATAAAACCAAATTACGCATTTTACATTAAAAGAAAAAAGCTTTACACAAATATAATCTTCTTTCTGATATTGATGCACCTAACTCATTTTCCTTTCTGTTTGGCCTTATGGTTGACTGGTAGATAATGCCTTTAGGCATTAAGTCCGCCAATTGTATACATTTTTTATGAGCAATGAAGTTTAAATAAATAAATAAAATAAACAAATAATCGTAGGTAACTTTTTTGGTAGGATATTTCGAGCACTTTAAGTAGTGTTATCATCGTCGTCGTCATGTTTAAGCCCATGATAATTATATTTTCAGTAACACAAGAAATATTTCACGCATTAATTTTACACGGCACAATTTTCAATCATGTTTTCGCGACGTGCAAACCGGTCTTTAAACGCACGCTTTAGGGAAAAACAGAATGGAAACATAAACGTGTGAATTTTTGAACACGACGTATTTGGGTAATTTTCATGGCGCATTTTTTTTCGTTTTATTTTATAATTTTGATAACGGATTATAGTAAAAATTGGAAGTATGAACAAAATGAAAAAAAGGCACTCTTTTGTGATGAATAGTTTAGCTACAATTCGGTGCCGAAAATTTTCATCGCACACAAATTACAAACGCGCCACACAAATTACATTTTTAACTTTAGTGACATAATATGCTAAATAAAACTATTTTGACTTTTCGATTTGTTTGCATTCATAAAAACAGCATACGATATTTCTTGAAAAAAATCGGTCATATTGTGTTAATGAAAAAAATATTAAAAATCAAAATGCGTTTCTACAGATTAATTCAAAAGAGTATACAATAGAACATAGTGTTATTGTAATTATGTTGTTTTTTAAAATAACACATATAATTAAGCATATACAATGCTCATACTGTCGAAATAAAACCTAAAATGTAATTTGTGTGGCGCGTTTGTAATTTGTGTGGACTAAAGTGGCACACAAATTACGTCACACAAATTACAGCAAAAGTGCATTTAATTTTTTTTGACGAAACCATCAGCTTTAGTTAAATGACGATAGGAATATTGATTCTCGATAATCTTAACTATAAAACATTTAAATAGACATCATTGTAAAATAGTTGAATATGCAATATTTACTGGCCACACGAATTACCTTGAAGGCTGACCAAAAACATCGTGTCACGAACTATCCTATTCTTTTTAATTACAGCAAAGACTACGGGTCCACTGCGATCGGTAATCGAACGCGAACTAGTATGTCTTCAACGTAGTAACTTAAAAATGGAGTTAAATAGGTCAATCAATCAGTAACCAGCAGGTATTTGCGAGTCATTAAAAGTCGTTCGCGCGCGGGACAAACACATTCCGATCTCTGTATTTTTAAATTAAGAGATTTCTGCATAGTTATCTGCTATATAATATAGGCCAGGAAGAGCCCTTTTAAATCCTTTTTACAGAAATGTATTACGACAATCGCAGAAAAAGTTGTATTCATTTGTCTGAGCGAAACTACGCGTGTGACATACCTCACAGCTATGCTAATCGTGCATTTTCGGAATTTCAATGTTTTTTTCTTGCGTATTAATATCTCATTATCATTTATTAAACGCTGACATGCTGAAACGCTAAATGATGGCAAAGAATACAACCATATTTTTTTGTTTTTGGAATATAGCATAGTTTTTTTTGCAACCATGGGACATGCAAAAAACTCGTGTTGAAAATACACCCAAACACATAGACCATTAGAAAAATCATAATTTCAGCCGAATGACGTCCACTGCTGAACAAAGGCTATCCTTTGACGCCATCTGTTGCAACGGGGTATTTAACTCCCTCCAAGTCGTCGTGCCCAAACCCTCTCGTGCTGAGAGGAGGACTGTGCCCAGCAGTGGGACGCAAATAGGCTGTAGTTATTTATTTATTTATTTATTATCAGTACAAATTAACACTTACAGCTAAACTTAACGTGCTAATCTATAAGAATTATACATTTGGAACCTGATTATTTATTAGCATCTGGTATGGAGCTGGCGGTTACTATTGCCTCTTAAGAAGCGGTTGGCCGATGAGAAAAAAACGGGTGCCATCTATTTGGCATAATTCTTTTTGTCCGAAACTGTTTACGCATAACAGGCTTCGAATAATTTATCTACGCCGAATCTTGACTTTGCCGAATTTTTATTAAGCATAATTCTTTATTGGCCGAATGGGTGTTTACCCGAATATTGTCTTGGCATAATGTTGACTTGGCCGAATTTTATTATGCATAATATTGTTTGGCATAGTAGTAATTTAGCAGAATTTGGATAGGCCGAAATATTGTCCGAATTTATGTCCGAAACAACAATTTATGTAGGGACGGTGTGCGGTACCACCCAAAGTTTGGAGCAAAGCCGACTCGCATAGGTTAGGTTAGGTTATTTTTTATATAAGTAAACGAAATTATCAGTTAGTTAAAATCCCAATCCCAAAAAATCGTTATGCGAGATTAGTTTCAGCGTAAACACTATTATGCCTATACTGATTATGCAAAATCGAATTCTGCCAAAAAAAAATATGCGTAGACAAGGGGAACCGAAAAAAACATTCTGCGAGTTATAAAATATGTCCAATTGGATGTCACTGTCCAACAAAAAAATAGTAAAGTAGTAGTAGTAGTAAGTTATAGTGATATTTATGAGTTCTTATGTACTTCATTTAAAACTGACTTTTTCCCGGGACTTTAATTATTAATAACTTGATGTATCATGATGATGGTGATGATGATTATGATGATGATGAATTTGGTATCTGTCGAGAACCCATATTATTAGTGTCCGGCGTGGACGTATTTCCGCTGAAATGATGATGATGATGACCTAAGTAAGTTAATATAAGTACCTACTAATAACTATTTATTTTAATGTGTCAATCAACAACACGCGACAAAATACTTAGATTAAAAAAAAATTGAAACTTAATTTGAACCAAATTTGAATAAAATATACATCAAGCAGATAGACGTCTTCATGTATGAAATTACAATTTAAAATATCATCTTCTCAAACTAGAGTGGAAACAGTTGCATACATATTGGACATTATTCGGGGAGACTTTAAAAAAATGAAAGAAAAAGTTCATTTGAGGGTACTTCAATCTCGCGCTTCGTTTTACGAGTAACTGTCATGGAACGGGTTTAAAAAACGAATTGAGTTTTATTTTTCAATTATTCTTCACAAGGCTTTTATTTGGCCTCATGGTGAAATAGCGGCCTGGAGAAGGAAGGTTCCGATGGATACAGAGGGCGTGAGACTGAGAAGATTGGTGTACCTGTTCCTTGGACCATTCATCAGTCAGGCGGGCATCATTCCTTGATGATCCTGATAGATGGTATTTTGTTTCCTTATTAGGTTCTTGACAGGCTATTATGAGAGACAATGTAATTATATAAGACTATCAATCTCCTTACATTACGGCGTACATCGGAAATAGCCAGGGAGCTTCAAATTTTCATACTTCGCCTGCACAGCGCCATCTAGATGTGGCTCATGGAGTTCAAATTTGTATCCAGGCTACCTAGGCAGCGACATCTATTATGGCATTTAACATTATTTCGGCCGTACGCTGATTTGTTTGGTGGTTGTCATTCTAAGTTTACCTTACTTCTTCTATGCTATTATTTCTCAATTACGTAAGTAATTAACTTTCAAATATATTTTGGTCGAACGTTTAATAACTTCCAGGTAAAAGCTTTTATCGTATTTTTCATCATATAAATATTTCAATATTTCCTGCGAAAAAACCTACGCACGAAATATCCTTTATTAGCTCTCCGTGCCCTCGTAAAGCGTGTGAATGAAATTCGCCGACCTTACCCAGTCTAGATGAAACCCTACGTAAGTAATTTACTTTTTATGCTTTTGAATTAACTTAGACTTTGTTTAAATTTCGTCACCTTTCGTTTTACAGTTTTTATTTTGATAACGTACTTACTTAATAAAATTTTACGCCTGATGTTTCATTTTATTTTTGGGGGGGTTTCTAATATTAATGCTTTCTTTTTAGGTACACACTTATAATGGAATAATTTCTTAAAAATACTTAAGTTGAGACCGTATCTCCAATAAAAAAAAACAAGTAAAAATTATACCTGTTCTTGTTTCACATTAAAACTATGTTACGACAATCCGAGCGATAAAAGCATTATGACCTCATCTCTCTAACAATAGTAAGGAAATTGCACTATCAACTGCAACATTCTACTTTTCTCTATCGCGAGCGATTACTTTGTTAAGGGCCGTAAGGTCGGACGTGTCGGAACCTTATTACCGGCCGCGCGGAATGACTTCGGAACTCGACTTCTCCAACTGGCTGCAATTTCAAACAAAGTTCGAAAATGGAACGTTACGAGATTCTTAATTGAAATAGTTGAGTCTTCGAACGCTAAAAAAACTTTCAATTTTCAAATCTCGAACGTAAATTGGCTGCCAGTACTCACCGAGATTTATCAAGTTTAACAGACGTAGATACCGTGTTTTTACGGTAAATATGAAATCTAGAATACAATGTAAGTAATGCAATTTCTTTGTATTTGTACCGTAAGGCTAATAAAAAAGAAATGAAATAGCAGCATAAATGTTTTGTTTTATTCTAAACGTTTCAGAGTTCTTGGAGACATTCAAAACAGCATTCGAATTTCAAATTATGTTATGCTGAGTCTAGGTGAGTGACACCGGCCTTGGGCGTTTTTCAGCGACACCAACTAAATACTAGCCGGCGCTTGTAAATAAATCTAAAAGTGGGTTCGTCTTCTTCATACATCTTTAATGTGGTGTTATTTATGTTCTCAGCGGCGTACCAGTACCAGCGGCTTTATTCTCTGAAATGCCCGGGAAAGAAAAATGAAACAAGTTTTCGCATAAATAAAAGTTTTACCTTAGACGTCTCCGTGATGACGCGCAAACATTTTCGTACATTGCTCTTATGAGTTGCGGCCATTTTGTTTTTAATGTTTTCTTTTTAAACGGCAGGCTATTAAGGAAATGCTTCGTGGAAAGCGAGGTTGGTTTTTACGCTAAAAGCGAGGTTTATTGGATACTTTCAGCAACTTTTCCGAGTACTATTTTGTACTTAATGTTGTAGGTTTAGTCAAGCTCTCGCTTTAACGGATTTTTAAGCAGCGTATGTAAGTTTTTTATCGATACTGAAAAATATTTTTTGTTTAACTACTTATGGGTATAAAAAAATACCAGTGCCTTCTAGGACAGCTAGTATTAAACGACTTACCATTGAAAATTTATTTTCACCGCCAAGGCGTCAATCCTTATAAAAATATCCTTTTCTCTATACGGGGCCAAGTATAAAACGCTGTGACGATATTTCACCCACAGAATCAGATATCGATTATAAGCATGTTTTTCAGATTGTGCACCTGTTCTACGACGGTTTTTACAAACTTGATCTTCGGCCGCGATCGGGGGCGCTCGGCTGTTCCCGTGCAACTTTTATTGGCTGAAATGTTGGCATGGCGCCTGCGATTGAAACTTGTTCTGTTGCGTCGTGAATGACGAATATATTGCGTTTGGACGCGGGAAGTCGAACAGGATGTTTGATATATGTATATTTGTAAATGCACTAAGCCTGTTGGTTGTTTTGACCCAATTTATAGCTGAGTGGGTAATTTTTTGGGTATACAAAAGCGAGAAAGTTTCGCAGTCTCTTAGGTCTATATACTGAGTTGATGTTTTATCAATAATATCGGTAGTAGAATGAGGATAATAAAATGTAAACCCAAAGAATTAAAAAATAAATATAAATGTCAATGGAGGGAGAATATCGCTCACAGAACTGATGACTAAAGAAGGCAAGAAGTTCTCAAATGGTGACAGCCTATTGTAAGACGCGTTGACAGTCCTGAAAGATGGAGTGAGGACCTGATAAAGATTGCGAGGATACGATGGATGCGGATTGTGAATCGTGGAGGACGAGTAATTCATCATTTGACTTCTTTCGACTGATGATGAAATTGACCTCTATATCACCTGATGGAAAGTGACGAGGAGGGCAAAGTGTAGCTCACTGGGTCAGTAAATACCTATTCACGCTAGTCTTAAATACCTCTAGATTGTAACTGTCTGGGAAAAGAGAGGATCAAAGAAAGATCCATTCCTTAGCAGTCCGCATAAGAAATGATGATGCAAAGGTTTTGTTCGAATGAACGGTGTATCAACTACAAAGGAATGCAAACTCTCCTAGTAAATAGTTACCTAGTAAACATCCTCAATGACTATCGGTGAAATCAAAACAACAAAGGCATCGCGAAACACAAATAAAATTCTCATTCTGATTCCATCATAACTTTATTTGCTCTGTTTGCGCAAACTCATTGTGAGACAGTAACTTTCTTCTCGAAATTAAGTAAAAACGAAATTAAAAGAAGCCAAGAGGATTTCTTGTGAAAAAATTCTAATGAACAAACTTTTGAATTAGTTGCTGAGCGTGGGGGACTTGACACCGCTTTACGCTTTAAAGAGTTTTTTTTTTGTAAACATCTTTGGACGGGACTCTAGCATCTTTAGTCAAAATAAATTAGGGATTTTTAGAAAATAGCTACTAGCTCTGAAACTGTGACGATATTATGACGAAAAGTAATTTAACAAAAATCGAGTTATAATTTTAGTACAGCCTTCAGAATGAACTGCGTTGCGAAACAATCTTAGGCAATTTTTCATCTCAAGGTCATCTTCTTTAAATAACTTGGATTAGGTGGAACTTGCAATCAAAATTACTTTGCAAACACATGACAGGCTGATGGCCTTGTTTCCACAGTGGTCGCCTTTCAGCTGGAATGATAATGAATGATGATAATGGATGATGATGTGCACTTGACTACACAATATACACATATGTGTCAGCAGCAGTATATCGAGGGCTATATCACCTTTGCAGTACCGACATTGACCTAATTAGGTTTTTTTCTAATACGTATCCACATTTCATCAATATTTTCTTAACTGGCGCCCAACTTGGGGCCAAGATTGTGCATGTATTTTGAACTCAGCTATGTAAAATCCGTATTATAAAATCGTATTCGAAGAAGAAAGGGTATATTTTCGACTGTTCTGTATTTTTCAAAGAGAGAATTGATCGTGCATATAAAGTTTTTATTTAAATGACTCAAAATAGCAATTGCAACGTAACTCTAAAATCGAAGAATGTATTGTCAAAAGCGCCCGATTCCGGCCGAGGACTCCCGACGTCTCTCGAAGTTTCCAACTTTGTTGACACATTCCGTTCGCAGTGATTAAAGCGAAAACAGTTTATTCGTTTAGGACTTCCCGATTCGTTGTTTAGAAATTTCAGGTTTAATTTGTTCTGTTAGACATTCTTGTTTACATTTTCTGTTATTCGGGAGATGATGAGAACTTTTTTCAAATCTCTGGAAAGATTTTTCATTTTCAAAGTACTAACTAAAGACCATGGGCAAAATGTCCCCACCCACCAACAGAAACGAAACATGTCTCACGTCTCTCACTCTCGTGTTGAGAGGAGGCCTGTGCCCAGCAGTGGGACGCAAATAGGCTGTAGTAGTATAATTCCTTTTCAGTAGTCAAAAATTAATGATTAATACATAGATTCAATATTTGGCTTTACGCGGTTGACAAAAATGAAAAACTTTTTTCATACAGCTGAAATGACAGCAGAATACTTTAGAGCGTTACCTATGCGCTCAAATGTAAAGGGTGATGCGATTCAGGGCAGGTCGGCGTGTGATTGGCCATTACCCCCCACTGGCGCCACCTGGGGCCTGGTTACAACAATCCTTTATTCAAAAAAGGCTGAAGGCTTCTTGCTTGATTATTTTCAGGGACATTTGTCTTTTTTGTCTCGAAATTTTACGAATTCCTACGATATTTCGTCGGAATATTTATTCCATAGTTCAAGTGAAAATAATACGGATTTTTTTGAGTCAGTAGGTAGGTAGTTTATTTAGTTTATTTATTATATGAGTTATGACTATATATTTATTATTATGTACGTTTATATTTATGATTTCTGGTATGTATGTATTTATAATATATAACATATGGTCATTACGAGCACCGCCTACCAACTTATCTCTTTTACTTGATATCCACTACCCAAAGGTTGTCTGGGAGAGATCGCTCTATTGGCGATAAGACCGCCTGCTGTATACCTAACAACATGTTTCCTGATCTTTTTTGTCCTGTTCTTTTTTTCTCTATTGTGTGGTGTTCAATAAAGAGTATTTGTATTGTATTTTGTAGGTATTTTTAAAATTAAGCAATTTTACTTGTATATTAAAAAACCCGATCTGCGAATTATTTATTTACACATTACACCAAACCTAGGCTCGTACAGTCAGCAGCAGACGTAGATAAGCTGTCCAGGTGTTCAAAATGACCTACACACGCCCTTAACGTCTTAAGTGTGTAGGTCATTTTGAACACCTGGACAGCTTATCTACTTCTGCTGCTGACTGTACTTATGACACTTGAATCAACCAGAGAGATCCGAAGAAAACCCTTTTATACTTTGCAGATTTGAAGTCAAAGTAGCGTGCCCCTGCTCAAATTGTATAAACAGCCGCAACAGCCCCAGTTAATTTCCATCAAAATCCAAACTTGTCTCGTTACTGGGCGCATTAGCGTTATTTATCGTCCTCGGTATCAGACGTCAGTCAACTTTTCCCATCGCCGTGAAATATGGCCCGATATTAGCCGCGGTCCACTGCCCTGACGCTGCTGAAAGGTTAAGCCACTTTGGAAAGTAGGTTAGGTTACTGGCTAGTTACAATCTCTATAGTTCCATAAAAAAAAACTTCATCACAATTGTTTTTTTTTGTTCAAAGCATGAAAAGGCTTATGTTACTGGCCAGTTCATTTGAGACTCATAGCCCTGTAGCCTTTAGTCAATAGAGAATAAGTAGTCAGTTGCAGGTCGCGGCTCGTAACTTGAGGGCTGAGCAAAAGTAGAGGGGATTACTGCGCATGTTTACGACTGAAGGGCCAATAAGCGTGCGCGCATGACAAAGCGCTTCCTGCGTCCCGCGCCCCTTTGCCGATGAGACCTCATCCAAGGCCAAAATCAAGATCCTTGCCGATGCCTGTATCTTGTATCATATTGTGTGTATGCATGTGATTTTCATTTGAATGAATGGCGTCAAGCAAGACTGTGACGGGGTGAGGCGGGGGACGACGGAAATTCAGACCGATAGGTGACAATTTTTATTGCGTGACTGTACTTTACAATTACTATGCGAATCGTACTAATGAAGTGAATCCCATCAAGGGTGGAAGTCCACTGCAATAGTAACGCGATTATCTGGAACAATACACTATGACGTCTTAGCAAGGGTAAAAGCGTATAGCGTGCTTGGACCAGTTCCTAACCCGAATGACTCACATTTGCCTTTGACCGGACGTCACTATTTAGTGGTGACCAAATGATAGCGCGATGTAGATGACAGCCAGCGCCATCTAGCGAAGACCACGGTTAACTTTGGTTCAGGGTGTTACAAGACTTTAAAAAATTCAATAGGTACCATGTACAGTAGGCAAGAGTCCAGATGTTAACAGATCGATCTGGACAGCTAAATTAAATAAATAAATGATTTCTCAAACAAAACGTTCATTTTATTCAGGAAACTTCGTGTAGGTAAGTAATTTATCACGAACACCTTTCCCGTATAAAACGTTACACAACAAAGCTCGCTAAAAGCGCGTCAAAGCGCCGTGACAGGATTGTGCCAACTTAAAGGAAAACAAAGATGGCGTCAGTTCCGGTGCTGAACAAGTTCGCATTTAACTGAATTAAAAGCTCCGTACAGTTGTATCTTGCTAACGAGCCTGCACGTAAGTTTTGAGAGCTTATTACGTGTCGACATTTTACTGTTAGAAATTAGGGCCCAAATATGCAAAAAAAAACTCAGTTTGTATTGTGATTTTCTTATAAGTACTTATATCGTGTTTTAACGTTTCACGCTAGACTAATAAGTATGTAGATTTCTCCTGACCCTATTTTCCAAACTAAATAAATATCTATTGCCACTTTGCCTTTTAATTACTCGTACCAGTTCCAGTTTTGACAGTCAACCATACCAATGTAGTTTTAATTCAGGTTCAGATTTTCTGTATATCATTCAAGTCCCAAAAAATGATATAGGTTATTTACACGGTCCCAACATCTATATTAATAATAAAGTCTGCAGAAGAAGTCGTGTCTAAAACTTGAAAATTAAAAGAAACTATCAAGTCGTGGGGACTGTATAAACGATACTGAACACAAAAAAAAACGTTTTTTAGAAAAAAAATCTGTGTGTATGTCCAGATTTAACTCGAAAACTACTGTTTATAACACTGGTCAACATATAGGCTACTTTTTATCCCGGAAAAACGCATAGTTCCCGCGGGAACGCTATTTCCGAATTCCACGCGGACGAAGTCGCGGGCAGAAGCTAGTTCACTTTGAGTGATAGAGACATGATAGCGATATGGAACCGGTCTCCTTGTCACGTATTAGAGCAGCTCGGCGAAGCCTATTCGGGGAGTTAGCAAGTTTCCTGCGCTCGAGTTTGAATCTGGCACTGCTTTTACACCTTCTGCGCATAATTAGGGACATGGAGACGTATCCAATCTGTCAGACGGAAACAAACTGTGTCACTATCTACACACGCAGCGAAAATATGTTGGGCTACTAAAGTTTGAAGTTTGAAGCCGTGGCCTAGTGGTTCGACCTACCGCCTCTCATGCAGAGGGTCGGGGGTTCGATTCCGGCTCGCATCTCTAAGCTTACCTATGTGCGAAATTCAATTTGAATTTACCACTGAGCTTTTCAATGAAGGAAAACATTCGTAATTCAAAGATGTGTGTGAAGACCCCAATCCGCACTGGGCCCGCGTGGGGACTATATAGCCCAAACCCACTGACAAATCTTTGTTTCGTTTCTCTCTAGCCTTGCGAATTTAGCGCGTTTGTTGAAACACTCAACAGAATGCATCAGTGGCGCCCTCTCGCAAGTGTTAATTAAATCTACAATAAAGATCCAGGCAAATATTGAATTAGCGGGCGACGCCGCGGGTGTTCGTTAGCTAGCGACATGCGGGGCTCGTTAAAGTTTGTCTTCAAATACAGGTTCTCAAGTTTTTGCAGGAATGTTTGGAGTTAGTATTTATTTTGCTTTTTGGGGACTAGCTTTTTCTAAAGATGTTAGTAACAAATCAATGCCATCAACAAAGATGAAAATATTTACACAGTACCTACTGTGTGTGCGTGAGAGAGATTGTAGTAAAAGTAAACGGACTCGTGAAAATATGGAAATGGTCAAAAGATTAAAAAAAGGTTTGGATATTGTATTGAGTATCATTATAATAATTATTATTTATTGATTTATTACTAATATATGAGATAAAATTATAAAAGTAGTACATTGATACTATCATTGCCAGATTTCTGCCAACAGTAGCATAAACACACACATCCGTGAACTGTAGGTACCAGTCACACGATGCCAGTTTCATTGCGAGGTGCAAGAACAACAAAAGTGGCTTCGGAGGATATTACAGGCCGGCTAGACAGGAAACTCTGCGCAGAACGTTTAGCAAGCCAATAACGTGGTTACTGGCTGGTTTTGAAAAGCAAGCCATTTCATTTATGACTTCTATTTGGTCGACCATTTGGAAAACCATTAAAATAAATCGTCGCTTCCCATTATGCGTAATGCCTAATATTTTCATCCGTTCATTGTGAAATTTACTAGCAGTAAAGTAAACCGGAAACTTGGTTCTTGGTGGTATCTAATCATTAGTAATCATAGCCAATGAAAACTATACACGGTGGGTCAGAAAATATGGCAAATAATTAACCCACCGTATCGGCTATCGAATATGTTTATATGGGATTGGTTGTGTGAGCGAACGCCTGAATCCTATACAAAATATTTTTTTTTACCAACTCAAAAAAAATTAAAGACCTATACAATATACTTAGAATCGATAGCCGATACTGTGGGTTAATTATTTGCCATATTTTTTGACCCACCATGTATACGTTTGGTAAAAAGGTCTATGTTATTTGTCCAACTGACATTAACATATCACCAAACTTTTGAAAGCCCTACCTACTTATATTTGCATAAAATGCAAAACGTGTTCATCATTTTAACTACGTAATGAATCGAACAATGATCCACTGTTATAAACGCAATACATTTCTATGGACTCCAATTAAACAATTTCGAACACAAACAATTCGAATTCAAATTTGGAACGATCCCGGCTGCGCCAATCGCAAATAATTAATAACTGCTCGCTTGTTCATTGGACGAGATAATCGGATGAACGGAACGGCTTTTTGCGAGTTTTGTTTTTAAACGGCGATTCTTTGTTTGCCTGCCAGTGTTTTTGAATTTTTGAAACGAAGTTCTTTTTAGGGACATTGTTTGCTTTTGAAATTTTGTGTTTTTTATTTCGAAGGTCACCTGGAAAGTCATTCATAATTATTATCATATCTGAACTTCGTTATTATTTTAATACTTTTGATTTATGTCGACTATCGGCTGGCTGCGATAAAATAGAATACTCGTACGTTAAAAAAAATGCAGTAAAATAATTCTAATACGGGCGAGCTCAATATAGGGTCAAAACGTTGTGATTGTGACGATATTTTACCCACAGAATCAGGTATCGGGTATCTAAGCATGTTTTTAAGTATTTAATTTTTGCAAGTTGATAAAAAAAAATAGTATGGGACTCAGGTATCGCTCACACCATCAATCAATCCCATACCTTTTTTTTAACAACTCGAAAAAAATTAAAGCTTTTTTTTAGGGTACAATTCTTTTTTTCTTTTCCATTCGTACCTTTATTCCCTAGGTCGTCTATTACTAGTCTAACCCACACACACACACACACACGTCTCCGTCCGTCAACGCGTCACGCACACCACCGCGCGCTATCGCGTGCTACTTCATTTAACCCCCACTACATCTAGTCCGCTTAATCGCTCGGAAGGGTGAGTTATAGGTTATAGGGATGCCTGTCAGCGGCGGAAGGGTTAAGCTGGTCACGAATGTGTCAAGAAGTTAAGAAAAACGTAAAAACAGGGGACTTTTCAGGGGTTTGGAAAACAAGAACTAGGTACCCATGTAACGAATAAAATATTGGACATACCTCCAATGATGGACACCCTAAGTCTTATGACTAAGGGTTGATTTTTCAATCGTCGGATAAAATAAATGCTTTTTTTTATCTGACGATTGATAAATTAGCCCTAAGTCAGGTTAAATTCCAAACTCTAACATAAATCTGGCCTGTCAATGACTAGAGAGTTTTTTTTTATGTCGATGGTATAGGCAAACGAGCGCACAGCCCACCTGATGGTAAGTGGTTACTGCGGCCCATGGACACCGAAATCCTTTGATCCCCCATTAAGAAACCAAAGTTCACCGGCTGCCTACCGGACGGAACACAACAGTGCGAGCACTGCTATTTGGCGGCAGGTTAGCGGGGAAAGAGGGTTTACCTAAGTTCTTTGAAACAAAAGATCAATTTCTCCAAAAATTTTTTTCGGCAGTCGGTAAGCCTTAAGAGGCCTACCCTTATGAGGTCAGCTCAGACCAATTACCATATAGCAACAGCAAATCCAGCTCCTTGACGTAGACGCTAACGATGGGCCTCGTAAGAAAGCTCAAACTCACTCAGAAGACAATGGAGAGGGCTATGCTCGGGGTATCCCCGCGTGATATAATCAGAAATGAGGACATCCGCAGTAGAACTACAGTTAAAGCCCGAAGAATTGCGAGCCTTAAGTGGCAGTGCTGGACGGGGTACGTTTCTCGCAGGACTGATGACCGATGGGGCCGGAAAGTTCTGGAGTGGCGTCCGCGAACCGGGAGACGAGCTGTCGGTAGGCCTCCAACAAGATGGAGCGACGACCTCGTAAAGGTCGCGGGAAACCGCTGGAAGCACAGGACCGGTCTGAATGGTGAGCCTTGGGGGAGGCTTGTGTCCAACAGTGAACCCCTTTCGGCTGAAATGATGATGATGAAGTAAAGCCCATCCCCACATTTCCTCCGTCTCTCGGTCTTCAATGCTATCCAGAGGTAACCAAGCGGTGCCGACCCCAGTTCCACTTTAATAAGGCGAAATTTTCACACTAATGTAGAAAATGACGTTATTGTGTGAAAACTGAAATGGTGTACGGAGGCCAAATTTCAAAGTTGATTAGTCCATCAAAATGGGATCTATGCAACACAACTCATGTTATGAATGATGTGTGTGTGTGTGTGTGTGTGTGTGTGTGTGTGTGGTATAAGTTAATGTCAATATATTTAAGACTAGCCGCTAACCGCGACATCTTGCATCTTGCACCAAACCGGGCGTCCGAATTACGAATATTATTCGATGACAGAGCGAAAATTTTATGGTCCATTCGATAACCTGCGGGGTTAATGGCGAGATTCAAATCTTCATTTATCCAAATTATTCGCTAGTTCCAGTCTAGAAGTTCCAGAACTAGTACACAGTGTGTGGAAAATCCCGGCCGCGCCTGTATAACTCTGGCCTGTATATTTTCTATATACACACAGTTCAGTAGTTCTGTTCAGCAGTATCTGAAAGAGTACTTAGGTAAACATCTAACCATCCCTCCATTTATAGATATCTACTTCATTACTTTCATATTACATTTATTTTATTAATAATAGACTTAGCGGCAACGGCTTAAGTGCTTCGTTGCGCGCCTTCTTAGTTGTGTCCTGCTATACATAGCTCTCATTCCGTGTAAGACAAAAGCTAGACGCTGTGTCATTGACGTTGCTCTGTATATGTATATAAAAAGCGCTCGTCTGTTTGAGCATACTTTTTGCTCGTCCGTCGCTTCAATTAATTAATTATACTGACACGCCGCCCCCAGACTGGAAATTAATGCATTTATGGACAAAACTCGACTGCGGCGTCCGTACAAACATAAACTTGATACTTATTGGCAACGAAACTTTTATCGGTAAGGTAACAAAAAACGCGGGATATCGGTCAGCTTCTTCGAGAAGTCAACACCATATCAGCCGAAATACGTCCATCAGAGTTCGAGACACGCAGCCTGCGACGCCACCACCACCACAACAGCCTATTTCCGGCCCACTGCTGGGCACAGGCCTAAGCTCCTCTCATCACGAGAGGGCTTGGGCTGTAGTTCCCACGCGGGCCCAGTGCGGGTTGGGGACTTCACACACCACATCCACAGCCTGCGACAGCGTAGGGTGAATTTAAAAATCCGCTAGGGGTGCTAAAGGCGTTCATGGAAGTACCTAATAACTGGAACTACCTCTTTTACCAAATTCTGTGCCAGGTGCGTGATAGTGAGGGTAGTAAAAAGCTTGTATCTCTCTCCATCTAACCTTGAAACGAGAGGTAAAGACAAACGAAGCTTCGGGCAAAATTTTGGGCACACCAAGGAATTGTAAACGAAAACGACCTCTGGGCTCACTTTAAGCTCAATTTTTATACTCTCTTCAGATGTACCAAAAATAAATAGTAAATGTGAACCGATTTCGATGTTCGAAAGGTGAGTGAGTGAACTTGACATTGACATCGCAGTCTGTCGGAGTTTGGAGGCGGTTTTTTTTTTTATTTGTTTTTTTTCGCCTACCAGGAATGTTTTCTACGGAAACCGGCACGGACAAAACTGAATGAAACCAGTGCAAATTGACCCACCGCTGTCTTCTGCCATAAAAGCAAGCATTGCAGAATTACCCGGAGACCCCTAGACTGGACGAAGTTACGACTTCTGATTGTTGAAGTTTTTACGAGATAGTGAAATAATTTATTGTTTGTCATAAATGTACTGCGAGTGAATGATAAGTGGTAATTTATGTTTACCGCTAAAGTTTACCTTATTTATGAATAAACGGTAATTTTGTCTGAGGGGAATTTTACTTGATAATTTCCTAGTTAAAAATGCGACAGTTTATTTAAAAAAAAAACAACTATTAACGCAAATAAACTAGAAGTTGTCGTCAATAATCGTCATTTTATGAATTATAATGAAGTCAAATTATGCGAGCAAATGCCGTATAACGGACCTGTCAACGGATTCAACGGAGCCCAAGATTCAGGCCCAGCCTAGTTGGGGATCCACGAGATAATTTCTATTATAATTTGTAACCAGTGTGCCTTGTTAAATAAATAAATATTATTATTATTTGTTGGTACATTTTCATGTCACGGGCCCATGGGGACCCGGTCATTCGCATTCATGGACCGAAGCCAACATGAAGAGGCTTTTGGTACCTTTTACTATAAATGTGAGATGGCCGCAACTGTGGAGATCTGTCCTCCCAATGCAACATGAGGCTGTACTGGCGGACAGCCCTCCCCAGTTGCCAAACTATTGCCGAGGACGGAAGAGACTTGGAGTGGGCTATGTGGATGGGAGGTGTGGACTGGAAAATCGGGCTATGGGGTGAGATAACGGTCATCTGCCTGATCAATATCTCACAAATTGAAAGCAAGGCAGACGGCGACTCACCGCTTACGCACTAGCCAAGAGGCTAGCCTTCGTGGGCCCCCTATACAGGCCACCGCACGGGTGGCGAGGGAGCAACACTGATGTAAGCAGCTAAGGGTGTGGAGAGGTGTGCACCGGTTTCGCCATCGCGGGTCGCGCCTCGTGCGCACCCGGAGCGGGTTTCCCCGTTATTACGCAGATTGAGCACTTCCACCCTTTCAAGCATATACCTAGCTCCTGCGCTCCACTCTGGGCGGCCAACTAAGGCAATCCAGAGGCGGGGGAGGTGTGTAGCTGTGTGTATGTGTGTGTATGGCGCATGTGTGTGTGTGCCCCCAGGAGTCTCGGGTGCGAGGTGTCGCCGCTCACCATCGGCCCACCACAGGCCGCCCTGCGCTGACTGACTGCACCGGTGGTACAACACCAGGTGGGCGATGGGGTCGTCACATCCCTATTATTATTATTACAAAACGTCTACCTGAGAAGCTCAGAAAGAGTTAAGTAAGACTAAGAGCTGTGTCAATAATAACAGCTTTCAGTCCAAAACATTCTCGAACAATGTTTCATATGAGTGACTTAATTAGATTGGTACCTACCCGTATTTCATAAAACTACGCATACCTATCCAATAAAACTTTTAATCGTTTGCATATTAAAATCCCCTAAGCCGTAAATAGTCGTCACGTTATCGCTGCGCGATCGCATCGGAAACGTGACGTTCGAATTTTAAATTTCCGCCGTTGACCGCGCTCGTAAATCAATGTGCACGCGCAATTGAAAGGTAGACCGTACTACAGATGCAGCTTGAAAAAAAATATTAAAAATATGTATAATTTCAATTTTACAATATGAATTTAAACGTGTATCTATCATAGTTAATAGTAGAAAGTTAAAGGGTGTTTAAACATACATCTTCACTTTGTAGTCCGTAAAAAGTAAAATTAAATTATCGCTCTAAATTAGGTAGGTACAGCTTTCAAAAAACTGCCAAAAATAAGTGGTAAGGTAACTAATTTCTATAAGAAATCTAGCTAACCCCGCGGCCTTAGTACCGCCTTAGAATTTCTTTTGGTATGAAAAATAGCTTACTTCCTATTCTCAGACCTACTGAACATACACTCCAAATTTCATAAGAATCGGTCGAGCCGTTTCGGAGGAGTTTGGTTACAAACACTGTGACATGAGAATTTTACATATTGATTGATTGATGACGCTTAAAAACTCAGGAACTGGGCGACCGATCTTTGCTCGGGTGAAATAGCTAAAACCGAGTTTCCTCAGATATGAGACTTAGCTTAATCGATTTGTCGCCTCCCGATCGATACCTACTCATCCCTCTTACAATAAATCCACTCGAGAACATTAATGAAGCTCATGGCACATACAAATAAGAATACCTACCTACCTATCTAATCTGTGAACTGTGACTTCAGAAAAATGTTGAATTTCTTTAAAAAGAACTCTTTTTGAATTCATCATGGTCAAACAAAACCAAAGTCAATTCGATTTTGCCTCATTTAAATCAGTAGCATATTTTAACAATCAGAGTGAAGAGTTAACTTCATTAGGTACTATTTTTCTTCCGTTTTTTTTAATCAATCGTTCAAATTTGCAAAACTAATCGCCCGGCGATTTGCACAGGAGACAGAAACAAGATGGACTTTAATAGCGCCGTTTTATTTGGAATTCGTTTTATCATCTTAGTCGTGGCCCTTACCAAGAATCACGTAAGTATAAAATGGTTAAAACCGACAGAAAAATGCCGATTGCTTTAAGACCATTTTTCTCAAATCAAACATATTGCTATATATCACAGGCTATATTTAGAACACTTAAGAGTAGGTAACAAAAACCAACTTCAGCATACATACGCCCGAAATAAGTGTTATTAGTACATTACAGACCCAGGGCGGTGAATTCGTTAATGTCCCCAGATCGCAGGTGTTTGTGGCCCGAACCTAAGGTGAGGGCCATAAATATGCGATCAGGGGCTTTACGAATTACCGCGCGTGATTTGTCTAAAGTTTTACGTCTTGCCTTGGCCAGGAAGTGAGATTTTCTCCCCGCGTAGCGTAGTAAATGCTATTATAGTACAATACTACAGAGGCCGGGAAGGAGGATGTTGCAGGCCGAGTATTATATACGGCCGAACGAAGTGAGGCTGAATAGTTACGAAGCCGACAACTTCCGTTCCCCGCCGATGTATGTATAGTGATTTTCTCAAACATGCAATGAAATAAATAAATAATAGTACATTATTGCAGAGGCCGCCAAGTAGCGCATTGCCGGACGAGTCAGTTAGAAGGCTGAGCGAAGCGAAGCCTTCTATTAGTACGAGTCCGGCAATCGCAATTGCGGCCGAGGTATATATAATGCTTTTCTCAAACAGCGAGGAAATACGTAAGGTCAGTCGGGCCAAGTGCGCCAGGATGGGGTAAGTGCGCCTAACATAAATATATCGAAACCTATAAATATTACTCAACTAGTAGTTGGCTGTTTACAAAGCATAAGGGCGAAATAAATTTAGGCGCACTTACCCCACATCAGTATTTACTACTTCCATGATCGTGGATGATTTGGCCATGGAAGTTGTCCTTATTACCTCCATGGATTTGTCAGTTTCGGGGCAAGTGCGCCAGGGTGGGGTAAGTGCGCCTAACACAAATATATCGAAACCTATAAATATTACTCAACTAGTAGTTGGCTGTTTACAAGGCATAGGGGCGAAATAAATTTAGTCGCACTTACCCCACATCAGTATTTACTACTTCCATGATCGTGGATGAATTTGGCCATGGAAGTTGTACTTATTACCTCCATGGATTTGTCAGTTTCTAGAGGTGTCTCAAATAGCATCCGAATTAAAAAAAAACACACACGACAATAATGTTTTTGCTGGCCAAGGCCGGCAATGGACAGCCTCGCGTCTTCTTTTTTTGAAAGTAACACGAACATTTCCGAGCATGTTTGAGAAAAATAATATTTTATGTATAATATGTTTTAAATAAAAAAAACTGCTATACCTATGTTGCAAATATGGTTCATTTTTTTAAATAGCTGTATTGGCAGAATGTCGCAGCGAACCATAAAGTAAATATTGCTTGTAGCTTTTTTTAAATGGCGGAATGCCAAGAAGTTGTGTCACAAATATATCAAATGGAAATTGAAAAAAAGTGAGTTGCCGGCCCAGGCCTGCAACGTTTGTATGATATTTCATTATCTACCAATTGTCTAGCCGCGCCTGAAACGTGATACTTCCCAGGCTAATAAGAAGAACATAATATCAATATTTCATTGCATGTTTGAGAAAATATATGTCGCGGCCTAGGTGGCCTGTGTGAATATTTGTACTCCGTGAGCAATATCCAAGGGTGCTGATGAAAATTGGAACGCACTATGTAAGGAGTTTGTCAGTCTGTTCTAATTTCCTTGTTTCTGGTTATAAGTACGAAAGCAGGTGTTCTATTTTTGAAAATTGTTACATCTGATTTGTTACTCAAAGAAAGCTGACTTCAATCTCCTTCCCATTCCTTGGTAAGGCCTAGGCTTTACCAGAACAATTCGTAGACAAATGAAGCCTCCGGCCGGGCGCGGGTCTTATTTCCGGGAGGGACACGTTTTTTAAAACGTTTCTAATGCTGTTATCGTCTAGACTTGGTCGCGGTGTTTAAAATGAATAATTACAATATTTAAGATGGTATAAAATTGTAGGAGAGCACGATACGCACGCACACGCTAAACGTGCGTACATTTCACTGTACTATTTTGATACGAAGCGTTTGTGTATAGCACCACACAACTTAGAAGGCGCGCGGCGAAGGTCTTAAGCCGCTCCTTAAAAAAATCAAAGCGATTCAATGCTATTTGTGAAAGTATTAAGCACCTGTGTGAATCAACTTTTTTATGTCACTAGTTGCCAAGGTTACGGTCCCCTGAGTCACTTTTCAAAACTGCGATTTTGTGGGTTCAAAGCATTGATCTATTATAAGTAAGCATTCACAATCAGCCGGAGAAAAATGGCCCCGTCAAAACGGGTGCCCGAACAGCTCGGGCACCCATTTGGCCTTCGTTATAAAGAGGCGTTATTAGCATATTGGAACGTTTTTTTCTAATGTCAGTTTGGTCCATATATTTTGACATATTCTGTTAGGCACTGTTCGTCCATATGTTATTACTTATAGTCAATGGTTTAAAGCCACCAAAGGTTCTTTGTCATTTTCAACCTCTTTCATACCTAATGGTACATTTTTCAGCAACTTAGAAGTCTATGTTGCAACAGTTTTTAGAAGAAACTTCTCTCACTTTGTACCGGTCAGCAGAACCGAATAACAACAAGGAATAGTTGATTGGACCCACCACAAAGACACCTTGAAAGTAGTAATTTGGAGGGACGGGCCATGTTATCGTAGTTTAACTCTAGCTCGACCGTGAGTTCCGACTTTACACCAAAAAAGATACTTAGTATGTAACATAGAATAAAATTGATAATTAATCATTAATTAAGTCATAAAAAATAACTCTAAAATATGTATACCAAATTAAAACCAGCCAGCACCGTAATAAATAATAGAAAAAAATACAACGTAAAAAAACAGACCGTTCCAATTTCAAAATACAGTGACTCATTTTACAGCTAGTTGTAAAAGTTCGACACGTCGCGTGACGTCAGTAAGGGGAACAAGGGGAACATGGCTAACCCTGGGGAACCATAAATGTGACAAGTATTGCATGCATGTCGGAATTGCATGTCAGTTGTAACTATTACACAAAAAATGTAGCGCGTAATGGACGAAAATAATGGGTGATGGGAAAAACGTATGGGCTTAAATGTTTTGTTGACATTAGGAGTATCAAAAATGGCAAACGATTTTTTGGAGATCGTTTCGCTACTGAAGCGTAATAATGTGCGCTATGCCTTATATTGTTCTTAATCACTATATCCTTTGTTCATAGGGTAACTGCAACTGGTCAGAGGTGCAAGTTCGCCTTTGTACAGTAAAGTGTTATTTACTTACTTATAATTAGTCACTATGTGACGCCGTAGTGGCCTAGTGGTTCGACCTACCGCCTCTCATGCAGAGGGTCGGGGGTTCGATTCCGGCTCGCACCTCTAAGTTTACTTATGTGCGAAATTCAATTAGAATTTACCACTGAGCTTTTCGGTGAAGGAAAACATCGTGAGGAAACCTGCACGCATCTGCGAAGTAATTCAAAGATGTGTGTGAAGTCCTCAATCCGCACTGGGCCCGCGTAGGGACTATAGCCCAAACCCTCTTGTGATGAGAGGCCTGTGCCCAGCAGTGGGACGCAAATAGGCTGTAGTAGTAGTAGTAGTCACTATGTTATACTTAAAAAAGTGTAAGAAATTGGTGTAACAAATGAAAGCAAGGTATTGAATGTTAGAAAAAGGTGTTCTCTAATGTCCAGAAGAAGTTTCATAATTACTAAGCGAAAAGCACATTATTCATTCTTAAAACACTCCAAGCAACCAAAACAATATCGAATAACGATTTAGAAAATAAAATCTTGACTTCCATTAGCTAAATTGGAAACAAAACTCCAATCGCGACAAGATGGCGATTTAGATGAAATAAAAATACATTTTTAATTCGACGACATCCATTTTCGTAAATCGAACGCGTCATCAATTAAATTACTTACCCTATTGTGACGTACAAAAGTGTGCTTTAATACAAACTTACTTTTTACATCTGCGTTTAGAAAAAATGCACCGTAATTATACTAGCTGAAGGCTCTTGCAAAATTATTCAGAAAATTTGTATTTAGGGGAGACGGGGCAAGGAGACGTACAGAAATTCCCCCAATTCTTACGGAGGGGAAGTTGGGGCTATAAAGAGGGCCTCGTGGGACTGGCTGTATGCAACCGATGTGTTCTTGCATTCTGCTCAACTGTTTGTTTTGGTACGGGGGGCGAAACGTGTTTTGAATTTGGAAGAATACATTGAGAATTTTAAAACGGTGCTTTATGAATTTTATAGTATTGTTTGCTTGAAGTTAATGAAGGTTTTTATTAGAGCAGATGTTTTCTGACTAATTATTCATTCAGTTCATGCATTTGCCCTTTTAAATTATTTAACTTACTTATACAAATGAATACATTATAATCCAAACCTTTGTATCCAAAAATAGCTTAAATCATTAAATTCTGGATTTATCATAAAAACAATATCACACAATATTAAAATGTGTACTTTATAATAAAAGACCAAGTCATGGGTCCGGACCCAAGAATCACTTAATCTCAACTGAAATTGACAGATCACCTGTCACAGCCCTGACCCCAATGACGGAATGATCAGGTCCACTTTACATCAATCCACTGGGGACGATACACTAAGCGACAAGTCTTTATTGCGCGTTTTAGAGGGGGCCAGGATTCCCTTAAAAACGACTTATAGTTTACTCTCTCGGGTGAACTATAAGATTTTCTGTGTTTTTTTTGTGCTGATTACATTTAACAAACGAAATAGTACATTACAGACCTAGGGTGGTGAATTCGTAAATGTCCCATAAATATGCGATCTGGGGCTTTACGAATTACCGCCCGTGGTTTGTCAAAAGTTTTACGTCTTGCCTTGGCCAAGAAGTGAGATTTTCTCTCCGCGTAGCGGGCAGAAAATCCCACTTTACGGCCCAGGGTGATGTATAGATATTGTGATGCACTAACTACTGAACGGATTTTGCATGGATAGAATGAGATAATACTTAATATCAAAATAGCACTATTTTATTTTTTTACTAGCTTCTGCCCGCGACTTCGTCCGCGTGGAATGGGGTAATAGCGTTCCCGAGGGAACTATGCGTTTCTCCGGGATAAAAAGTAGCCTATATGTTGTTATAAACCACTCCTACACCAAATTTTGTTGCAAACAGACCAGTAGTTTTCGAGTTAAATCCGGACATACATACAAACAGACAATTTTTCTACAAATCGTTTTTTTGTGTTCTGTATCGTTTATATAGTCCCCTCGACTTGATAGTTTCTTTTAATTTTCCAGATTCAGACGCGACTTCTTCTACAGAATTGTTATTAGTATAGATTCCTACAGGAGTGAAACTGCGGCGCACTTCTAATAAATTACTACGCCATGTCCAATCATTAGCCATTTCTCTCAATAAACTTCAAAAGACCGTAATCGTATTAAAAATAATAGCGTGTAATATCAAGACCACGTCGCGTTCATATATCCCCTTTCCGAATTACTCACTCGTGCCCTAAAGGTGCTATTAAGAAATACGGCCCGCGCATGCCGTAGTTCCCCTACTCGCGGAACTTTGCCACTCCGCATGCGAATTACCTCGGGGAGTCCAGAGATCAGCGCAACTGGATGATGCGTCTATATTTTTTTTAATAGCTGCATACATAAAAACGTATAACACCTACGATAATAAGTAACATGTCAGAGATTTCTTTGAAAAAAAAAAACATTAACAAAAAATACATAATTTGACTCGATCGGCTTTAGGCGCCTTCAGATACACTCGAAGCCGTGGTGGCCTAGTGGTTCGACATACCGCCTCTCATGCAGAGGGTCGGGGGTTCGATTCCGGCTCGCACCTCTAAGTTTACTTATGTGCGAAATTCAATTTGAATTTACCACTGAGCTTTTCGGTGAAGGAAAACATCGTGAGGAAACCTGCACGCATCTGCGAAGCAATTCAAAGATGTGTGTGAAGTCCCCAATCCGCACTGGGCCCGCGCTGGGACTATAGCCCAAACCCTCTCGTGATGAGAGGAGGCCTGTGCCCAGCAGTGGGACGCAAATAGGCTGTAGTAGTAGATTCACTCGTAACTGCCATTTTACCCCCGTGCACTTCCTTCCGCGCAAAATACGACAAATATCGTCGGTTTACTTATTACTTATCAATCGGCTTTGTAGTCAACCAGTGTTTGAAGGAAGTTTTTATTTTGTTCAATTTAAAACATTGTCATATTTTTTGCCAAACACGTTGGTCACATCCAGACGAATATGTCCCTGTGAACTACTGCTAAGCAACTAAAGCCGTCATGTAAACCCTGCTTCATCTAATTTTTCTTTTATTTCAAACGAGGCTCTTCAATCACTTTAAAATAAATTATTTAAAAATAGCTCTTTGTCAAGGGACGTAATTAACTTAGATGCTTAAGGATCTTTTTATCAAACACAAATGATTTTTTAAATTCAAGAGCAATCTTTGCCACCGTTATCGCCTTGAGGCATCAATGCAATTATGCCATCATGAGAATAAAAAGATTTCAAACATTTCAAGTTTGATGTGGTTTCATTTTAGAATTCTGCTGAAAACAAAAGCATTATTATTTTCAAGTATATAACAATAAACGTAGGTATTCATTATTATTGGACGACATCAAGAAACCTTTAATTTCACTACTGGGAGCTTTGCGCACAGGCCTCCTGTCACGGGTGTGTCCAAACTACAGTAAAAATTTCGACTCGTGTCTACCAACTATTATAGAGTAGTAGACTTGGAAATTGAAAAAATAAAATGAGATTGCACATTTTTGCATTTTTTTTACATTTTAATGCAAACAAGGACCCTGCTGAAATCTTTATGTATTCTTCTTTACTTAATGACAAATCTCATTATTGCCACTCACTTACCTAGGTAGCATTTTAGACGATCTTCTCGTAACAACTTTCACAACGTCCAAAAAACCGTGTAATAATTCAAGCAGCGGGGTGTCCTCGTTCCTTTTATGCGTTTTTCACCCAATCAGGTACATAACGTATTAAAAGGGACCTTTTTAACGATTCTGGGGCCATTTAACTAAATGCATTGGCAAGGAAAGGGTGGAGACTGATCAAGTGTGAGCGCCTAATGTTTTTATTCGAGCAATTTCGTCCCAACGGGCCCGTGCTATTTAATTTTCGTTTTTTATTGCCCTTGTATGTAACGTTTACTTAATTAAATGGGGTCGAAATAGAAGAATTTTACAACGCTACTAGTATAACCTTAACTAGGTACTTAACCTGCATATAAAATAAAGAACTTTTTTGGCAAAATTTTTGTTCAGCACTGTAACTTGTGTCATCGTTCATCAAACATTCAAATTGCTTAAAATATAATAGGTGAGTATCTTATATACTTCCCAGGCATTCACTTTACCCTCACCTATACCGAAATTCGTTTCAATTCAATCAGTGACTTCCTTTAATTACCTAGGGTAGGGTATAGCATGCCAAGAAGATAGGTAGGAATTACTTTCGCGATAAAGGTACCTACCTATTAGTATGTCCAAACTAGCCTCAAATAGCTCCAAAATCTAACTTAGGCTTCATCCAGCGAGAAAACCGGCACTAATGGATAGTGTTTGGTATTCCCGCGGAGCGCCTGAGCTTCAGTAAATAAAATGCATGCAATTACTTAAAAACGCAGGTCTAAGTTGAATGCAAATATAGAAATCAGACCCACGCCCCTTGGGGCAAAGAGGGAACGCAGTGGGGAAAAATATGGAGGTGATTTAAATAGGCATTTATCAATGCTGAGTAACATACTCTTGGCGCTTCTTCTCAAGCAATGGGTCTAGGAAGCGCTGGTAAATTCATTTCTGACGTGTCAAAAGTGCCTCTATGTGGCCAATTGGCTGAATAAACGATTGATTGATAGCTCAGTGATCTTGCTACCTACGAGTATAACGAATAAAGATAAATCTAAATATATAAAACTCAAAGGTGACTGACTGACTGACCGACTGACATAGTGATCTATCAACGGACAGCCCAAACCACTGGACGGATCGGGCTGAAATTTGGCATGCAGGTAGATGTTATGACGTAGGCATACGCTAAGAAAGGATTTTGCGAAATTCCCACGGGAACGGGAAAAAACGGGATTTTACATTTTAATATTTCTGCGCATACGAAGTTGCTTTCCCCGCAAGCTAGTAAGTAATAAACATTGACCTATAATAAGTAATAACATATGGACGAACAGTGCCTAACAGAATATGTCAAAATATATGGAGCAAACTGACATTAGAAAATACGTTACAATATGCCAATGACGCCTCTTTATAACGAAGGCCAAACGGGTGCCCTAGCTGTTCGGTCATCCGTTTTGACGGAGCCATTTTTCTTCGGCTGATTGAGAATCCTTACTTATAATCGATCAATTGTAATAAACAACAAAAAGCCGTTCAAGAATCGAGTTAAACACGCGGGTGGAGGGTCCCGCTCTTTACGGCTCTTTGATGTTTTTTGATCATTTCCTGTAATCTGTAGGTCAAGATCTATGCTCCGTAATTTTCGCCCAGTAGTCTCGGAGATCATATATACAATACAATACTACTATATGGTATTTTTTTCCCAACACTAATATTGTGTGATTTAGAAATAATTAAATCTGCAGGTACGATAGAAATCAGAACTTTTATACACTTTCTTTTGGTTTTCAATCTACTACTACAGCTTATTTACGTCCCACTGCTGGGCACAGGCGTCCTCTCATCACGAGAGGGCTTGGGCTATAGTCCCCACGCGGGCCCAGTGCGGGTTGGGAACTTCACACACATCTTTGAATTACTTCGCAGATGCGTGCAGGTTTCCTCACGATGTTTTCCTTCACCGAAAAGCTCAGCACCGGTAAGCTTCAGTTTTTACGAATAATTAACTCTGCCGTATTATAGATACCTCTGGAGCACCTTTATGTGACATTAATATTTATTACATTCTACTCCAAATTTCATTGCTCCTTTGCCAGAATTAAAATTATAACGAATGTAATATGTAAGTAAGTACCGTATCTTCACAGAGCGAGCTTTTCACGTTTCTTTGAGGGAGCTTTTCTGAAAGTTTTCAAGTTCTACATTTTATTGCATATACATACATAATTGTATACCTAACGTATTTCATATACTCTTTTTAAGCATTTAACATTATAGGTACTTGTTTTTTTTATCCGATCCGAAGGGAACTCTAGCTCCTATTCAACATACTTACTAGAAATATTTTAATATTTTTCCCGTCTGTTGTGCTCAACTAATTGCCATTTTGGTATTCCATCGCATGTGACAAAAGAAGAACTAAAAGTAGAAATCAAAGACGAAACTGTACTAACAAACATTCAATATTATTATAACTTCTATACTTAAGCTGAAACAACGCGAACTACTATCGAATGTAATTTATTTATTTAAACACTAGCCGTTACACTTAGAATATGCTTAGATATCTGATGATACTATACATAATTATAAATAGACGGTTATAGTTATTAGGAGTAATTAAATAACTGGTTTGACCCGTTTTAAATCCGATCCTGTGAAAATTTCGAGATAAACAGTATCCTATTTTACTTCCAGGGTCAATAGGTACCAAATTTCATTTAAACCCGTCCAACAGTTCTGACGTGAGGAAGGATACAAACGGACAAACAAACAATATTAGTGTATTAAGAATCATAATTGAATCATTTATCAGACTTAACAAACACGACGAAAATATTATAGTGAAACGAACTTAAATTATGAGATTATCAAATTCTATGCAAAAACGTAATTCGTCGTTTTTAGTTTCACTTAATCTACGCTCGATGCCAGTTTTATCATATTCGTATCTAAAGTACTGACTTTTATGTACTTTGAATAAGTAAGCGGCTATAAAATGCGCTTCAGTCACTTCAGTCTCTTCTAAAATGGCTTTTAAAAATGCTACAACGAAAGTTTCTACGCTTTCATCGTAATTTTCACAATAGTCAAAAGCCGTATCTAAAAAGTTCATCAGATCATTTCTGTATATTACTCTGATAGATTTAAAATATTTGATTTCTAGATCTTTGTAAGCGTGACCAAGAAATTTGCCAAAAACATTACCGAGCATCTCGACTCCATTTAAATTGTCATTAGTAAAAAGATCGGGTTTGTTTGTTGTACAGAATCTAACAGACTTGTGGTAAAGCATTGTTAAATGAATGTGAGCGTATTTCTCAAACCACATTTCTATAGGTAACAAACTATGCATCCATGATACAACTCTTTTGAAAATCGGCTCACATGACACGTATTGGACGTCAAAATATACTTTACTGTATTTAAAAGAGTACAACAATTCGTCTAAAAGTGGAACAACGTTGTTGTTTCTGAACTTTTTCAAAAAACATCCAATTCGATTTAGTAAGGGTTCACCCACAACTTTAAATCTCCTGCTTTGTGATTCCTCGGTTTTGCATAGCAATAAAAACTTCCCGATTAAATTGATGTAAAGAAAACAACTCCTATCTTTTATATAACCTAAGTTAGCTTCAGATGTAACTTTATCTTCAACAAATTCGTTCTCAAGAAAATCCTGAAAAACATCGTAAAAGAATGTCTCGTCCACGTCGGAACAAATATTTCCGATGTGACATAGAATAACTATAGCTTGGTTTTTATCTATTTTTAGAAAGGCTTTATAGAGTAAAACATAGAATTCACCTGCAATTTCGGAAGGTACTGACTTGATAATGTCCAGATTTTTAACTAGCCTTCTACGGTTTTTGTAATACAGTTCCGTAATGTGCGGCTTTACAGCATTCCATATCGTGTAAAAATTGCTTCCATGCTCCTTCATTTCCAAATAGCGTAGGAACAATTTAAGGGCTATTCCAGGTCTTAAAAGCGCTAGTTGCTTATAAATTGCACCTTTTGATTCTTCGTTTTTTGTTAGCGCTAGAGCTAATCGAAGCGTATTTTTCCATGTTGATAACTTTTTGACCATCTCTTCACGTAAACCCTTAGGGGTTCTTGATACTACATTGGCAATTGCCTTGACACCAACTGCTTCCCAGCCAAAAATACCTATATCTATCGGTGGTTTAGATAAATGACCATTTGCTCTGAGCGCTGCTGCAAGACTTTGCTGAGGGGTTACAGATCGACGTTCTTTGTGATCATAACTAAACATTTCCAATAGAGAAGTGATATCCTTACCTGCTAAAATTGCTAAAGATCGAGCGAAGGACTTCTTGGGATTTGACTTTGCCCATTCCCTTATTACAATGTAATACTGCTCAGCAAGTCCCCCGATTTCGGAAAAATATACCACTAACTTTCTAAAAAATTGATCGAAACAAATACGCCAACCGGAGTTTTTCAAGATCACTTCAAAATCAATGGCACTAAGGATTGATGCATCATGTCGCAATGCATTCACGTATGATGCATTATTTTGAAATATAGAGAAGTTTTCTTTAAACAGTGGTCTACGTCCTGCGCGCGCCCCGTACAAGTGCTGTAAAAGGTATTTTGATTCATTTCGATCTTCTTGTGCGGCAGCAGCGATAACGTCTATGACACCAGGGTATTTGCTGTACTGTATACCATAAGCTGCCAATGTGTTCAACAACTGATCCAATCGCTGTCGTTTTTCGTGTCCATTTAATGACTTCCCTGAATCCAGAAGTAATCTTGGCAAGCAAGACCTTAAATTAGTGCGTTCTACAGATGTCAGAGGATACTGTGTGAAGTCTGTGAAATTTTCATAGAAAGCTTTCGACATAGTCGGGTCTAGAGACTCCCCTGCCAGTAGAATCCGTAAAATAACAGCATGTAGACCTTCATCACAAGCTGCTTCTGGTGGGCTCCCGTCCAGGCCGAGATCGTGGCTCCATTCCAATAGATTATTCCACAAGTCAGGTGGCAGACGCCACACGCACGCGCGTTTCACGAGGCTTCGCACGATAGCTGCTCGTAGATTCACAGGCTCGTTTCTATACTCAGACAATAATTTAAAAAGGATTCGTAAGCTTTCTTCCCTTCCACCGGACTTACTTACAAGCACAAGCATAATAAACTGACGATTCCGCGGCAAACTCTCTGTTCTTAACCGTTTTCGGAGCTCAAGGAGCGTAAGTTCAAAACTTGCGAAACGATATTTATCAAACAATTCGTCGAGGAGTGTTCTACACTTTGGAATGTGGGTATTTTTCACGCATTTAGCTCTTTGAATGCATCTTTTTGTAATTTTACGTTTTTTAAGACAGCACCGTAGTACGTTATATTTTCGACAATCAAAAAGTTTGTCCTGAAATATACTAAATCCAGGAGCCTTTTTAAGAACCGGTGCAGCAGGTGGAGTATATGGCCAATCTTTTATTTTGTCTCCGAATACTTTATCAACAAACACAAGATTCTTTAATTTTACTCTTTCTTGTTTATCAAGTCTTTTAATAAGTGGCTCAACGGCTTTGTAATTAAACCAGTCCTGAAGGTACTCCGCTTTTGCTAGTTTTATTATAAGGTCTTTTACTTCGTCAGGGCTCAAACTATTTGCTAAAACTTTCGTGTCTAATAGCCATGCAGTATAAAGCTCAGGTTTCTCGAAGAATCTTCCTTTATGATTAAGCATTATGAATTTTGTTACATCAGGGCGGAAATGCCCAAAACTTTGATTATTGAAATATTTTTCTATGACTTTGAAGAACGTTTCCGGGTCTGGTTTGAGAATAAATTTAATATTGTTAAAGAAACCTACTTCATTTTCAAGATAATGCTTTAAAGCAATATTATCGCTTTCTAAACTTTCATAAAAAATCTTTGTCACTTGTGGAACTTTTTCGCTAAGCACTTTGAGGTGCTTTGGTTCTATTCTGTCAATGATATTGTTAAATTCTTCAAGTATGTAGTCGTTGGAACAGTGCCAGAGGAACGGAACGGCTTTCTTGAATTCAGTTTCCTTGTAATGTTTGTAAAAATCACAGCATCTTGTTGGATCACGTAGATAATTCTGTAGCCAGTGTTGCATTCTATTTACAGCTATCTCTGTCATCGATGGGAATAGCTCGTTCTCTAAGTAACATGCATTAATGATATTAGCATATTGCGTATTTAATAACCATTTACATTTTAATGCCCTAGCGACGTACAAAAGATCTGGTTCTTTTAGGTTCCGTATCACATAGTTGACGTTTCTGTACTTCGAAGCTAGATCGATCTTAAAGAGTCTATCGATAGGTGAATCTTCTGGAAGGTCTTCTATGGAGTCAAACGGCACTGAAGATTTGTAGGCCTCAGCCACCAGAGAGTTTAAGTAGCGATGTCTTTTTCCCAGATTGTTACCCTGTAGGGTTATAGGGATAAACGGCGTCATCTGAAAATGAAGAAAAGGCATAATTAGTTTAACATTTTACATTGCTCGGAAATTCACTTCACAGTCTCGTGTGATGCGATCTACTACTACTACTACTACCTACAGCCTGCCGTCCTACTGCTGGGCACAGGCCTCCTCTCATCACGAGAGGGTTTGGGTTATAGTCCCCACGCGGGCCCATCGCGGATTGGGGACTTCACACACATGTTTGAATTACTTCGCAGATGCGTGCAGGTTTCCTCACGATGTTTTCCTTCACCGAAACGCGCAGTGGTTCATTCAAATTGAATTTCGCACATAAGTAAACTTAGAGGTGCGAGCCGGAATCGAACCCCCGACCCTCTGCATGAGAGGCGGTAGGACGAACCACTAGGCCACCACGGCTACGCGATGATACTGCACGGGTGATGCGATGAACTATGGCAAATAAATGATATTTAATTTATGTAATTCTTTGATCGATGGATACTTACAATGAGATTTACTAAAAAAATATCTTACCTTTGTTTTGTGAAGGTCATTAACCTATAAACACAACACAACATAACATAACACAGATTCTAATGAAAAAACACGCGTGTTCTTCGCGAAAAGCCCTGGCCTACTGAATTGACTTCGGCCATCACTTTTCGCAAGTGACGCATCTCCTATCAAGGCCATGCAGCGTGTTTGTAAACGAGTGCAATATTATTTTTAACTGTTTCAGACTGATAAAAATAAGTTTAGGTCAGTCGTTGCAAGTGCCCCAGGGTGGGATGATTCCACTAACGGTATCAGACATCCATGCAATAAATGAAACACAATGCCAATGACATACACAAACATACACTTGTCTGCCCTGACTGACTATATTTTAAAGGACTTCAAATTCGAGAGATTCCCAATCTTTTTTATATGTGTCTTTAAAGAAAGCTTGAAGGTTAAGAGATGTATTTTTTGCTTATTCCTTTTTTAATTTATTTAAACGCCTAAGTGCTTAGCAATTATTTATCGTATGGCAAAGAGAAGTGCCGTTTTTGAAGTATCCAAATTCATGTTGACTGTCGGTTGTTGAAGTAGAGTATGCTGCGAGACCTTGAAGAGGCAATGCAGCTTCCAAAGTTTTGCGCCCTTAGCACCACCCGGGGGTCACGTGTAGGGCTATATAAAGGTGGTTCATACGGACGTGGAGCAACATCTACCCCCTTCGTTTCGCTTAACAATTAACACATTTAACACGTTTACTTCTTTTTCACTAGGGTCACCGACATAGCCCGAAGAATTGTGAGCCTTAAGTGGCAGTGGGCGGGGCACATTGCTCGCAGGTCTGATGGCCGATGGGGCCGGAAAGTTCTCGAGTGGCGTCCGCGAACCGGGAGACGAGCTGTCGGTAGGCCTCCAACAAGATGGAGCGACGACCTCGTGAAGGTCGCAGGAAACCGGTGGAAGCAAGTAGCACAGGACCGGTCTGAGTGGCGAGCCTTGGGGGAGGCCTATGTCCAGCAGTGGACGTCCTTCGGCTGAAATGATGATCATGATGACTTCTTTTGTCCATAAATCCCATGACAGTGTCAGAATTGAATCTGTAAGGTTCACTTGCAATTTTTTGCCGATCGTGTTGTCAAAGACAACGATCTAGGCAATTTATCTACGCATTATATCGGCTCACCATCGAGAGGCACTAATTTAGGGGCAGGCGTCTAGAGCGATCGGTAGTGAGTCATACTTCGTGCTTACCATGTTCACTGCTAGTCCTGGCAGTAGGTGTCAGTACCTAAGTTTCTGTAATAATCAAAAAGTTCAATGCGAATATTTACATATGAACCTGCCTTGAATTGCACTAAACTATTGTATGTATTTTTTATTAATTTATTGGTACTATCAAATTATTATCAAGACACACGATAGTAAATAGCCTGACATCTATGACGCTTAAAAGCAACCCCACTGCTATAAACTTCAACAAATTCTTTACCTCATTTTATATTACACACTCCCAATATATTTATTTCAACAAAACTACGAGTAATTATGTCCAATTAGGTACTGTTTCTCTACATTATTACTGACAGCGACTACTGTAGGGCATTGATCTATTATAAGTAAGGATTCACAATCAGCCGAAGAAAAATGGTCTGTCAAAAGGGGTGCCCGAACAACTCGGGCAGCCGTTTGGCGCTCAGTAAATTTGACACTTAAGTCTTATAGTGTTAGGTTTACATTTGTATAAAATATTTTACTTGACACATATTATAAAGAGGCGATATTAGCATATTGGAACGTATTTTCTAATGTCAATTTGCTCCATATATTTTGACGTATGTTATTAGGCACTGTTCGTCCATATGTTATTATAGATCAATTCTGTAGGGTCTTTATTGTCGATTTATAATCGAACTTTGGCACCAATTTCACTCGCACGGCTTGTCTTTAGGGTACCACCCCCTAAAAGAAGACTGATGGCTTCCGTTCCTATATTGTTACAAATAATTGCTGTTTATGCGTCTGTCAATATGTCTATAGCACGCAAACCGTTTGTTATTTTAAAGGGCACGTCCAATTTCATTATTGGTAAAAATATTGTGGATGCAGTTTAAAGTACCTATAAGAAATTTAAGTAGGTAAGTATATATTTTGTGTCTAGTTAAAAATAAATGTTTCGTTAGTAGTAGGAGGTTTTTTATTAAATACACAAGTAGGTAGGTAGTCAATCTTTCTGTTCGAATAATTTAGATTTAAATCAGCTGAATCAGCACTTTTCATCTTCTGCCATCTTTGATGGTCCAGTAAAAGCACGAACGCTAAATTATCTTTCATCTCTTCCAACTCCTGACATTCCTCCTTTTTCTTTCAGTCAGTTTTCCGACAGTGACGTTAAGAAGAACATACTATCTGTAACATCAAACGCCGTGGGGGTCGATAGTGTTAGCCGTGCTATGATTCTTCCTCTACTTGGCCTTCTTGTTCCCATTGTCACCCACATCCTAAATTATTCTGTTTCATCCAGTACATACCCTTCACTGTGGAAGGATGCTGAGATTATCCCTCTTCCTAAGAAATCGAATCCCTCGTCAGTTTCTGATTTTCGTCCTATTTCCATACTTCCTTTCTTATCTAAAATCCTCGAGCGCCTTGTCTGTGGGCAGTTGAGTTCCTATTTGAATAGGAATGATCTGCTCAATCCCTACCAGTCTGGTTTCCGTTCGGGTCATAGTACGGCTACCGCTCTCGTTAAGATTACGGACGATATTCGCTCGGGAATGGATAACGGGAAGGTCACGGTATTAACTCTCCTTGATTTTAGTAATGCTTTTAATACCGTGGATTTCGACATTCTGCTCGGTTTTTTAAGTTCTCTTAACGTATCTCCTGCGGTTGCTGCGTGGTTTCGGAGTTATCTTGTGGGTCGTCAGCAAAGGATTAAGGCTGATGAGTCTCGTTCTTCTTGGTGCAGTACGTTAGCTGGCGTACCGCAAGGTGGCGTGCTGTCACCTCTTCTTTTTTCAATTTTCATCAACTCCATTACTCAAAATCTTAATTCTTTCCATCACCTCTATGCTGATGATCTACAAATTTATAATCACGGTGTGGTTGATGATCTTCCTTCTGTTATTGCTGGGACGAACGCTGACTTGGCGGGTATTTCTGACTGGAGCAACAGGTTTGGTCTTAAAGTTAATCCAGCAAAGACCCAGGTTATAATTATTGGTAGCTCTAAACAAATTTCCAAAGTTGACTTTGCAGGTCTTCCGCCTGTGCTTTTTGATGGTGTCGTTTTACCTTATTCATTCCAGGTCAAGAACCTGGGTATCATCTTGGACCGTACCCTCTCCTGGGTGCCCCAGGTCAATGAGGTGAGTAGGAAGATGTTTGCTGCGGTTGGGTCACTGCGACGACTTCGCAACTTTCTTCCAACCTCCACTAAAATTGCGCTGGCTCAGTCTATCCTGCTACCTATTTTAGACTACGCTGATGTGTGTTATGTTGATCTGACTGAGGAGCAGTTGAACAAGCTTGAGCGTATTCAAAATGTATGCATTCGGTTCATATTTGGTTTACGCAAATATGACCACGTTTCCAGTTTTCGTGCGCAACTCAAGTGGCTCCCTATCCGTTTTCGCCGAAAGGCCCACATTCTTAGTGTTCTGTATAGCGTACTTTTCATTCCTTCTACTCCCCGCTATCTTAAGGAACGTTTTGGTTACGTCTCGTCTCTGAGATGTTCCCAAAACTTCCTTCTATCTGTGCCTCCTTCATCCTCTAAATTTTTTAGTAAATCTTTTACATTCCAAGCTATTCTGCTTTGGAACTCTCTACCTGTTGACCTTAGGCTAGCTAAATCTCTTTCAGTGTTTAAGAACAAGGTTAAGGAGCATTATTTGTCACTTGTCTGAATATGTACTGCTTTTTTTTTTTCTTGGATAATGGATTACATATTTTAATTTATTTGGCTGTTATCTATTTATATGTAAGTTTATGTATGTTTATATATAAAAGTATTTAAGTATGTTTATTACTTTTTGTGTTTGTTTCTTCTGCACATCTTAGTACAGAGCACCGCCTACCAACCTAGTTTGTTTTTCTTCATCTCCACTATCCAAAGGTTGTCTGGTAGAGATCGCTATTGAGCGATAAGACCGCCTGCTGTATGCCATACCTTTTTGTGTAATTACATAATGTCTACTGTTCCTTGATTGTGTGGTGTTCAATAAAGTATATTGTATTGTATATTGTATTGTAGGTAATAATCAAAACTAACATTGAATCCATATTAATAATCTAAATGCTAAAGTAACTCTGTCTGTATGTCTGTCTGTCTGTTACCTCTTCACGCTTCCACCGCTGGACCGATTTGGTATGGGGATATTTGGGGTCACGGGAAAGGACATAGGCTACTTTTTATCCCGGAAAATACATAGTTCCCGCGGGAGCGCGATAACCGAATGCCACGCGGGCGAAATCGCAGGCAGAAGCTAGTAGTATTTATAAACTACAGGCTGAATCAGGCCTTAATTTGAGAGTATGTTAAAAAAGAAGACGTAATATATTTATAAGATTCCATTTAATTTCTTTACCGGTAGACGAGCTGTCGGTAGGCCTCCAACAAGATGGAGTGACGACCTTGTAAAGGTCGCGGGAACGCGGTGGATGCGAGTGGCACAGGACCGGTCTGAGTGGCGCGCCTTGGGGGAGGCCTATGTCCAGCAGTGGACGTCTATCGGCTGAAATGATGATGATGATGATGATGATGATTTAATTTCTTTGTAAAATTAATGACAGATGCCGACTGTTATTTAGTGAGAGGTTACAAACTTCCGCTTCGAACGCTGCCCTTCGCTTCAACATTATGGAAAGAAAGAAGATAGAAAAGAGTTAATTCCTGTCCCCACGAACTGCAACTGCAACTATTCTTCAGTACAAATCATTCAACGTAATATTTTTCTCAAAGCCTGTTAATGAACGTTCGTTCATTAAGTCCTAAAGAGTGTAAAGAAACGCCCCCAAAAATTCACTCCTAGTCCGTACGTCAATTTTCCGCTCGATAAGGCGTAGGTGGCTGCTAATTTAAGACGCTCCATTACCCCGAGATCAAGTTAATGTCGCATTTGTCTTCTATAAACACCAGCAAGTTACAATGGAGGTCAAGGAGTAAAATGTTGCGAATAAAATGAACGTAGCATTTTAAATTGTTAGTGATAAATTCACATCAGAGTGAAATAGAATCAAAGTTGCAATCGTAAAATAAAATTGAAAGAATTGCGTACCGCTAAGTTTGTTATTCGTCCCGACATTGCATTGGTAAGGAAGGTAGGTACTTAATAGGCACTATTACCTCATGCGTTTGTACAAAATCGAGTCCTATTTTTATAAGAAATTCATTAAGGACAACTAAATCCCACGCGTAAGCCATTGTAGCCTAGTGGTTTGATCTGCCGCCTCTCTGCAGAGGATCCGGCTCGCACCTCTGAAATTATTAATGTGAGAATCTATCACTGAGCTTTTCGGTGAAGGAAAACGTCGTAAGGAAATCTGCACGCATCTGCGAAGTAATTCAAAGATGTGTGCGAAGTCCCCGCACTGGGTCCGCGTGGGGACTATAGCCCAAACCCTCTTGTGATGAGAGGAGGCCAATGCCTAGCACTGAGCCGTAAACAGGCTTTTGTGGTGGTAGTGGTGGTGGAAATCCCACGCTATAGCGTAATCAACCTACGGTTTTACGGTTTATAGTGACCATAGTGCTCTCAAGTGGTTCCTGTCCATTAGCAACCCAACCGATAGATTGGCTCGTGGGGTCTTCGTTCAGGGCGCTGATAATGTCATCCCTAGTTGGGGTGTTCATAGTTAACTAGTCCAGTTATTATTTCTTAAAATACGTATGTGTACATTTAAACTCACGTCTGTTGTTAGGATCAGCTGATACCACAGAACGCTACCTGCTTCTATCCAAGCATATCTCCCTCTTCCTCCACATTCATCCCTCTCCTTGTTTCTTAAAACAACCAAACTAAATCGTAAAAGTCAATGAGCAATAAAAACAAGTGAATAATTTCCGTAAACCTATTTATAAAAGTAAAACGTACGAAATAACTACTCAACCCTGATAAAACCGAGCTTCATGTACAACAGCAGTTCCCACCGTTTCAGCTTGGCTATGGGCGAGTCGCGCGCCACCGACTTACTCCTCTTGTACTTCTTGAAGAATTGCCCGTCGATCTTCACCCGCTGGTCTGAGTTGTCTCTTTGACCTGGAGAAGAATAAAACTGTCTACGGCACAAAGAAGAATCAGGCTGATGAATAGAATAGAAGCTTAGAAGTAACCGTCTAAAGTACGTATTGAAGCATGCAAGTATTTGCGCGTTCATTCTATATAGTATTAATACCAATGACAATAGGTTACCAGGTCAAAATCGTTTATCAAAATGGCTGGCACTCCATAGGGGAGTTTCAAATCCAGTACTTTGTATTCTAGCACAATCATGATTACGATAAATATGACATATTATCTCGACTAGAGACTACGACAGTCAGATATAGTATCACGCCCCGTGAACAGCCTGATACTCATATCAGAGATGATTCACACGAGGTGGTATCGGATGGAGATTCGATGAGGCGAGGCATGTTTAGTTGGGGCTCGGTGGCGTACATCAAAATTAAATGTTGGTACGCTGACGATCAATAGTTAATATAGAGTGTACCATTGTACCTACATGCTTTATAGGTAACCAGCACGAACCTGGGACAGGTCCAGTGGCAGGCTCGCTCTGGGTGGACATCCTGGGATAGAACAGCCACCGCTTGGAACCGAGCCCGTCCCTCTTCAGCACTTCGTCGATCCGGTCCTGGCGCTTCTTCGTGACGAGGTACTTTGACGTGTTTTTGTTTTTACTGGCTGAAAATCACATGTTTTTTTTTAACAACTATTAAAAGGATGCCAGAAAGGTAAAAGAATAAAATCCCTTCACAACAGCTTTTTGATATACCGCTTCTAGGAACTGGTACAAGAAGGTTTCAGCTGTAGTCTCCATGGGGGCTTTTAGTACGGATTGAGAACCTCACATGCGTCCCTAAAGAATGAACTCAACAAACAAACTAATTCATTTGTTTAAAATAAAGCAACTCTGACTTAGAGATATTATCGTGGATTACGAGTACAATGCTAGTGGCATTTTTAGGGTTCCGAAGTCCACAAGGAACCCTTATAGTTTCGCCATGTCCGTCCGTCCGTCCGTCCGTCCGTCCGTCCGTCCGTCCGTCCGTCCGTCCGTCCGTCTGTCCGCACTATTGCTCGGAGATGCTTAGGTCTAGAGAGCTGTAATTTGGCATGAATATGCATATTAGTTACGCTGACAAAGTGGTACAATAAAATCCTGAAATATTTTTTTTTATAGGGTACCTCCCCTACTCGTAAAGTGGGGATGAATTTTTTTTTTCTTGCGTACCCCATGGTGCGGCATATCGTTGAATAGGTCTTAAAAAAATATTGTGGGTTTGTTAAAACCATTTTTTGATTAAGTGATGCGTTTGTGAAATATTAAGCTTTAAAGTGCTATTTTTTGTTAGATTCACGTGTCCCCCCCCCTGCCAGCTAAATGGTGGTATTTGGATGGCTGAAAAAAATCACGGTTGTGGCATATATAACGTAGTTGAAAGGAAAACTATCAGAGCTAAGTAGGCTGTACAAACTTACGAGTAATAGTCGACCAACTTATAATGATGATTTTTCTCGAGCGACAGGGGCGTCGGGCGGGCACGTCATACCACAGGCTAGCTAGATGCTAATAAGTCTTAGAAAGGTACTGTGGGCATCCTCAACTTCGGAACCCTATAATTTGCGCGTGGCCCGACACGCACTTGGCCGGTTTTTATAACAATGGTCGCTTTAATGTGAAACAAACAGACGAAAAAATATCTTGCTTTACATTGTATATAACCATAACTCCTGTGCCTTTTTTCAACCAGCTAAATCATAAATGTAGGTATGATCATGTATGATTCACAAGCTGTCGTTTCAAGGATGAACAAACACACAATCGCATTTATAATATTAATATGGATGGATACAATGGGATACTTAAAGGTAGGTAAAAAAATAACTCACGTGTCAAATATAAAACTCTAAAAGCGTCCAAAAAGCTAGGCTCCCTCAGGTTCATATCACGGCAGCGACTGACGGAGCGGCTGTGCGTCGATCGAGACTTTGACCTGGATTTAGATCTGGACCTGGACCTGGATCTGGTCTTAGACCTGGACGCCGAGGACCTGGAGCCACTCCGGGACCGCTTACCACGGAGCTCCCGAGTCTTTGCACGGCTACACCTACAATTGAACTAGATTAAAATAATGTACGGGATAAAGAATGAAGCTTAACGTGTGCTGCCCGTGATACTTGTGATATGTTTACAGTTTATAAAAGGACAGGCCACATCTCGAGGTTATATTCGTACTGCCAGCTAGTTACCCCTCTTGACAATCGACCCAGAACTCAAAACATTTAACTATTTGACACGTAAATGATCACCACGTTTGAAATAGGTACAAGTTGAGTATGCATACTTCATTATTTATTTAGTTTAAATATTGCTTATTGGTAGTTAACCCTCTCATGATGAGGGGAGACCTGTGCCCAGCAGTGGGACGCGAATAGGCTGCAGTAGTAGTAGTCGTTATTGGTAGTGTCATGTCGGAACGAAATTTCGGTTTCGGTTTCGGGCAGTTTCGGCGAAAGAATAATAACAGTATAGAGATCAAGCCCTGACTTTTCCGGGTTCCGGCCAAAGTTTCGGTTTCCACCATTGTGGATTGCAATAAACTATTGGTATTTAGCAAAATAAATGTAACAGCGTACCCATTAAAACCTGCTTACCTTGGATCCCGGTCCCTCATGTCCTGCATTCCATAGTAATCTCCATAACCGTCTCCATGGTCGGGGTACTCCGTGGGTGGAGCCAGCCCTGCCACTCCAGAATACTGTGCGTAAGGATATCCATAACCCTCCATTTAAACCTTACAAAATAAAATTGTGGATGAATTTCGGATGTGTGACACTGACAAATTTTGATTGCGTTTTTCGTCTTTGACAGCATAAAGTTTCGAGGCAGAGGTCTGAGTTAGAATAGATAAAAGCGATAAAAGAGAATTTTACTCTAATTTATTTTCAAGTGTGGCCATATCTCAATTAAATACTACAAAAATACGTATCTGGGAAAACAGGGGAAAACTTCAGACCCGATCTGGGTTGGCGCACAATTACACAAATCAAAACTCAGATTACTCTAGGTAAGTAATCTTATGGAGTGTGGAATGTGTCTTGGACTCTTGGTAAGGAGCGCAATCTTACATAGCGAAACAGTTGACAACATGTCCAGCGGATTTGATAAGCAACAAAACAAAACACACCCTCCTCAGTAGTGTATTAATGGGGCTTTCAGATCTAGGATCTTCGATCTACGATCTGACGCCCATTAATACCAGTGTTTCGTTGCCTGTATTTGAAAGCCCCAATCAGGTATTTTTAGCTACGATCTGAAGCCCATTATTCCCAGTGTTTCGTGGCCTGTATTTGAAAGCCCCAATCGGATTTTTGTTGGAAACGTTAATGCTGTTCTGTATTTGAAACCCCAATCAGGTATTTGTTTCGAGGGGAAATGCTTTCAGTACATCTTTCCAGACTCTTAATATATTATTGAAACTGTCTGTGAAATTCACTGTTTTAAGTCATATTTTAAGTTCGCTATCATATTGATTTCAAACACTCTTTGGTTTTTACTTTGAAATGCTAAGCAGACAGGCAGACTGCTTTGTTACACAGTGTTGTAAACTTCATTGTGCAAAACAGCAAAACCCTCGCGGAGTGCCGTGCTTTTCTTGTACATATTCCACTTCGGCACTCCACGAGGTGCATTGGAAATTGTCAAAAACCACTACGATACAATCACACATCCAAGGCGATCAACTCTTGGTTGCGTGCAAGGGTCCCCAGGGTCCTCCACTGACCCTAGCCGTCACCCTTCATAGCGTTCACAGCGAAGGTCCCCGGGGCCCGCCACTGACCCCAGCCGTCACCTTCATAGTGTTCACTATGGCATCGCGGCACAACACACCTGTGAAGTTGATCAAATTCCACAGACGTGAATCGCAACCCCGAGAAAGTGTATTTCTCGCATAAGGCTACGGTTTTACGTGCATCGGGTATGAGCATCTATACGCTACCGACCGCATAGGTACAGAATACTCGGGTTGCCCGGTCGCTACAACCCGACGGTCTATAAAACAGATCTTGTATTTATGCAAATCGTTTTAAAAACTTCGCAAGCGCGATGTAGACCCGATTTTCTGATTGGCGGATTCATTTGACGTGGCTATGACGTACTTTACGATTTTATTATACCGAGTATTATTTAGTACATTCTTAAAGAATATAACTCACGAAAGTAGTTTGGGTAATTTGAATCGTAATCATATCGCATTATAATCTAAATTAACAAAAGCTGTGTATAATGCGCATTTTACCTATAACTTTGACTTGCGACTGAGTAGAAACACGAAACCTTCAAGACGTCACTCATTCAAGCTACATATTGCAAGCTTGCTATTTAGGGATCCGTATGCAAAACATCAATGAAACGAATATTTTAATGTTTTAATATTTATTCGGTACAATATAACTTATACAATAGGGAACTTAGATTTTACACTAACCATTTTTATGTTAATAATTCAACATTCAAAACATGTTTCAATATGCTATTTTCTAAATAGGTACTTTAAAATCAATATTTTCAAAAATATTTAACAATAAAGAAACATTTACTTTTATTTTTTAAGTAGATATAGTAACACATCAACTACAATCGTTATGCTAAAATAAGTTTGTACATTATTATTCTACTTATATATCAAAATATTGTCTAATGAGTAATAAAGAAACATACATCAACTAAATTAAATCCAAATTAAATCTAATAATTTACATTACTTAATCTTTTTACTATTTTATCGACAAGTCCTTCGGTGGAATTCAATACGTCATCATATTCAGTTTCCACTATATACTGGACGGCAACGTCTTCAGACTCGTTATCCAGTTCAAGATTTGATATGCTTATTTGAATAATACGTCGGCCTTTTTTACATTGTTTAATGACGTAGGAATTTAATCCACTGTCGCGGGCTTTGTTTTTCCCGCTGCTCGCCTTCTTCTTCAAGGATTTCTTTGATAGTTTCGAATGCTTTTGTACCTCTTGAACTTTGTTCAGTCTATTTACACATTCCTGTTGGTACTCTAAGTAACCATCTAAATCTTGCGAACACGGTAAATCGTCATCGAATGCAGCTTGCGAATAAAAAGTGGAAATATTCGGCTCACTAACACCTTTGGAGGCGGTCAATGGTTGCGAACTGGATTTGCTCTGAAAATAATCACAAAACATTTAAGATGGTGTAACTGAAATATTAATAAAATAAATGATTATAAGCATGTAATTAGAAATTTCAATACAAGCGTCAACTCACCATTTTCACTGAAGTATAGGATTTATCGATAGCGCGAACGACGTGCGTTTATGGTAAGGTTTCCAATCAGAATGTAGAAATTTCTAATTGTTAGGTATGTAAATTGCTTATATCGTGAAACGTGGATACAATCAGTACAAGTTACAACATGTGTAAGGTATTATAAAGTCAGATCATATAGGAATGTTTTTATTACAGGTTCTGACAGGTTTTTTTTATAATGTAATGGAAATTTTAAAAGTTACCTACATCTTTGTGAATTATCGCATTCAGTGGAGCAATTCTTTTCGTTCATGTGACCCTGTACACGTTTCTTCTCACTTGCAATAATTGTAGTATAACGTATTGGAAAGAGACGAAAGTCGTATTCTATTGTTTCAAAGGAACGAAATATCGGCATTGTTTGAAATTAGAGCGGATGCTTTGATATAACCGCATATTACTTAAAATTAATATGACGCTTTTGTTTGTTGAATAATTGCTGATTTTGAAATATGTATCACAGGTATTAAACCTGTAAAAACATGCCTTTCGTGTATTTTCTACCATTACGCTTATTAGGTTGTATTGATTTATTAACATAACGAAGGTTGAGAACAACTGTGAAGTGATATTTGCGGCGACCTGACTTTGATTGCTAATTTTATTACTTTCTCACTGATCGCCAGCAAAGCAACACTACATTGAAATCATGTGCGTAAGTTTTTACAAATTTTATTGTTGTATTCATTTTGTGTAAGTTATACATTAAACCAACAGCAGCTATGTAAAAATACACATTTTTATTGCAGGTCTGATTCAGAGTCCTTTACCGAAATTGCAGTCAGAAAACCAAATTTAGAGGTCTCTCAGACTTCACATTCGAGGTAAGAGGCATATATATCTCTTTGTACTAATTTGCTTTGATATTTTGTTAGCGATTTAATTTAAAAAAAGTATGTGTTTCATTTTCGTTCTGTTTCTTTTGTAGGTCGAAAAAAATATCGAGTAAGAAGAGGACGCTTCGTGAACCTGCTGTTGAAGCGCTGGAGTCAGCACGGTTAGTGGCAATAACTATTTACTAAAATTTATTTTGTTTTAAATATTTTGCGACCTAAAAAATAAATATCGCATTATTTTGTTTCAGATCTAAGAAGCAAAAGGTATCTAAAAAGACTATCGAACTGTATGAATCTGATGACGAAACACCGATACAACGGTAAGCAACTTTTAATTTTGTTTATGTAGTTCTTGTAGCAAATTAAAGTAATATTGTTTTTTTTTGTAACCAGTACCTTATTAATGTGTTTCTTTTCTTTATAGATCTAATAAACCGAAGTCCAAATCGTTAGCAGAGAAAGTTACGTCTCAGCGGTAAGTAAATTTTAAGTATTGTCTAAAACAACAAAGATGGTTGGCATGGGTTCGATTCCTATAAGAATATGTGCGCGATAAGCATTATAATACTCCGTGTTACATTACAAACGTGTCACATTAATTAAACATTACCTAAGTATCCAGGTTATATTTTACCCCGACTGCGCCAGAATGAGGGTTATGTTTTTCGGGTATATGTATGTCTCTCTGCAACCGAAACGGCTCGATGGATTTTATCTTGTGATGTATCGTTGGATTCGTCTTTATTGTGAGAGTGACACTGAGTATATCACTAATTTATATTCAGTTTTTATTGGTTTTTTCTTATTTTGTGAAAATCCGGTTATTACCCTACAAAGATTCCATTACTTTTGTCTTATTTTTAATTTATTTTTAACAAACATATTTTGTGATTTACAGGTTGAAAGATTTATCATTGCTGGATCAACAAAGTGCCGCTTCTTCGGGCTGGGCTCTTGACGATGATAGTGATGCTGACGTCTGCGCTGAAAAACGTGCTACACGGCTGCGGTCTGCGCTAATTCGACAAGTCCCCGGTGGAAAGGTGTGTCGCTATAGTCAGTTGTCCGGTAACCTTTTCATAGAGTTGAGATTGTATAACGTTGCTGATATAGCATCGATCGCGTTGAAAGACAGATGGGAGAAAGCACTAGTTAACCTCAAAATTCAGGTGGACTCTAATTCACCAGAGGTTTCGTATATAAAAAAAGTGTTAAAAATTTCTAAAGAGCATTTTCCTCAAGAAGGAACATTTTACCGTGAATAGTTCTTAATTATTCTTACTATACCTTTATTCGTAATATTTGACCTTAATTTTAATTAATTGCAATAGTGTGTTTCCCTAGATAATTTAGTTATCTTATACCTATAATGTTGCTGATGTAACATCAAACGCATAGCATAACATCACTTGTTAATTTCAAAATTCAGGTAAACTCTAATTTGTCAGAGGTTTTGCATATGAAAAAAAAGTGTTAAAAATATGTAAGGTGCATTTTATTGACGTAGGATTATTTTACCGGGATTTTTTTTATATATATTTTTTATTATACGATACATTTATTAACCTTGGTGTTAGTCAATTACCTATTGAAAATGAGTAGCCGGTCGGTTTTCTGTTCCGTTTGCGAAATATCTGTACCAAGTCGCTCATTTTCTGCTCATTTACGTAGCACCGCGCACAAAAATAACAACTCTATATACAATATTGATGGCATTGAAAAAATTGCTAGCGCTTTTCGTAGTAGGATAGCATCATACCGGGTGCGGGCGAGCGAAAATGACCTTGACTGTGCGGTTCCTCCTTTTGAGTTTATGACTAACATTCGCGCTCGGGTTCGTCGTATTTTGGAAGCGAGGCAATCAGTTTTCGGTAGTGTCAAAGTGAGTTTCGAATTGTTTGCGGAGTTTTCTTTGCTAAAAAATGATACATGTGACATAAAGTCGTTTGCAACGCAGAATATTGTAATACATCCAAATTTCGATTTCAATGAAGTATTTTTAAATGCTTTGCAGACGATTTGCCGAAAAATTGATGAATTTCAAACAAAAGACAGCGGGTGGTCTTTCATGAAAAATTTATACCTAGAAATTAATATTTGCAAGTACAATCCTCTGAGAGCGTCTGGATTTATAGATTTGCCTAAAACTATAAAACTAAAACGTGCGTGCGTTAATATAAAAAATAATGATGCGTTTTGCTTTCTGTGGTGTGTGATGGCTTATTTGTTTCCTGCTAAAAATAATGTTCAAAAAGTATCTTCGTACCCTCATTACGAGGACGTTCTCAATATCGAAAATATGACCTTTCCCGTGGGTTTAAACGACATAAAAATATTTGAGAAAAATAATCAACATATAAGTGTTAACGTATATGCGATAAATAATAAATCTGAAGTTGTAGGTCCACTGTACAAAACCGCATGCCGCAAGCAACATCATGTTAATTTGTTAATGTTAGAAACCGGTTGGCAAACTCATTACTGTCTGATTAAAGATTTAGGCCGTCTGCTTAAACATCAATTAACAAAACACAAGGGTAAACTTTTTCTTTGTGAAGAATGTATGATATTTTTCAATAGTGAAACAAAAAGGGATGCTCACGTATGTGGCGGTGTAAAAACATTATTACCAAATCAAAATGAGGAAATAAAGTTTAAAAATTTTGAACGAATGCAAGATATGCCTTTCGTAATATATGCAGACTTTGAATCCTTATTAGTACCTAACACAAACGGAAAATCAGGATCAGAAAACACTATTCAACTTCAGGAGCATGTGCCAGCTGCCTTTGCGTACTATGTTGTATGTTCGTACGATAGTTCTCTCAACAAATTCGTTACATACCGTGGAGAAGATTGCGTTGCTAAATTTCTCAAATATTTGCAAAGGGATATATCTACAATTAATAATATTTATTCGAACCCCAAACCGATGGTCATTACTGAGACGGAAGAAAAAGATTTCTCAAATGCTGAACATTGCTTTCTTTGTGGCAATTTATTGCTTGGGGACTCAGTTCGACACTATTCGCATTTTAGTGGCCAGTTTCGTGGGGCCTGCCACAGTTTTTGCAACTTACGTTTTCGTATACCAGATTTCGTGCCCGTGTTTTTCCACAATTTGTCCGGTTATGATTCCCATTTATTTTTACGTGAATTAGGGGAAATGCCTGGTCAACTTAAAGTTATTGCTAAAAATAAAGAAAATTATATATCCTTCACAAAGTATTTTATTAAAAATCGAAATCAAGTGATGCCGGTTCGGTTTGTGGATTCATTTAAATTTTTAGGAGCTAGTTTAGGAGAACTTGTAAGTACTTTAGACGACAAAGATTTCGTTCACCTTGCACATTTCTATCCATCAAAGGTGCATTTTGACCTTTTGAAACGTAAAGGTATTTACCCTTATGAGTATATGAATAATTGGACTCGCTACGAAGAGCAATGCTTACCTCAGCAACATTATTTTTATAGCTCATTAACTAATGAAATGATATCAAAATATGATTACGAGCACGCCAATCTTGTTTGGAAATCATTTGAACTGGAGAATTTAGGGGAATACACTGATCTTTACCTTAAATCTGATGTGTTGTTATTGGCTGACATATTTGAAAAATTTCGTCAAACTTGTAAAGTTAATTATGGACTAGATCCTGCTTTTTATTTAACCGCACCAAGTTTAAGTTTTGATGCTATGTTACGAATAACCAACGTAAAATTACAGCTTATTAACGACCTAGAAATAATTAGAATTATACAGAAAGGTATTCGAGGGGGAGTGTGCTTATGTTCAACACGATATGTCAGGGCAAATAACAAATACATGTCTGATTACGATCCTAGTATACCGAATATTTTTTTACTTTACATAGACTGTAATAATCTGTACGGACATGCGATGTGTACCAGCTTGCCATATGGCGACTTCAAATTATTGCCTCAAAGTGAAATTAAAGACCTTGATATTCGTCTAGTACCGGATGATTCCGATTTTGGTTATATTTTGGAAGTGGATTTACAGTATCCAGAATACTTACATGACTTGCACAACGATATTCCGTTCTGTCCTCAAAAGTTCGTACCTCCTGGTTCAAAGCAACCTAAACTGATCCCGAATTTATATGATAAATATGAGTATGTTATTCATTATGTACATTTAAAAACATGCTTGAAACATGGCTTAGTACTAAAAAAATTCATAGAGTAATAAAATTTAAGCAGAGTAAATTTTTAAAACAGTACATAGATTTAAACACACAGTTACGACAAAAAGCTACGTCTGTTTTTGAACAAAACTTGTTTAAATTATTTAACAATGCTATTTTTGGAAAGACGTTAGAAGACCCCGAGAAAAGGTTGAAAGTTATGCTCGTTAACATTTGGAATGATACCAAGAATAAAACAAAAAAGAAATATGGAGCCGAATGCCTGATATCTAGACCGAATTATCATAGCTCAACTATTTTTTCTGAAAATTTCGTGGCTGTACAAATGAAGCCCGAGTCTGTTAAACTTGATCGACCCATTTACATTGGTTTTACTGTTCTAGAAACATCAAAATCTCATATGTATGATTTTCATTATTCGAAAATGAAACCTTTTTACGGGTCTAGTATAAATTTATGTTATACAGATACTGATTCGTTTTTGTACTCCATAAGCACCGAAGATTTATACGCAGACATCAAATTGAACTTTCAGGATTATTTTGATACCAGTAATTATCCTACTAATAATCTGTATGGCATTACTCGGCAACATAATAAAGTACCTGGCCTGTTCAAGGACGAACTTGCAGGCGAAATTATCCACCAGTTTGTAGGTCTGAGGTCCAAATTATACTGTATCAAAACAGAAAAAAAACAACTGAAAAAAGCTAAGGGTACAAAGAAATATGTCTTGCGCCATTTAGATTTTGAGAACTATAAGAACGTTTTGTTAAATAATGAAAGGTTGAGAAAGACTAACATTGTATTTAAATCATTAAAGCATGTAATTTTCACGCAATCTGTGAAAAAAGTTGCACTGTCGTCAAATGATGACAAACGTATCTTGCTTAGTGACCGAATATCAACCTTATCTTGGGGTCATAAGTCTATGTTTTGATATTGTCTTAATTCTAGTTTGAATCAAATCCGCTATGTATTTGTAACGTCTATAAAATTTCCTGTAGTAAAATTAGACATTGTAGCTATTGTGTTATTTAATTAAGTAAGTACTATAGTGCTAGAATGTATAAGTAAGAAGAAAGGTGTAAAAATGTTTGATGTGTAAAATTTGAATAAATCTATATTTCCTAGCTAAGGTGTTTTATTTAATTTCTTTAGTTATCCTGGGTATTAAGGTTTTGTTAGTAAAATGAAAATTCAAAGATATTATTAAAATACAATTTATTCAATCGTAAAATTATTTTTGCACACATTATCAAAATACCATGTTTTAATACATATAATGTTTTTTAACGCACATTTCTTTTTATGATTTACACAATTCAAATTTCCATTTAAAGAATACTTTTTATGTATGTCACAAAGCGAGGGAGCATGCAACTCTCCTATATCAATTACAATACAGTCATCACACAAATCTTTAACCCATTTAATCTTTTCGTTACCTTTAACAAATATTTTCTTGTGCTCTAAATGAGTTACAATAATTCGTTTGAACTCTCTAAAGTCAACATAACCCTCACTCCACAAAATACCAAGATTCTTTTCTACCCATCTCACTTGTCTTTTTTCTTTTTCCGATAGAGTAAAGAATGGGTATGGAGGTTTTATTAAAAATGATTGTGTATAGTAATTTGTACTATATGCAAATTCTTTAACAATAAAGTCATTTTCCGAAGATTTAAAACCCTGGAGGTCAACAAACAGACAGTCCACCATTTTATGAAATTTTACGGGTAATATTGCTTAACGGCTTATATTCTACAATACTGTCATTTAAAATAAGACAATAAGCCGAAGTCAGGTCAGGTAAATCTTTTTCACATTCAAATTCAACTCTAACATCTACTGACCCTGTTTTTAAGGTTTCGTTTTGACGTGAACAGTCTATAACGAATAGCGGTGCAATATCTTTAAATTCTTGTGGTGACAACAACGGTGCTTGAATGCGGTTGTAATAAGACTGTTGGAATTTGGCATATTGTTCGTATAATAAAGCAAATTTTTCTGTTGAAAAACTAACATTCAAGTTTTCATAAGGAAAATAGTTGCAATTTAAAAACACTTTTACGTCTTTCAAATTACAGTGATCAAAGCAAGATGCATCTTTGAAAACATCATTCTTTCTGTTCGTTTTAAATCCGATTATAACGTATCGTGGTTTTTCAATTTGAGATGAGGTTTTGATGGCCCACGAATGTTTTGATGATTGTGGTAAAAGAGGATACTCGTATAAGTCCCAGTTCCTAAAGGCCATTTGAATAGCATGATCTTTTTCCAAATGTTTGAGTAATCTCAATCTTTCTCTATCGGAAACCTTAATATGAGGCATACGCCAGACTATCTTAGATATAATCATGTTATCTATATATTCATTTGTATTTAGTTGTACACTATTGAAATTAGTGTTGGATCGTAAGAGAATAAGTTCATGCTTGCAATTAATAATAATTTTGTTGTAATCTTCCGCAAAACCAAGAATCTTTTTTAACGGAATAGACACAGCAAAAGTTCCATGTGAATTTTTAGTGCCTTTAATATCCCAACCCCACTGCTTTGACATTGACGACTCAAGTTCATTCATGGATATGAGAGATTTAATTGTTGTTGTAACGCCAGCATTCTTAATTTTATCGATTTCAATCCCATTCAGTTCGTATCTAATATCTTGAAACAAATGAAGTATGGGATTGTTTGTAAAAAGAATACTTTTCATTTGCTCTTTCGTTTCTCTGTTGAATACTGCAATGGAACCCTCTATGTATAAAGTACTTTCTGACGGCAGGACATATAGATCTTGTTGATTAATAGGTATACGAATTTCATCATTTAAATTAAAACTTGTAACGTAGGGCTTATACGAATGATATTCGAAACTTTCTATTGAGTTGTCGAAACTAAAATTATCTGTTACTGATAATATACTCATTTTAATAGACCTATTATTTTCAGAAACTGTTTATTTTCCTTAGTAAGCTGCCCTTTAGGTGTTCTTTTCTTGATAGCACGATGGTTAATACTAGTTTTTTTGCATGGGTTCGTGCTTTTATTAAAGTCTATCATTTTTACGAACATGCAAATATATTTGAATTTCTTCACCACGTAAATTTACTAAATGATCGTTTGCATCTAAAATTCTTATTTTAAGGGAGCTCAAACTTTTTTGAGTAACAGGAAAATAGATAACGTTTTTTGGTGTTTCTATAATCCGGTAACCAGGTGGCACATTAGGTACAAACTCATGAATTATATGACTAGGTTTCCCGTTTACAAAAGATCCGCTCACGATGTCACATTCCACTCGGACTATGGTTGTAGACAGAATGGATACAGGCAACGCGGACTCAGTAAATATATTAGCCGGAACAGTTTCATTCCCGAAACCAAGAAGCTTACCAATAGAGTCTTCTTTATTAAAGTAAACATTCTTAGAACACAATATAGAAGTTTTTAATGTGTTATTGTTACATGATAATGTAAAAGAACAATCTCGAAGACGACTTTTGAGGTAATCACCAATATCTTGCAATTCATATGAGCCTTCAGGTATTTGTACTACTTCATTTCTTCCATAATAAAACTTATTATTTCTGTTGTCTATATTTGGTATTGAATTAAAAGTCGACATATATAGCAGACCGCATTCATAGTCACCATCTAGTTGAAGAGCTGGCGAGTAATTTGTTACAAGAGAGGAGGAACATCCAGTTATGGATAAAGTGAAAGACATTGTGCGAATGTAAAGTTTTTTATTGATCAGTCGCATTTAAATGTTTACACCAAAATATTTTCAAGAATTTTAAACATAAATGTCCACAATTCACAGTATTAAACTTTTGGTAAGTGGTATAATTGTATGAAATGTTACAGTTTTTTAAATAATTTATTAATTCAAGCGGAGGTTGGAGATCGCCATAACTATTAAAATATTCACAATATTTATTTATTTTGACATAGGCTACCCAGTGAGTCCCTTGGTTTTCTGAGCTATCTAAATTTATGATTGCACATTCTACTCTTTTCGGTCGCTTTGGTAAAGTATCTCTCATAAAAACACCTCTAAAATAAGGTATGTCAATTGAGTGTTTTAAAATATCATAATTAGTAAGTGCTCGTCTGGGTAACCGATCATTCAGTTTTTTGAAGCCTTAATACACAATCCTTTTCCACTTTTATATGGCTTAATATGCAACCCTTTTCCCAACGCTATAGATTCCATCATCTTGTTATGACGTTCAGATTCAGCTAAGTTGTTTCTAGCAGCTTTGTAATCGTTAACAGCTTTTGCGATTCCAGCAGCTCCGCCAGCCAATGATCCTAATGCAGAGAGACCGGCAAATATAGGAATGAGTGGTAGTATTCCCCCCGACTTTGGAATCGGTATTAAGCGAGGAACTCGCAGCTTACTCGTATTGTAAACAGAGATGATTTTTTTCGCTGCATCCCATGCTTGACTGATTGATGCATTCTTACTTCTCGATTTTTTTTTTTTCAATTCGGTGCGTATTTTATTAACAAAATGTTTGAATGATTTGATTCCTGCACCAGCTTTTAATTTGGACTTCATCACCTTGCTAACTAACCACGAAGCCAGTTTTTCTCCTTTTCCAGCAGTTTTTGACTTTAATCTTTGTTTAGCCATTTTATAAAGTTCTAAATCAGCACGGTGACGATCACTTAAATTAGAATGATTGTCATAAGCTATGTCGTGCTGCATGCACGCATTATCCAATGGATTGACACCTTTGTCGCCTCTTTGCAACCGCTTGTGTAATTTTGTGCCTGGTCCACAATAATTATATCCCGGCAAGTGGAGTTCGAACGGTAAATGATTAATAACACTGTTTAAAAGTCCGCCTCCTCTCATCACCGAAAAGTTAATGATTAATTTGCATACGACGAAGTGTTTAAATATGATTAAACAATATCATCTCTATTAATCCAACTGTTTTCACTATCAGCAAGTCCTAACCATTTAACATACATTTTTCTTCCCCTTTTTTTGATTACTTTTTCTATGAGATAAATATCTGGACACGTAGTTTTCTGAAGTTCTTGTTCATAAAATGTACCAAGTATAGGGTTTTTCCGTTGGTCTTCTATATGGTAAGTAACAGGGTGCGTGTAATTAACTTTTTTAATAGTAAAGAGCTCAGTTGACCAATTAGGTGTATAACCTTTACGGAAGGCACTTTTATATTTGCTAATGCGAACCCGATCTCCAACCTTGAATTTATTTGATTTTTGTTGTAAACAATTTTGCGATTTAAGTATGTTTTTCTTAACTTCGCTTTCATTCCCATAATGTACATCATAAGGCTTAAATTTTGTTGTACGATGAATAGTTTGATTATAGGAGTGGACAATATCATCTATAGGTCTTCCAACCCATTTATAATTTCCAATAAAACTGAAATATTTGTAAAGTTTACCTTTGAGCGTCTTTATCAACCGTTCAACAATAGATGCCTTTTTGACCGAATACGTAGAATAATGGTTGATTTTCAAGGATTTTAGATAATGTTCAAACTCGTTATTATAAAATTCTGTACCAAAGTCTGTTTGTAAATTTATTGGAGTTCTTTGGTCTGATACTATAATTTTTTCAAATGCGTTTTTGATCTCGGTTTTAGTTTTAGATTTAGTTGGAATACACCACGCGTACTTAGAAAAGGTGTCAATTACAACCAGAATATATTTATATCCTTTGTTAAAAGTATGAAATTTTTGTAAATCCAATAAATCTGCTTGCCACAAATCATCAATCCCTTTTAAAATAACTGCTCTGCGTTTAAAATTTTTACGAGCGGAACGATGAATTTCATTCACGATTTGTTCCTTTGTCATTATTAATGTGTTTGACAATGATATCTACTTCCTGTTTAGTATAAAAGTTCATCCTTAACTGTGAATTAAGAAGCAGAATCTGACTCTTTATACTATTTAATATTTCATCAAGTTCTTTTTTGTCGTAAACATTCTTGAAAAATTGATCAACATATTGCTTGTTAACTACATCGTCTGCTGTTAGTGGTTTTGTAACACCTTTTAGTCTTGAAAATTGTAAATCATAATCTCCATTCTCTGACCTTAAAAGCGCATTATCAGAAACTAGCGCTAAACGTAAACGCTTATGTACATGATGACCAAATTTGTCAATATTCATTTTAATTTTGAATAGTTGATTGTTACTTACTGAAAGCCTCTCATTAACTGGATGGTGAAGTACGAATTTCAAAGTTATATATTATTGACGTACCCGCCTTCTCGTAATTCTTCAATAATGGCTATAATTTCGTTATCCAAACCAGTATTGCCAGCATCGCGAGAAGCTATCAACAGTTTCAACCTATCTACAAGCTCATTAGGATTGTCCCAATAAACATAGTTAGTATCCTTTTTAACGCTTTTTAATGTAGGTAATCCTTGACCCTTAATACTCGCACTACAGCTTTCAGTGCTAGTCGTTCGCTGTTTTGTCAACTTAAAAAGCGGTTTAATAATGTGTAAATACTTTTTACCTTTGTTACTTTTTATTGGTTTGTTTGGATTAAAATCGCGCCTGTGGGCATTAGTTTCTAATAAAATTATTTTGTAATTACGTTTATCTTCTTCTGTTATGACATTCAAATCAGGCACTTTCTTAAATAATAATTCTTTTAATCCTGGTGTCAGAGTTAGTATACGCCCGTTGACTTTGAGTTTCTTTTTAGCGACGTGAACTGAAGAAGATCCTATCATAAGCTTGCCACGTTCCATTCGAACACCAAAAGGAACGTTTTCGTAGGTACTTGATTTTTTAGCCCAAGCCAGATCATTGCGTGGAGTATGAAATGAATCTACCGTTTTAAACGACGTATTGTTAGAGTTATCCATTGCATTATTATTAACGCTTTCAGTTGTCTTATTATAATCGTCGATGTCTTGACTTTCAATTGATAAGTTTTCATCATCACCATCATCATCGTAATCATCATCATCATCATCATTAGCATCATTACTTACATTTGATATGTTTTCATCAGAAATGTCTGATTGTAGATATTCATGATTTGGAGTCGATTTGAGTGATTTTTGGAAAACCGTTTTATCGTCTATGCTGTCATCGCTGATTTCCCTATCTGGGCTGAATTTTAATTTTTTTACTGTATTTTTACTCCATTTAAATTCATCATCAGATTTGGTGTCAACGGTATTTACATTATTGTTCACTGTACTTTTTGTGATATTATTGAGCGGGTCTGTAATTGGTTTGAGAACAGATTCCAATATCATATTATTGTTATTTTGTATGTCTCGAATAAGTTTAACTTTTCTTTTGACAGCCTCGGTAGACTTTAGTATTTTTTCTTTAAATTTTTTCTCTTCACTCATATTGTGAGTCATGTCCTATCTCAATGGTTCCTTTAATAACAATAAATATTTTATTAAAATTCCTTCCTTATAAATTGTGTATTAATCCACTAAAACAAAGGTATCAAAACCCATCCTATAACATCCTGAATTCTTAGGACAATCTTTATTAATAACCAAATAATTGTAAGGTCTGCTCCATACTTTTGAACACATTTCTCGAAACTGTAACCACGTCATGTCGCATCCCACATGTTCGTCATAAACATGACGTAAATTGACATCATCTTGTTTGAAGAGAATTATTAGATTTGCGTTGTCTCTAATTAACTGTTTCGGTATTTTACTGTATGTTTGATTTAGGTAGAAGCTATCAATACATTTGTGCCTTCCCATAGCAAAATAATCTCGTATGTTGTTTTGATTCTCACACGCTACATCATCAAATATTATAATTGAATTAATATTAGCTTCATGAGGGCTAATTACTTGATCATTTTCACAGTACTTTTGATAAGTGACTGATGGAACTAATGCCAATACTTTTTCTAAATATTTGTACATGGGTTGGAAAAGAGTTTTAGAATAAACATAAACGTGTTCAAAGCGTAGTCCGTGCTCGTGAAGAAGAAGTCCAATTATTAAATTCGTTTTTCCACAGTTAGAGGGTCCACAAATTACACAACGGATAGTGTCAGGTAAAAGTTTACCGTGACGAAAGTTGCGTTTCTTATCCACCGTACAAACTACATCCAATTTCATGCTCTGGGATTGTTTTCGAAATTTCATTTCTGAAAATAAAACGTGTTGCTAACAGGAACGCCCTAAATAATAAAATAAGTACTTAGTTGCATATATTATAAGAGGACCGTCCCATCCTGGCTCGAATGCGCATAGAAATGAGTCAGTTATTGTTTTTTTTTCCCTTAAATAGACGAAACTAATACCCGATTGGGGCTTTCAAATACAGGCCACGAAACACTGGGAATAATGGGCTTCAGATCGTAGCTAAAAATACCTGATTGGGGCTTTCAAATACAGGCAACGAAACACTGGTATTAATGGGCGTCAGATCGTAGCTAAAAATACCTGATTGGGGCTTTCAAATACAGGCAACGAAACACTGGTATTAATGGGCGTCAGATCGTAGATCGAAGATCCTAGATCTGAAAGCCCCATTAATACACTACTCTCCTCACAACCGTTTTCGCTGCGATTTCGCCTCAGCAGAGTATCTGAAGGCGCTACTGCAGACTATCCGCCTAGGTGGCTTGACTGGAGTGGCGACCGCAGCCCCAATCTACTCGATTTGGTGTCCACTTTTAGAACTATTAAGATTGCGCTCCTTTACTTCAACCCTCCATAAGTAATCTGTTCAGAAAAAAACAATTGCCCATAAATATGTCAATTCTAAGCGTTATCGTAAAGTTGGGACTTCGAAGTCTTCGAACTTCGATTCGATTACGAAGGAAGTCGATTAATTTGCCAATTGCAAAAAAGAACAATTAAAAAGTAAAGATAAATTAGAAATCGATTGTTGGCTAATGGTTCACGCCATTAGAGGGCTATAGGACTTTGAGAGTTTTTTTTGCCATCTAAAGTTTAAGGGGAAATCGAGGATGCTGAGCGACTCATAATTCCCTGGAAGAGGGAGTGGGGGAATATTGGGTTAAGAGAAAGATACCTACAAAAATGTTTCTTTTTAAAATTTAAGTTAGTCACCTCCAAGGCCTATATATTTTTTCCACTCTGTATATAAAACTGACTGACTGATCGTTCAACGCAGAGCCGAAGCAAATTTGGCATGCAGGCTCCTTGGGGAGCGTAGGGGAGCACTTAGAGAGGATATCCCGAAGTTCCCATGGGAACGGGAAAAAGTGGGACTTACGCGAGTTATACAGCGGGACACGACTAGTTTTTTTTTATGTCATTGGTATAGGCAAACGAGAGCACAGCCCACCTATTACCCTGCGGCCTAAGATGGAATGCCTCTGTGCCAGAAATTTTACCGGCTCTGACAATATCGAAATTGGCTTTCTTTAAACAGTATTTAAACGAAAACTATTTGATTTTGTGAAGTGAGTAAAATATTAATGTTTATTATACATATACTTTAAAAACTTGCTTTTTTATAAATATGATTTCATGAAATCATTCTGATAAAAAAAACATGAAGAATCGTCTTCTAATCTTATTTCAACGGTTCCTTCTATAAATTTAGTTTTTTTTTTAATGCAGATGTCTTTAATTAAATACACTATTATACTAAAAAGATTTGCTGATTTATATCGTTCATTCAATGTGTTTTTTTTTTAATATTGATCTTTCTGATTTTCTACGTATATCGCCGACATGCCACGGTCGTGCTTCTCGCTCCCTCCAATGCAAGCAGACATTCTCCGCTGAGACAGCTGCCTGCCTCGATTGCTCAAGGTCATTAGTCTTGTCAGCGTCTCAACACTAGAACCCATAGTGCAAGCTTTGCTCAATTTGGGGCTAGGTCAATTTGAGTGCAATGTCCTGAGATATTTTTACGGTTTACCTTCTGCACCACCCCGCCTCTTTAGCTCCTTGTTACACAAATGTTCGCCCGTTCCTTAACTTTGGTTTGAGTGGCTCCATTCTTCATTCGCTTCTTTTACTTCCACTCCACCCCTTATTATGCCGCGAATTGTCGCTAAGCATGCCGCTTCTGTTTTAAAGTTTTATTTTAATATTAATGTGTGGTAGAGTGGAGTAGTTGGTGTACCTATTTACTTTAAAATAAGCCAAATGTTAGATGCGTCACTGACAATCGACAAAATGAATAAAATAACAAAAATATGAAAGGTTTTACGCACTACTCCCTAATCTAAAAGGCCAACACTACATATTATGGCATGGTACCCAAAATGCTGGAAATTTGACTACCTTTTTGCTATTTTTATATGTTTGGAGTACGAAAAGGTGTTTGTTTTTGTTTTTATAATGAGTAGCGACATATAAATAGGGCTTCTATTTAAAAAAATAGTTATATTTATATCTAAATCAGTCATGCTATTAAATAATTGTCGGCTTTTATATCTGTCTGTTGGTAAGTAAGTACTCTTCAGAGTTCTGTAACCGATTTTGAAATTTGATATCTCCTAAACCTTTTCAACCTTTCCCACATGAAAGAGATCATGGCAAGACTAGTTAAAAATATTTTTCACCTCAGCAGCTCGAACAAGTAGACTTTGCTGTCAGAAATCAGTGAGCAAAATCGTGTTTGTTTCACTGAGTGAAACAAAGTACTTTTTTAATTTGTTTTTTTTTTAGTCCATTTATCCCATCAGGCAATCCCATCAGGCAAAGGCAAAGGCCTAAACCATGCAGCCACAGTGTCATGTTTTAGTTTAATGTAATCAATTTACTATTCTAGATCAAAATTATTCAGTAATATACGAAGAATAAACAAATAAAAGTACCTACTTAAAAACAAAACGAATAAAAAACTTCTTAAAATGTAGTGAAATCGTTCCCGCGCTTTTTCTTTTTTTTTAAGTTTGATAACTGGGAATGGTCATTTCATACTGCGGCATCTAGGTAGAAACGTTCGGATACGCGCAACGCGCAATGCATCAGTACCGCCGTGTAGTTTTAGGCATTAAAAATATACGTTGATTTTACCTTCTGAAAATCTTGCAATTTTTAAAATGACTTATATTTTATATAATTATGTTATTTGTAATCATTTTAAACTAAAGTTTTAATTTAAAGTAAACTTAAAGTTTTCAAATATTACCGAATAAATTCGAAATTTATCATTGTACTAGTTTCCGAACATACGTTTAGAAAATTGCCGCCATTCTTTCATGTCAAATCATGTCTTTCTTCTTAATTTTCGACAGCTAACTTTAAAGTAATTCTTTTAAAACATGAAATTCAAGTAATAATTTGCGTGAAAGGAGTGAAGAAGAAATGTTATTTCATATTTTTCGTGATGTAAGTATTCTTTGCAAGTACCTTTTATGTGTTCTCGCTACTGAGGTGAAAAATTTTATGTGCTACTCGAGAGCAATTTCTTTTACTTCTCGTGCTTTTGAGTCCTTCGCTAAGCTCAAGATTCTAAATTAGAATCACTCGCTAGACGCTCGTGATTCAACTATAGAATCTTTCGCTAGCTCATGACTCAAACATGGCACTCGAAGCAAAAATCAATTTTGCTCTCTTGTTGCACAAATAACTATTAAAATGACGCATCTAAAATATGCACAAAATCAAAACTGGAAACCCAACTGGCAATTGCGAAATGTGCTACATTTCAGTCAGGTGCTTAAAAAAAACTCAAATCATACTAATTAACTGAAAATACAACCTGTCAGCGGTAACCTAGTTAAAAAATATCAGCCTGTATTCCACCAGTTACAGCTTTCAAGCTCACCGCAATTCCAACTAAAACGCAATGTGATAAGGTTAATTTTTAAATAAGCGTAATGCATGATTCATTTACAGGTTGAGTGAAAAACTTGAATGTTAATACATGATGCTGTTAGCGTGTTTATTTAGTATTTCCTTATTTTAGAGTTTTATTTCGCAATGACGTTCAGTTCCGTTTAATTTTAACTAGGTACGGTAACAAATTAAGCTTAGCTTATGAACCAAACAGAAAAATAAATGTAAAGCAAAATGTACAAATGTACCGAGTTTTACCTATATTACACGTGCTTATTTAAAAAAACGGCAATATTGTGTCTAAACGCGTCGAGACATCATTAAAAATCAAAATCCCCGTTCCGTTATCGATCTCGAACATCAAAAGACAACACCTCACAAACGCGGCTCGAAGGTTCTCGAATCGAGTGCGAACGCAACCGAGACGCACTTTCGAGTTTCGAGGGGTTTCGACGGGCACTCTGAACTGAACTTAAAGGGGGAATCAGGCGGGGAGACTGTATAGAGAAATGGGAATCGTTTTTTTTTTTTCTTTAAGGTGGCAAAATGAATATTTCTACGAGCAGAAGCGATGCGAAGCGAAAATGGAACTTTTGATGGCAAGTATACGAGGAAAGTATTTGACAGCATTAAGTGGTACCGAGTGTCTATATACCTAGACCTGGAAGACCAAGTTTTGCGCGGGTGAAAATGGCTGAAAATGAGTTTTCCCAGATAGGTATAAGACTTAGCTACTAAGATCGTTATTTCGCACCCGTAAACTCTTATGTTGCAAATTTCTTCCAAATCGTTAGAGCTGTTTCTGTAATCGTTATACTTATAAGGTAACACTATCACTACATAGTATAAAAAAGTCGCTTCTTGCTGTTTGTCCCTATGTATGCTTACATCTTTAAAACTACGCAACGGATTTTGAAGCGGTTTTTTAATATAGATAGAGTGATTCAAGAGGAAGGTATATAATTTATTATAGTTTGACAATCAATTCCCGCGGGAACGCTTAACCGAATTCCACGCGGACGAAGTCGCGGGCAGAAGCTAGTGTAAGTAACCGCGTTAAATATTGATCCGGCTAAATAAAAACTAAATTTTGTTTATCTCGTCAAATTTTATAAGAAATTGTATCCTATGGACGCCTGAGTCGCTTAAAATATACACTCAACAGAAACAATAATACGTTACGTACCTATCTTTAAACTAAACTGTTCTTCCACAGAACCGCGTCAAAATAACACACCGCGTTTTCTCGAACGGAACTCATTCAAAATCTCGGCAATTATGAAAAATCCATTACTGTACTCGAACTCGACTCTCTCTCAACTTCCCACTTACCCACTCTCTAATGACGGCGCATTGTACTCGCAACTTTTTCATCCGACTTGTATGAATATGGACGCAGCCTTTGTAGCTTCCATTAGTAACCTAAAACGAAAACACAATGGATTTTAGACTTTAAAACTGGTGAGCAAAGTTGAGCTTCGACGGTTTTCATTATTCATGTTTTCAGGCTTACCGAAAGTGGCCAGTGACAAGTCCGAGTTGGAGTAACAGAACGGAAAACCATTTACCTATATTAATGTTTTATCATTGGGCAGTTAAGATTCTTCATGTAAGTTTTCGCTTAGAAATGTTTGGTGTCACCATCACCGAGATTATTAAAATGTAAAAAATGTTGTATCCGAAAATATACGAATCTTCAACAATATGGCAACACCAATCAAAATACATGTTTCGCACACAATGCGATTCGGACCCGACACGACAAAGCGCACCCGTGTCACTGGCCAGCTACAAAGCGATTGAGCGCTTATTTAAAAAGAAAACAAACCTTTCTTCGTATACTCGAAATGCAACCTTTAATAACAGTTCCTAAGGTTGTATTTGCAATTTCTTCATAAAGAAAGTTACATCCTTTTGAATTTTTTTTTTAGAAAAAATTGTAAAATTCTTTCACATTTCTTTTTGCAACTGCGAAATTGAAATGCATGTAAAATTCGTCTTTACACATTAGTCACTAAGAATAAGGTTATTTTTGGGTGAATGTAGATTTTATTGGTGATATTTTATCTGGGTCCCCTGAGGTAGCTAAGAGTTGTGAATATATTTTGATATTGTATTTTTTGATAAATTATTTTTAAAGGGGTCTAATTGGGAGTGGGATTCGTATCGCTCTTTGAATGTCAAAGAAATTATTTTTATACCTACAAACATTGACCTATAATAAGCAATAACATATGGACGAACAGTGCATAACAGAAATGTCAAAATATATGGAGCAAACTGACATTAGAAAATACGTTCCAATATGCTAATAACGCCTCTTTATAACGAAGGCCAAACGGGTGCCCGAGCTGTTCGGGCACCCGTTTTGACGGGGCCATTTTTTTCCGGTTGATTGTGAATCCTATGCCTACATAGGGTTTTTTACATGATGAAAATTAGTTGAGTATTTTCAAGTCTATCGCAAATAAAATAGGTGGGCTAACGAAAGATCAACATAGAAAAAATATTGTATACTTCATTTGGTCATTAATCATAACTATCCCGTTAATTACATAACGATTCATTATAACATTTATAACCGTTACAAGAATAAGTCCGTAAATATAACAATCCGTCTAACGAGAAAAAAAAACCTAATTATTTAGGCACGCGAGACTAAGCCATGTTGGAGAAAATTAGAAAATGAAATAAATATTTGGTAACAAAACAAGCGTTCTAGAATCTTCGTTACAAAATGGACCCATGGCACTGAAATATATATCACCATTTTTTTAAATGATCCTTAGGTCTGATTGAATCACAAGATTTTTTATTTATTTTATTATTTTATTTTTATTTTCTTAATAAGCTAAACACCTTAAAAGGATTGTAAATATAAGTACATAGTAACCAAACAAGTGAAGTCAAAATTAAACGGTTACTTATAACGCTTTGTTTACAGTAGGAGTGACGTCATAGCAGCTAACAATATTATGGCGTCTACCGTTTTGGGACAGATTGAAAAACAACATTTTATAAACGTAATTATAAAATCATTAATGCATTTTTATGATTAAAAGTCCATGTTTTTGATGACATTTATATATAATCGATGATAAATGATAATTTATGATAATAAATCAGTACTTCCCGATTTTTCCTTGAATGGTGTATAATACCCTTATTGTTTAAGCTTTGTTCCAATATAGGCCTCCTTGTGTGAGAATGAGGTCTTATTAAATCAAGATCTCCTACAGGAAATACGTGGAGATTAGGTAAATTTCACAGAGGTTTCTTTAGTTCAGTTCACTGATATAAAAAATCTTACTTTTGATTCCTAAGTACCTGCTATTTTATGAGCTATTCGTCATCACGTCCAGTGTCCACTCAACAATTGTTTATGTACTTGTAGGAACCGACAGGCTCCTATGTAGAGGATGTCTGAAGAAAAAGCTACTCATGTCGTCCTGGACTGCGAGGCGGTGGCTACACAACGGGCCTTGGGACACCGGGGTCGCGTCGTGAAGCCTGTGGAGAACCGGGAAAATCCTGCGCTTCTGGTCGGAGCTAGGCTGGCTAGGTCCTTAGTTAGCCCTCAACATACAAAGCCAATATACACGAGCCCATAACCATTTAACTATTAATCAAGCGACTTCAAAAAACCGGCCAAGTGCGTGTCGGGCCACGCGCAAATTATAGGGTTCCGAAGTTGAGGATGCCCACAGTACCTTTCTAAGACTTATTAGCATCTAGCTAGCCTGTGGTATGACGTGCCCGCCCGACGCCCCTGCCGCTCGAGAAAAATCATCATTATAAGTTGGTCGACTATTACTCGTAAGTTTGTACAGCCTACTTAGCTCTGATAGTTTTCCTTTCAACTACGTTATATATGCCACTACCGTGATTTTTTTCAGCCATCCAAATACCACCATTTAGCTGGCAGGGGGGGGGGGGGACACGTGACTCTAACAAAAAATAGCACTTTAAAGCTTAATATTTCACAAACGCATCACTTAATCAAAAAATGGTTTTAACAAACTCACAATATTTTTTTAAGACCTATTCAACGATATGCCGCACCATGGGGTACGCAAGAAAAAAAAATTACATCCCCACTATACGAGTAGGGGAGGTACCCTATAAAAAAAAAAACAAAATTTTATTGTACCACTTTGTCAGCGTAACTAATATGCATATTCATGCCAAATTACAGCTCTCTAGACCTAAGCATCTCCGAGCAATAGTGCGGACAGACGGACGGACGGACGGACGGACGGACATGGCGAAACTATAAGGGTTCCTTGTGGACTTCGGAACCCTAAAAAGGAGGAGGTTCTCAATTCGTCGGAATCTTTTTTTTTTCATGCTTGTTCACCAAAAATAAATAGTAAACTTGAACCGATTTCGATGATTCTTTTTTTGTTCGAAAGGTGGTGCTTCCAAGTTGGTCCCATATTAATTTGGTTCAGTTCTGATGATGAGATTCATGAGAAAATGAGGGAACTCCTCAAAATTAGCTAGCACGTAGATGATTTTGGTGTCAATTTCGAAGACTTCAGAGTTACTTATGTGTGTTCTATAGTAACGTTTGGAAACTGTAGCCGAAAACAGTTTTTTAAATAAAAAAATAAAAACCGCCTTCAAACTCCGACAGACTGCGAAGTCGGTGTCAAGTGAACCGACCCAAAGAAATGATAATCATATAGTGAACTTGACTTTAACATCGCAGTCTGTCGGAGTTTGAAGGCGGTTTTTATTTTTTTATTTTATACATAACGTATTTATTTGCAGAAATAGGAAAATCATACACTAAATTGTTACTTATGTCTTGAGACCTTGTCTGTGGTTAAGTGCTCCGAACATAAGCCAGCGTCGGTCTAGACCGCAGCACGTCTAGGCCATACGAAACTAATGAGCAATAATCAGTTATAACGTCTATTTGGTCGTCGTTAATCATTGCGGCAATAATGAGATTAATATTAATTTAGCGAGGGTAGGGTGACCATGGTTTGCTGTGTGGTGTACACGACAGGACAGTCTCCTTTTGTGTATTAAATTAAATGACTGACATGCAATTTACGCAATGGAATGACACAAACAGATAATCTGGATGTTTTATGTGGACCAGACATTAATAATAAGAAAAGGTATGTGATGAAAAAATAACAATAAATGAAACAGAATTCCATACAATATAAGAATAATAATATTAAATAGAAATTCACAATCAACTTTTGTTGAAATATCAAAATATAAACTCACTATAGGCAAATTTTTGCTTATGTTCGAGTTATTTCATTTAAAGAAACAGATGAAATTAACCCTCAGTAGTCATCGTTTTTCCTGAGCAAAATTCAACATCGTACGTTTCTAAAAGCACTAAGTCTCTTGGGAAATCTATTAATTCTTAATGGTAACATGACATCAGCAAACGTTTTCGCCATTAGTCATTAAGGACAAGTCCGGCAATATTTCAAACTGTGGTTACCGCGGCGGCCATGATGGATAGCCGCCATATTGCCGAATGCTGCCCTGCCCGCGATAAATCACCGCCGACATAAGAGGACGAAAAATTTGACCGGATGGCGGTAACTGGCCCAAATTTTGGACAAAAGTTTAGACGTGTAATATGAAATACCAGCTTCTGTCCGCGATTTTGTCCAAGTTAAAGCGTTCCCGAGAGAGCTAAGCTTTTCCGGTTTTTCCGGGATTAAAAATAGCCTTGTCCTTGGGACTTGAACCATCTCCGTGCCAACTTTCATCAGGCCAGCGATCTAAGCGTGAAGTGGTAAATAGACAGACGGACAAAGTTACTTTCGTGTTTATACTATTTAGTATGGATGGATGGCCAATGTTATATGAAATTTCAACTTGAGTTTGAGCTCTTTGCTCTGTTACGATATCTCCAATGCAGATTTAAACTTCTATGTAACGGACATTTAAATTCAGTCATAGATTTTTAAGAAGCTTAGCCTCCTTATGCCTTTTGAATTATAACTATCAGGATGGCCGTGTCGATGGATTTAGGCTGATGAAAAACCCAAGGGCGGTAAATCCCATGAAATCTTCAGATTGACCTGCGTGACCATAAATCTCGAATAAGCCCAGTGTCATGTCGCCTCGAATAATTGTTTCAGAAATCCATTGTTACGAGATTGGGAGAAAAACGCAGGAATATAAGGGTTCCGTTTTGATTTACTTTCGGTTAAGCCTGCCCAGATTATAGCGGGCGTTAGGTGTTGATCTTTCTCCACAGGGTTTCTCTAACTTTCCTGTGGCCGTTTTCTTAACACTTAAAACACACTTCAGACGTGCCGTAACTCGCAACAACAGTTTTTTATGTTTCTAATATTTCAAAGTGAGTATTCGAAAGCAAAAATAACGCCAAATTGGTGATATACATATGTTTTTTTTTGTTCCAATAAATGTCACAGATTAAAAGACATGATTGGAAAATGTGCTCAAGTATGAAAACCTCGCCGCTCTCTTACATATTTTAAAGGCTGGATCGCGTCACTTATTTCCAAACAAAGTCAATGGAGAAACGAAACCGCATATAAATAAAATATGTGTCGCGTGGAACCCCACAGTCCGTCAGTCCGTCTGTCTTATAAATCGCTTTACATCTTCGCGGCGCAAACTTTTCAATTACAAGCTTCGAGTGGAGACTTCACAGGACCGGGACGACTTGGATACGGCATCCATACTAATTGTTATAAATGGGAAAGTAACTCTGTCTGTCTGTCTGTTACCTCTTCGCGATTCAACCACTGGACCGATTGAGATGAAATTTGGCATGGAGATAGTTGGAGTCCCGGGCTATTTTTTATACCGAAAAACGCATAGTTCCCGCGGGAACGCGACAACCGAATTCCACGCGGGCAGAACCTAGTACTTTATATATTTTTTTCATGACGATTACTAGGTATATATATTCATATTGAAGAAATTAATATATTTTTAAAACAGCAAGAAATAGAGCAAATTGGTATTTTTTAGTCATAAACACAAATATCAAGTACTGATATTGAGATTTAAATTGACCACACATAGCCTTTCTTTTATGTGTTTTCAGTCTAAATCAACATCAAATCTTCGATAGCACATCAGGGAGATCCAAAGTATGTTTTCACTGGTGATTGCGCTTTTTCAAATGACAAAGAAAATACCACATCCACCTTATTTCATGGTCACGCCCATAGCAATCTCAAGGAACAGAGCCTTAATAGAAATTTGAATAAAATCAATTTATTTTAAAACGAATCGCGTTATCGTGCCCTTAATAGATTGTTGTTCGAAAAAACTTCGCGCCATTTCAAGTTTTCGTAGATTTATTGGTGACAGGTCATTTCAGTCGGCTGGTCAATTAAACAGTGTGATTGGACTTTTTCTTGGGCTTTACATTGTTTCAAATTGATGACTTTATTTTAATCTTCTACTATGAGAATTTTCGATCATACTCCTAACTTTGGTTCCTATGTTGTTTATTTTAATTTCCGATAATACAAGCATTTGTCTGCGGTTTCATTTAAATATGGTTTCATATCAAATTACACATTTAAGATGATGTATTTCCTAATATCCTTTATTGATGATACTGTCTGTTATTGGTTTAGACTTTGCTTGGTTTGACAGTAAGTATTTAAAGCGATCTTTGAGTCACTGGTGAATAATCATTGTATTACTTACATTTTACAAACATATAAATTTAACACCACAGGGGTGGTCTCCTGTCTGGCCTATTTCACCCTGCAATTAAAAGATAAGCATCTCCAATGATTAATACTTTTAGCGACCATCACTAGCAGCCGGGCCCCATAAACTCGAGGGCCCCGAGCCCGGGGGCCTTCAATAGTGCGTAATTGCGTCTCGCAGCTATTTATTTACTCAGACGATTATCCAAATTGCGTTAACAGCATCTGGCCGCGCTCCCACAAGCCGCCATTTTGAGGTGACGGTGGAGTACGAATTGGCGAAGAGCTAGATTGAAAAGTATTTAGAGAAAAATAAAATAAACGACCTCAATAAATACAATCTGAAAGCAAGGTATAATAATTATTCCTTTTTCAATTAGACAAATTCTATTTATTTCGTCCATTAAGAGGTATTAAAAATAGCATCCAATTTCTTTGTAAGCCGTATAAAAACTATAAATTTTGATAAAATTAAGAATCTAAATTACGAACTTTTAATGTATTATGACAATTATCTTCGTTGCGTATTATAAACCCGCCGCCGTAGACGGCGTAGCCGTGGTGGCCTTGTGGTTCGACCTACCGCCTCTCATGCTGAGGGTCGGGGGTTCGATTCCGGCTCGCACCTCTAAGTTTACTTATGTGCGAAATTCAATTTGAATTTACCACTGAGCTTTTCGGTGAAGGAAAACATCGTGAGGAAACCTGCACGCACCTGCAAAGTAATTCAAAGATGTGTGTGAAGTCCCCAATCCGCACTGGGCCCGCGTGGGGACTATAGCCCAAACCCTCTCGTGATGAGAGGAGGCCTGTGCCCAGCAGTGGGCCGTAAATAGGCTGTTGTAGTAGTAGTAGTAGTAGTATTATAAACAGTTTAAGTATAATTAAAGCATTATTTAGGCAAAAATACTTGAGTTTTTGAAACCTGTTTATTTCACTGTACAATTGTCACTCCTTCCAACTCTGACACCTTCTTATTTCTACATCCATTGAGAAGGCATAACCGCTTGGATGTTAGAAATGCAATTTGTGTGTTATTTGAGAATTATGATCAGCCCCGGCCCTCACCGTTAGGGCTTAAGAATTATGGCCAACATAGGGGCGCTTTTATTACTATCCTTAGCTCATATTCGGTCTCAGCGATCCAAAAAGACTTAAGTGTTAATGAACGTAACGGAATACCTGGGTGTAACAACTTTTAGGTATTGCTCTCATTTCTTCAGATGTTTGTCTATAAAATCAGCTTATAAAACGAGCTCTTTTCATGGCTATGAAGGAACCAAGATGTCAGCTGGTTGCATTTTCAGGCAAAACAAGCGGTCACATTAAATTTTAAGTATTTGAAAGTAACTTAAGTTTAAAATTTGTATTTAAATTGATTCACAGGCATGAGTAAAACTGATTTATTTTGGTTGTCCAGCCATAGACAAACAAATGAAGATATGAGAGGAAGTAATTTAAAAGTTGATCCACCCACCCTGCGTGTAGTGGAAATAGAAATCGAAAAATAGCTGAGATTTTGGCAAGATAAAAACTTTAATTTTATTTTACTCGTTATTTTTATGTGTTGCGTCGTGGTGAAAAAAAAAACATAAATAAACGTATTTTTTTAGATGAACCCTCGAACAGGAAAACGTGATAATTACTTATAATAATTTTAGACATACGTATGAGTTACAAAATGCCAAAACAGTTCCTTAGTTATGTATATGAAACTTTCATTTCACGTTTCATAATAAAGAACACATTCATTAAATTCGATAATTGATTGACAGTTCGGGTCTCGTCGGATACTTGAGATTTCCGAATGGAAAATATTTCTTCACTACATCTGTATGCAAATATCTATATGCCATTTACACCGTCATGTCTTCTGATTCCAATAAACCGATACGCCTTTACGCTTGTAGGCAATGCGGTATCGGCGCGGTGTTAACGCGATGTTGTGGTGGAACGGCAGTTTTACGATGATTTCTTTTGTTGTAGGGCCTGCAGCTGTGCCTTGCAATATTGCAATAATTTTTCAAATACTGTGTGCAAATAATTGTGCCCCAAGACTACTGGAAGTAAGGTTATGGGCCCTTAAAATCTCAATTCAATTGCAAGTGCGATCTTTAAACACTGTTTGCGTTGAAAAAAAATTGTTTCAAGGTTTGGGTTTTCTTTGTCTCCAAGCGCACCATAACAATAACTCAGTACAAACTTTCGCGATACCCGAGCTAATTCCGCCGAAAATACTTTATACAATAAATGATATACGCTGCGTCCGTACGCCATTTCAATTTACGAGTGCGATGCTATAAAATCCGCACGTGATCGCGGCGAGACAAATAAGTGGATCGCTTATGTGTATTACTAGCCATGGCCAGAAGTGTACGCTGTGAGTGACAGCGGGAGCGGGAGCGAGAGCGGGAGCGGGAGAGGAAAATTTTAGTTCACCGTTGTTTCAGCCATGTAAATCTCGATCCCGTGAAGCCATTGGAACGAAAAGTAGCCTACATATTATTACTACCGCGTATGCGTAACTTAGTTGTTTCAATGTATAAACGAGAGATTAGATCTATCCGGACCTACTTATATCCATCTAGGCATGGTAGAAAGATTCGTTTAATATTATCCTTATTGCAATGATCGATAAGGATGATGATTATGACGATGAACAGCTATTGTATGGCCTAATGGAACGATACATTAGCACTAAAAAAATATCATCACATTTCGGTGTACATGGGCCGCAGTGACCGCTTTCCATCAGCTGACCTGTAGTGTGTGCTCGTTTGCCCACAAATCACATAAAAAAATTGTATCTGCCAACAGTGAAGTAGACTGCGAAGACAGAAGGAGATAGAGAGAGAGGGAGAATAGAGTATCCATCCACAACAGCCTAGTTAAGTATAAAGCTATTTTATTTAATCGCTTTTCTTATTCTCTTATGTCATGTACCCTCTCTCTAAAGCACATGTGGGTTAGAATTGGACCGTAAATGAGTAACGCGGAAAGGATCTGCAGAGCTGGTATTTATCAAATTATTATCTAATCTAATTTGGCAATGCGTATTTTTATTTTATTACGAAATACAATCATTTTGAGTGGAATATCAGCTTGTTATAAATCATTTAGCTTGACTATAATCTTGCGAGAGTAAGGTAAATTTGTAGGGCACATAAATAAATATTTAATTAGTCATTTTTCAATATTGGTAAACGGACTGCAACTTCAAAGGGATCTTTATTTTAATTTATTAAGTTTTACTTGGGTGCGGGCGGCCTATGTCCAGCATTAGACGTCTTTGGGCTGACATGATGTTATCATCATCCAGGTTTTATTCTAAAACCATTTCTCTCCTACTATACTCATAGTACAGTGCTAAAATTAAAATTAAAATCTTTAGCTAACTGCCGTATGCCATATTTTTTGCGTAATTACATTATGTCTGTACTGCTCTTTGAATGTATGGTGTTCAATAAAGTATATTGTATTGTAACTTCAACAAATATCCCAAATTTTTCAGCACGATTAAAATTCCAAAACTAAACGAACAAACAAAAAGGGACGAGCCCATCACAATTCGTACTCGCAACTATCGAAACCTGTTCTGCATCAAACTGAAATTATTCCCGAGTCAAGGGCGCCATGTTGCGAGTAGCAATTTATTCACCGCCGGATTGTTGTTTAATTTGCCGTTAAGTTCCTCCACTGGTAATTTATGGGACTGTGACACCCTGGTATTAGGGCTGTCGATGTATTCTGAAGAATAGTTTAGACATGGCAATGAATTGTAGAAGGTAGAGTTGTAGAAAGGTGATCTTGGAAGCCGTGATGGCATGCTGTTTCAGAGGGTCGGGGATTCGAATCCGGCTCTCAGTTTACTTATGTGCAAAATTCAATTTGAATTTACCACCGAGCTTTTCGGTGAAGGAAAAACATCGTGAGGAAACCTGCACGCATTATTCAAGGATGTGTGTGCAGGCTCCAATCCCTAAAAAAATATAAATAGCAATTAAAGGCCAGAAATATCAATAAAACTCATGTCAACCGCATCCGGCTGCGATCGATCGGAGGGAATGACAGGTTCAACCCACGGACACCGTCCAAAACGTCAAATGTCACAGTGACATTGACACTATTGTATGAAATGACAAAACTTTGACATTGACAGCCACCACCTTGCAGATAGAGGCGCCAGCTAGTGAGTAGGAATACATTGACCACCTACCTTGTGTAGTTTAATAAATGTCACTGGACCGACGTTTCCCTGGTACACGAGAAATTTCTAACCTAACCTAAGCAATTTTTATTTATCTTAAACGAGTTCCGACTCTACGATGCAATACATCGCCGGGCGATCGATTCGGTATCGTCATCTTTCTATATTGGAGCGGCTGCTGGCGACATTATAAATGGAGGGCCGCGGTCGCGGGTTCGACACTCATGGGGTCAAACCGAGAACATTCGCAATTTCTTGCATTCGCTGATTTATGTACCTACTTACTTCACTGCAGAATCAAGCCCTTGTCATCTTACAGTTTTGTAGCATACAAAAAAAATATCTTAGTATTTAGTCTAAACTTTTACTTCAATTAATAAAGGAGTAATTTTTGACACTTTCTTTCTTTCTGTCCATCTGTTTCTGTATAGGAGTTAATCTTCGGAACCACTTCGGGACCGGCAACGCATTGGTGACGCCTCTGGTGTTACAAATGTCTATAGGCGGCGGTAACCGCTTTCCACCAGGTGGGCCGTCTGCCTGTTTGTCCGTCTATAATAATTAATAAAAAAAAGTACTGAACCGATTTGAATGCAGTTTTCAAATGCTACAGAATCATTCAGAAAGAAAAGAAAATAATAACCCATAACAAAAAGAAAAGTTATCGTCACTTTATATAATATCACACGGACGATGTCGCAGGGCGCATCTAGGAAAATATAAAAGCCGCCTTCCAACTCCAATCGAATGCAATTGCGATCAAGTTCGATCACTATAAGGAACCTAAGTAAGAAAAGAAAACAATATGCAGCAAAAAAAGAAAATTAACATTAACAATTGAAAACAATCCCATTTCCACATACAAGACAAACAGCTCAGAATACTTGTATCTCAATAGATGGCGTTGAAAGCTTTAAATTCGCAACGGAAATCCTTATAGTTTTACAGCGTGTTTACAAAGGAAATATTCCCGCGACCATGACAGAGGGCGCGCGCGGCGCCGGCCAATTTCCGAGCATAAATCGTAAGGAAATAGCCACAGGGTTGCAAGGGAAATACTGTACTTTTTCACTGTACCGCGGTAATTGAGTCGGTATGAATATGAACGAAGCATCCATTTGTGGCCGGATTTATTTACTGTCAGAGACTTCGCATAGTGTTGAGGAATATACTGATTCTTGAAATAAAGTAGTATCTATTCCATATCTATTCCCAATATAAATTTCAGCTGCATTTTTTTTCGACAAAGATGTAGAGAGAGGCGATAGCTGCCACATAAGCGCTGTTGATGAATGCAAAATGCAACATAATGTAAGAAAATAAGAGACTTACAACTTTCTTCAGCATCGTCATTCAAAATCAATATCAAAATCAAAATATTTATTCAGCAAATAGGCCACACCTGGGCACTTTTACACGTCACTTTTAAATGAATTTAACAGAAATGAATTTACCAGCGCTTCCAAATCCCTTTGCTTGAGAAGAAGCATTTCAGTCGAAAGACGTTCACTGCTGGGCATGGGTATAAGCTTCCCCCAAGGCTTACCGCTCGCAACAGTCCTATGCTACTCACTACCACCGGATTCCCACGACCTTCACGAGGTCGTTGCTCCATCTTGAGGCCTACTGATGGCTCGTCTCCCGCTTCGCGGACGCCACTCGAGATTTTTCTGACACCATCGGCCATCAGTCCTGCGAGCAATATGTTCCGCCCACTGCCACTAAACATAAAGGTTTCGTTAAACATCAACATATGTATATCCATCCAAACTCGATGAGAGCGCCAATAAATTCGGCGGGACGGGACATATTAAGTCGGACGATTCGTAATCGAGTTACTCGATTGTTTGGCCGAAACTTTATTATCTTTCGGAGATACTCCGAAAATATGCCGCCGAAGACAATATTTTCGCTTATCGCGGGTAATTTATGCGAAAACTTGTCGAAACTTGGCCGCTTAGAGACGATCTGAGTTACAGATGTCGATTGCGATAGCGTTTTGCCTAGCCTGATACGTGTCGTGGAGGTGTTTGACTATGAGGTCTATTTTTAATTATGGCATGCTTTTCAAACAATGCTCTACATCATTATACTAACAAATACGATACAGATTAGCATTGCCCCTGCGCAAAAATGACATGCAAAGTGCAAAAATATATTATTTATTTATTTATTTAAACTTCATTGCACATACAAATTGTATACAATTGGCGGACTTAATGCCTAAAGGCATTCTCTAGCAGTCAACCATAAGGCCAAACAGAAAGAAAAATGAGTAGGTGCATCAATATCAGAAAGAAACTACAGAAATACAAGGAAGATAACAAATCATTTCAAAAGAGGATAAATTTACATAAAAATTATATAAAAGATAAACATACATAAACTAATACAAATATAAACCAGCCGCACGTAGCAAAGAAAAAAATTAAGGTTTCCAAATCTACGCGACCTGCTCAGACAAATGCTTACGCAGCATTCGCTTGAAGGAGAGCTTGGTTTGAGCTTGTCTAATATCTAGAGGTAGCGAATTCCAGAGGCGGATTGCCTGAAGGGTGAAAGAATTAGAAACAAAGCAAAGCAATATAACCACAACGCTTCGCTACTCGGTCAGAATCAATCCTCCTTTGAAACAGTATAACATGCAGTAACTTAATGAAGGCCACCGTATTCCTGCACACTAGTTGGCGCCACTATCTGCAAGGTGGTAGCTGCAATGACAACGTTCTGTCATTTCATACAATACTTAGTGTCAATGTCACTGTGACATTTGAGGAATCGGAGAACTCGTAAGGCACATCATGTGCTCAATTGGCTACATTGCACCTCGCTGGACAGCAAGCGCGTATAGCGGCGGATTCTCTCGCGGTGCCAAATCCTTGGTATTTTTTTTTATATAGGTAACAAATATTTTGCTTTGTGTTTGTGAATTATAAATTACCATTCGGTTTCAAATAAGAAATCACCATATCAATATCATCCCACATGGGAAACCACTCTGCACCCTCAAGCGGTTTGCCCTTAAAAATAAATATCAACCCTTGGGGGTGACAAACATTTCCTCCAGCCGCGTTAAATACAGGAGACGATAAAATTCACCGAAAACTATAAATTTCCTGCACAATTACATACAGACTGACGTTTAGGAATTTTTCGGAGGGGACGCGGCGAGGGAATGTTTGGGAAATATTTGTAAGATGTGGCTGCGGTTATTAAAAACATGCCAAAATGAAAAAGTAAGGTTATGATGGGGTTCAAACAAATCAGCGTACGCCCGAAATAAATGTTAAATGCGATAATAGATGTCGCTGCCTAGGTAGCCTGCATACAAATTTGAGCTCCATGAGATACATCTAGATGGCGCTGTACAGGCGAAGTATCAAAATTTGAAGCTTCCTGGATATTTCCGATGTAAATACGCCGTAAAGTAAGTAGTGACAGTCTTTCTGGTTTCCATATAATGTAATGTAACGGAATACAATCCCAGCGCTGTCATTATGTTTGAAAAGGTAATTACAGTTTATACTGTAATAACATATTTTTTTAATGAGTAGACATTGTCGAGAAACAAAACAAATTTCATATAAATCCTACATAACCAAACACGGGTGTATGGAAATATATAATTGGATTGGTAATACCATCAGTGAACATATACTTACCGTCACATACTTAAATATATAATAAAACATAGCTATTATAGCAATATAGCAACTGAATATTTCAGCAATTTGCAAGATTGCAGTAAAACCAGCCAAGTAATAAAGCCATAATATTTTCCAGTTTATGGCTGTAAAGCGAGACCCGTGTCTAAAATACCTCTCAACCATTAAAGTATAATATAACTAAAACCTGCATCCCTTACGCATGCAATTGGATTATCTTGCATTAAAGCAGGTTATGCTAATGTAATGCTTGTGGCCACAGTACAAGGTCTTTTGTCGCGGGCCAGCCGTTAATTACGTCGCATAATAAATGGGTATGCCGTCAAATAATTCTATTGCGCGTCAGTGGAGGTGAAATATGCACGAACTTGGCCGTGCACTGCCTGGTAGATTGGTCACGTACCTACGGGCTACAGCAAATCATGCTTTGATACTGTGTGTTAGGACTTATTCGCATTTGAACTCACGAACACAGTTTGCAGTGGCAGTTCAGATAATTTAATAATAAAATGCTGTAAAAGTCACACTTATTCCATTTGAACTCATTAACTACCTCATTTTACATTAACTTCAATTATAATTATGCGTGTAACAAAAGCCAACAATTACGTTCGCGCGGTGTCACGTATAGACCACGCGTACGCCACGCCAACGCCACGCGACCGCATTTGTCACGCAACTCAACCGCACTCGCGGCCCATATGTCACATGCTCTTGAGTTGCTACGGCGTGGACACAGATGACATATCGAGTAGAATGGTCATAAATTCTATGTTTCTACCTACACGTGGCAGAATTAAATTAAATTGTCGATGTTAATTAGCCATACCTTATTTTGTAATTACATTATGTCTGTACTGTATTGTATTGTATTGTATTTATTTATTTAGATATACTTACTGTCCCAGAGCTTTGCAAACGTCTGCGCGTTTCTCTTTCATCTAATATGAATGTAACATTTTTGTGTCTAAACATTTACGGTGCCATGGAATTTCGTGAGGTGCCTCTACATATTGAAAATGCAAGCACACTAATAATAAAAACATCCTTTTTGAGAGAGACATTAGATAGAAATGTTTCCGTCATCAGACGTGCCACCGAGCCATCGGTCTAAAGCTGACAAAACGTAAGTATATGAAAGAAAGAAAAACCGGCCAAGTGCGTGTCGGGCCACGCGCAAATTATAGGGTTCCGAAGTTGAGGATGCCCACAGTACCTTTCTAAGACTTAGTAGCATCTAGCTAGCCTGTGGTATGACGTGCCCGCCCGACGCCCCTGCCGCTCGAGAAAAATCATCATTATAAGTTGGTCGACTATTACTCGTAAGTTTGTACACCCTACTTAGCTGTGATAGTTTTCCTTTCAACTACGTTATATATGCCACAACCGTGATTTTTTTCAGCCATCCAAATACCACCATTTAGCTGGCAGGGGGGGGGGGGACACGTGACTCTAGCAAAAAATAGCACTTTAAAGCTTAATATTTCACAAACGCATCACTTAATCAAAAAATGGTTTTAACAAACCCACAATATTTTTTCATGACCTATTCAACGATATGCCGCACCATGGGGTACGCAAGAAAAAAAAATTACATCCCCACTTTACGAGTAGGGGAGGTACCCTATAAAAAAATATATTTCAAAATTTTATTGTACCACTTTGTCAGCGTAACTAATATGCATATTCATGCCAAATTACAGCTCTCTAGACCTAAGCATCTCCGAGCAATAGTGCGGACAGACGGACGGACATGGCGAAACTATAAGGGTTCCTTGTGGACTTCGGAACCCTAAAAAAGCCATTTTTATTATAAATCTAAAACCGAAGCAATGGTTCCTAAGTACAGATTCCTCGCCTCTTATAGTTTCTGATTCTCTTTACTTCTATTACTAGTTTACCAGTGCTCACTGGCCAAATTATTAGGATTTAAAATCTGATGGATTTACCTCTCTGAGTCTCGCTTCAATTACCTACAAACCCGACATCCCTTCTACGCCAGCCCATCACTTCACCCCTCAAGTAGCCGTCTGCTATCTGATTATCGCCACACCGTCCACGTTAAAATATCGCCCGTATTACAGCCATGCCGAATATTACGTTATTACGGCTGTAATTCGGCTGTGTAATTCAAGTGATCTCTGTAATATGACGGTGTGTTTTATGTCCTCCTTGACCTGGGTTGATGGTCGTCGTTTGTTTGAGTTTTGGTAACCTACCTTGATGCATGGTGGCTATGTCTGTAGAAATGTTACACCATTTAGATTTAGAAGTACTTGTACTCTAATATAACATTTTATTGTAAATACTTACTTAAAATAAAAAAGAATAAAGATTTCTTCATTTTAATTATTTAATTTTTCATAATATAATATGATAGAACACTAACTTTGTGTTTTGTTTGAGATTGAGATCCCCCTCATAAGGAGATGAAGTAGGTAACCACAACATGACAAAAAATTAGATCATTTTAAAATGAAACTTGTTCTATTTTAAAAACGATCAAATGCGATGCGAGTTGCCTTGTTTTGTACACGCTGCGCCACCAAGCTGGCACGGGGTTAGTTTAATGACTAGACGATAGATGGCGCTGTTATCAAACGGCCATACATTCCACGGTTTAACCTTGAGTTCTGCATCGCGCTATAGAAGTTTTTACAACCGGTAAGTATATATAGAATTTGATGTCCTGTCATGTTGTACTTGCTTCGGCAGTACATATACTAAAATTGGAACGATACAGAGAAGATTAGCATGGCCCCTGCGCAAGGATGACACGCAAAATCGTGAAGCGTTCCACATTTTTTGAAGAAAATGTGACTACAGTTTTTTGTTTACTTAATTTTACTTCAACTTTACTTAGAATATAAGAAAAAAAAAATAAGCACAAGAAGAAATTTCACTGAATTTACTTTTTACAAAAAAAAGTCGATACTAACCTAACCTAACTATTATAACTAGGGAATGAATTTAACTACAAATAATGAAGTGGGTTTAGTTTAGTTTTCAAATTATTATATATATATATTACAGAACAATGAACAATCGCCATGAGAAATAGGTAATAGAAGCGATCAAGGTGATCGTAAATATCTGACAGGATGTTAAATTTTTTATGATCCCCTCGCCCGGTAGATTTGGTTATGGTACGCATTTGGAGGGCGACTGAACAAACACTCAAATAACACTTATTACTCAAGTAATTTCATTAAAAACGTCTTCATTAAAAAGCGCAACCCAATTCTTTTATTGCAGGAATTATTCAAGTCTACAAATCCGGCCAATAAAAGCGTCACACTTAATAAAAACATGGACAAAAGCTTAAAGGCATGATGCCGGGAGCGGAGCGTATCTATAAAAATTCAATTTGCCTCATGTTTTTGTCCCGCAGTTTACAATGGGATGGACGCGGCTAGAGCTCACCGATTCGGCGAAATGGAAAATAAAATTAAATAAAAAATAGAAAAAGAACGTGAAAATAAAAACTACTTAAGTAGGTATTCAGATTTTTTCATATTCTTTTAATACTCAATAAAAAGCGTTTTGAAGAATTAAAATACAGTAAGCTGGAAATCGTATTAATGCCTTCACTTGGTCCTAAATGTGTGTAATCCGAGTTTGCACAATCCCCCAGGTTGTGTAGTTGGTTAATTTAGCTTTTCGGTTACTAATTAATTTACTGTTTTCTTCAAAATGCTCGTGTTAAAATTGTAGCTATCTGTAATAATAACTTAATAAGATGGGCATCTTTATGTTACTCATTATTGTTCCATGTTGTATAACGCGATGTATTATCGGTTGGTAGTCCTTAAATAAATAAACAAACAGTGTTCATTTTTTAGAGGGTTAGACAGTGTTGATAGGTGTTTTCCTATGTTTAAAAAAAAGTTTCATATCTTAAAAAGTTGCCGGAACTTTTCTTCGGAACTAAGCCGTTGTTGTACATGTAGATTGGGTTATATGAACTTGTTCAAGTCAATTGTAATATCATGTTAAAATGTATTGTTTTAAAATTGCACACATTACGCATATCATCAAAATATGAGCTTAAAAATATTTATCGATTTATTTTACTACTTCCAGTTTTACACCGTTTAAATACAATTTTTTTTTTCGCCAAACTGTAGGGTAGATTGGTGGCGAAGAGTTACACTCAACACTTATTGAAATACACTGTGCAATATAATGTTAGATTGTGTTAGATTAGTCTAAGTTATATTAGTTGATATTTTATCCGAAGTAATTTTAATCTTATCTTAAAATGAAATGTGTCCCGCTCATATCCATTCAAATTCAAATTCAATCATTCATTGGCCACAGAGCGGCACAAACACGTCAGAAAAAGAATTTACCAATTCTTTTCCGGCGAAACTTTCCAAAATTCGGCGAGACTCGGCGCGAACACACTAGAAGCCGCATCTATTAGTATTTGCATTGCACTGAAAGCAATCTGCAATGCAAACGCGCTTATGTAATGCGTTACAATAGAAATCCGTGTCCGTGCGGCCCGCGCGGATAATCGGACGGACAAACAGTGTTAACTGGAGGAGATTGCCGGGAGCGATGAGTTTGCACGGGGCCGTTGTGCCACAATTAGACTCGAATAACAAAGAGAAAATTTTGGTGATACTAACTGCGAATTGCTTACATTTTTAGACTATTCCTTACAAAAAAATACGTAGTAATAGGTAAAGAGCAGGCGGACTTATCGCTAAACAGCGTTGTCTTCCACTCATTTTACCACATCAATTTTTATAAACACTAATGTCAACGCACAGCCAAAGCTATTGGTCGTAGACCGCCAATAGAGATCTTCTACTATCTAAAGTCCCGCGCCTTCACGTTTCAAAACGCTTCAATTGTTTTATTATTATTTAAAAACCACCACCAACACTCTCAACGCATAGTTGATGGCTGTCTCAGCACGCACACATGTGTTGAAAACGTTGGTGGTGCTTTTTAAATAAGTACATTGAAGCGTTTTGAAATGTGAAGGCGCGGGACTTTAGATAGTAGAAGATCTCTACATGTGTGTGTCTGGTGCAGTCGAGTTCGTAAATATTTATACACTTTTGCAACTAACTTTTGTTGTAATAAGGTTCAAAAATGACTACATATTAATTAACTTGACTGTGTCAATGTTAATTAATTGTAAATACTAACTTTATACATAAAATTGGCCGTATGTGTAACGATATTGACGAAGATAGATCGAACATTCTAGTTTACTTTTAAGTTTCAAGATTGTCACATGATGATGTAAATCTAGAATAATTCGATTGCTAACTCTAAAATCAGAGCGTCTGATCAATTATCCGCGGTTATTACTTCCGTATTTTGACGAAATGCTAAGTAAGGAATTTTAGAATATCAAGCATTTCCACACCGCTAGGATGATAGATAATTTCACCTCCAAACCGACTTTATCGGAAAGCGAATAAGATTGTGATTAATTTGGCAGCTGCACAGCCGTGTCCCGTCCCGACTAATTGTGCGTTGATATTAATATTGATAAACAACGACGGCCTCAAAGGCAATCCGAACGTAATTAATATTGTAGCAAATTAGATTGGAGAGGGTTCGGGAACCTTCCTGCACGGGCCCTCGAATAATATTACAATATTTACCCTCAGAGGGCTGTGCTCCGGCCGGCCCCACGACACTCCATACAAACTGAACGAAATGTGCATACTAAAATATTACCTGTTTTGTACAAATACATGCGCGTGAGTGTCCGTACCTAGTTGTATTTTTTTTAATACAACTCTATCCATTCATGTTTACCTACTCCAAAAATACCAAATTTCATCTCCGCACCAAATTTCGTGCCGCTGACAGCCTCCATTTTGTTTGTTGTCATTTGCTAAGTACGCGGAAAACTCGCCGCGAATTGGAAGATGTAATATAAATCATGCGCATTTCTCGCTACAACACAATCTATTTATGCAATGTAGTAAGTATTTTACCACACACATGACACTCCATCAGAACGGAACCTAAACTGCACACTAAAATATTATGGTGTACAAATAGGTTCTCTGCTGAAAAAACATTTTATTTGTCTGGCCCCATCAGCCAGCACTTCAGCGAGCAAGGTGCCCCGTCCATGATGATGACATAATATGGGTAAATGACTTATTAGTGCGGTCAGGAAAGGAAAAGACTTTAAAATACAAAAAATACCGTTTTTTACGATTCTTTCATGCAGATAGACATGAAATAATTAGCACAGCTTTAAAACTGGCAGCCGGTGAAGTTTCTGGCACAGAGGCATTCCATGTTAGGCCTCAGGGTAGATGTCATGTAGAAAATCTTGTTATTTCGTTTTGATAAAACCATATTCTTTTACATTTTTTTAAAACATATACTTCAATAGGTACTTCTCTATTATTTTAATATGGTTTATGGCAGATTATGTACTATTTATTCAAAATTTAGTATTTAAAAGTTTTTATTTTGATGTTGTTACCAAAATTTCTAATCTGAAAGCGTAGGATCTTATAGCATCTTCATATTTGCCTACCCTTTATTATTACTTATTAGGTTTTTAATTTTAACTCACTCACTCGATCAAAAATTTAACTTAACCATTACTATTACCTACCTTGTTAATGGCTTAGTTTTATCCATGTTCTCTATATAAATAAAATTCTAGAATATTCTGCTAAAAAAAATAAAGCAAACCCTCCTCTTCTATATTCTGAAACTAACTCTCTTTCATCATCATCATCATCATCATCATCATCATCATCATCATCATTTCAGCCAAAAGACGTCCACTGCTGGACATAGGCCTCCCCCAAGGCTCGCCACTCAGACCGGTCCTGTGCTACTTGCTTCCACCGGTTTCCCGCGACCTTCACGAGGTCGTCGCTCCATCTTGTTGGAGGCCTACCGACAGCTCGTCTCCCGGTTCGCGGGCGCCACTCGAGAACTTTCCGGCCCCATCGGCCATCAGTCCTGCGAGCAATGTGCCCCGCCCACTGCCACTTAAGGCTCGCAATTCTTCGGGCTATGTCGGTGACCCTAGTTCTACTGCGGATATCCTCATTTCTGATTCTATCACGCAGAGAAACCCCGAGCATAGCCCTCTCCATTGCCCTCTGAGTGATTTTGAGCCTTCTTATGAGGCTCATCGTAAGCGCCCACGTCTCGGAATTCAGTGTGCCTCGTACCAAACGGTGATCGCACCCAGTTTTAATTGCATTGATCACAGAGACATCACTGAATATTTGCTTCTTCGTCGACATGATAAAGTCAATCTCATTCCTCGTTGCACCGTCAGGGCTCATCCAGGTCCACTTCCTGTGCTCACGTTTCTTGAAGAAGGAGTTCATCATATAGAGTCCCTCCTTCTCCATAAAACCGGCCAGTAGGTGGCCCCTGTGATTTCTGCCCCCTACTCCAAATTGCCCCACTCTCAGCTCATCACCGTCTCGTTTGCCCAGTTTAGCGTTGAAGTCCCCCATAACAACTGTGAAGTGAGTTTTGGAGCTATGCATGGCTCTGGAGATATCCTCATACATAGCCTCCACCTCATCGTCGGAGTGCGTCGAGGTCGGAGCGTATACCTGTATAACCTTCAACGAATATCGTTGGGTTATTCTGAGTACAAGGCACGCTACCCTGGTCGACACACTCTCGATCTTCACCACGTTGTTTGCGAGGGACTTGTGGACGATAAACCCGACACCGCCCTGGGACTGTTGGTCGCCCTCCCGGAAATAGAACAGGTTACCGGACTTCAGGGTTATCATGTCCTCCCCCTCTCTACGGACTTCTGATAGCCCTACGATTCCCCAACGTAACCTGCTCAATTCTTCCTCCAGTTCTAGTATCCTTTCGTCAGTCCGCAGCGTACGGCAGTTGTAGGTTGCCAGGGCCAGGGGTCGTCGATTTTGGTAGCCGGGTTTCTGCCGGGGATTAACTCTAGCACCCCCTCTCTTTCACCTTCAGCAAAATCATATGGAGTCGATTAGTTTCTGCTAATCTTAATTATATTTTGGAAATGTTATAGCTGTAAGTTTTCGGAATAAATAAATTAAAATTAAATTCAAAATTATAATAAATGTTAGATTAACCGCCGTAGGCGGAAACGTGCCGTGATTTAATTATAAAGTAACAAAAGGTTGAATTTGAATATTAGTCAGTCGGACCGAACTAAAATAATTAGTTGAGTCCTAGGGGACCGCGGGGAAGACTGTTCACTGGGTGGGGTTCCGGAATTTAAATCATCCATGCATTTCCCACTTTACTACGCCAACGATTCTGCGCGCAATTTCATAATTATTTTTCCGATAACCAAGTTTAATTTGCTCCCAATGATAACTGGTCTTCATCTGTGACAATTACTTAAATGAAAATCCGTTGCTAGTTTTTTTTTATACCAATGGTATAATAGGCAGACGAGCGCACAGCCCACCTGGTGGTAAGTGGTCACTGCGGCCCATGGACACCGAAATCCTATGATCCCCCATTAAGAAACCATAAGATCTCGAATGTGTTGCCTACCCTGACATCAACAAGATTTTCTACATGACACTTATCATTTCACTCTGCAATAAGAAGATGATTTTTTTTTGTTCCTGTTGACCCCAAGCTACCCTGATCCTGTATTGAAAACTCAATACAATTTGATAACAAGCATAATGTCTCGCCTTGCCTGTGTGGAAATGAGCCCCCATTCCTCCTTGATTAAATTACTACAGTAATTGTTGAATCTATACGCAAATACATAGCAGTATTTATATACCACAGTAGTCGATCATTCTAATATATTGAACATTGATCTATTATAAGTAAGGATTCAGAATCAGCCGGAGAAAAACGGCCCGTCAAAACGGGTGCCCGAACAACTCTGGTGGTCGTTTGGTGGTGGTTGGTTATTGGTAGGTAAGCAAGGGAATTTATAGGAAGTGCCTTCTGTATAGTTATTAACGTACTTAAGTCTCAAAGCACTACAACGATAGGTATCCGTTCTTATTATATAATTATACCACCCCTACAACAGCCTATTTACGTCCCACTGCTGTTCGCAGGCCTCCTCTCATCAGGAGAGGTTTATAAAAGGTTTTATATACTACTTAAGTCATATTTAATTATCTTCTCTTATAATTTATAAGTCTAAGATTGTTTCCTAAATAAAATGTAAGTAATGAACAAAAAAAATCAATTTTCTTGTTAACTTTTCACATGGAATAGTAGAGGTTCTTGCGAGCCTAATAATATGCTAGTTCGCAAGAGCATGTTGAAAAAATATTTTGTTTCAGAGTTATTTGATTCTTAAATACGATAGCAATAACAATTTCATGTACTTACACTAAAATAGATCTGGGTTATTGTTATCAAAAGAATATACAATAATAAAAGAAAAGAACAACCGCGACTAGTCGCTGATCCAATTATTCCCACACAACTCAAACATCGAGTCTGTGAACTAAATGGCCTCTGTACATACGAACTTCGCAGCCACAACTTACACATGAAACAATTAATCCAGCCGCATATCATACTATAACACGAGGTCGGACATACAATGGTTATTTGCATTTTCACTGAACTGCCCAATCTGCATTGCAAACTTGGACTACGCTGTGTAAACTTTTGCAAGCTAAATTTTACCACTGCGACCTTTGACAGCTTACCGTATGGACTTCACAATTGGGATTAAATTGGCTTGGTTTTCTTTTCATCGTGTGTAAATGTAAGTTTGTTAAACGCGCGATAATGCTTTGGCATGTCATGCATTGGCTTGACGCGATCAAAATGACATGTATGTTGTTTAGTTTGTACATCGTTGGCTAGATTTACAACTCAATTTGTGTAATATTGTGAAGATCTTTGTGATATGATTTGACTCGTTTGCATGCATTTCTGTTTATTGTCGCATTGTTTTGGAACATGTTCGGGTTTCAGTTTTAGTAGTGGCTCGGTGTTTACTGCTTTTTGAATACCTAGTTTGTAGACTAAACGAATTAGTGCTTGCAGAACCTCGCACTTGTTTCTTGTGGAGCATTTCATTTACAACCCAGGTATACCTAAGTACTTACCAATTTTTTCATGGCATTGTAACACCTGATGGTAAATTGTAACTATGGCCTATGGACATAAGAAATGATAATTAAGATTTCGAATGCATTGCCAAATGCCAACCGTAGGACTAAGATAGAATAGGGATGACGACAACTTTTTTTCCTTAGTCTATCAGGAAGATTATTGAAAAGTATTGCACACGTATTTTTTTCTTTTTTCACGTAATCAAACTTATACGGAGATATATTGAGTTGAAATGTCGCGTGACGTCACGGTTAGGTACGATTTATACCTAACGGTGACGTAGTTAGCCCCCACTCTCCAACTTTAATGCGTTTTAACTTAGTCATTATTTGTTAATTTGATAAAACGAAAAATACGTGTCTAATATTTTTTTATTACCTGACTGGCGGACTAATTAAAATTTCGATTTCTTCACCCTGTCGTCATCCCTATTCCTAAATTATGGTAACTCCGCCGGTTCTCTAGATGAAACATGATTTTAGGGCCATGGATTTTATTTAGGTGGCATGTTAAAGTTAAAATAAATGGCGGAGTGCACCTACACAGCCTCGCCCATTTTCATCCAACTGCGCCAGAAGGAGGGTTATGTTTTTCGAGTGTATGTATGTCTGTATGTAAGTATGTATGTTTCTTTGGCACGCTGTGTAGCCTAAATGGCTGGATGGATTTTAGCTTGCGAGGTGTCGTTAGATTCGTCTTAATCGTGAGAGTGACACTGGGTATATCAAAGTTGCAAAAAACAAACTGGCTGACTTTTGGAGGCATTTTTAGCGGTTTCAATTTTTTTTTTAGACGTAGCCTATCAAGTGGGGTATCAAAATGAAGGTCTGAATGAATGGATCACAAATATATAGTGCAGTTTAGTTGCAGTCGGGTATTATATTTTTGCAAAAATCGAATTATTTGACACCTACCTAGGCGTGCGTAATAGAATTTTCTGTAGTAGTTGACAGAATTATCTAATTGTAAATTATATTACTTGGTGGTCTGAAGGGTTAGTTCCATTGACCTATAATAAGTTATAACATATGGACGAACAGTGCCTAACAGAATTTGTCTAAATATATGGAGCAAACTGACATTAGAAAATAAGTTCCAATTTGCTAATAAAGCCTCTTTATCAGTGCCGGATTAACCCATAAGCAAATTAAGCAATTGCTTAGGGCATCACGTCTTGGGGGGCACCACACACGGCAAAAAAAATTATAACTTAAGTTTAATTTCTTTTTTTTTAAAAGGAAACCGCTTGCAAAAAGGAACCCACTGAAATTCACAAAATAATTTTGATATACCCCACCCCTATCCTTATTCAGTAGGTACTTATCCTGTCTCTATTCCTACGCCTAAAAAAATATGGTCAAAAAGTAAGTAATCCTAATAATACGAAATTTAATAATCATCTGGGCTTAGTGTTTGATGTTGGTGCAATTTTTCGAGAATTTTTGGTTTGGTACATTCGTCGTATTATTTTCTGTCTTTGGCAGCACTATTTTTATTTTCGTTGATGTGGTACCGAACTTCAAAAACCAAGGCGCGAAGTAAGGCGAAATTCCACATTTTGGTCGCGTTTAAAAGTCTAAAACTAAAAATTGGGCCAAATATAACTTTCGAAAATATAAGATATGCTGTAAGAGATAAGGTTTGATATGTTCACTTGCGAAATTCAATTTGAATTAACCACTGTGCTTTACGGTGAAGGAAAACATCGTGAGGAAACCTGCACGCATCAGCGAAGTAATTCAAAGATGTGTGTGAAGTCCCCAATCCGCACTGGGCCCGCGTGGGGACTATAGCCCAAACCCTCTCGTGATGAGAGGAGGCCTGTGCCCAGCAGTGGGACGTAAATAGGCTGTAGTAGTAGTAGTAGTAGTAGTAGATGTTCACTTCAATCTGAGCTGTGGAAATTGCGATACGTCCAGATTTTCCTTACAAAAAAAAACATCAAGTATAGTACATTACTACAGAGGCCGACAACTTCCGTTCCCCGCCGATGTATGTATAGTGCTTTTCTCAAACATGCAATAAAATAAATAAATAAAATAATATTTAATGTATAATATATTTTGTCTTTTTTACATAAATTAAACAGCGATACCTATGTAGCAAATATAGTTCATGTTTTTTAATAGCTGTATTGGCAGAATGTCATAGCAAATCATAGAGTAAAATTGCTTGTAGCTTTTTTTAAATGGCGGAATGCCAAGATGCTGTGTCACAAATACATCAAATGGAAATTTAAAAAAAGTGAGTTGCCGGCCTAGGCCTGCAACGTTTGTATGAAATTTCATTATAGACCAATTGTCTAGCCGCGCTTGAAACGTGATACTTCCCAGGCTAATAAGAAGAACATAATATCAATATTTCATTGCATGTTTGAGAAAAAGCATTTTTCAACCTTTGAATAGCGATTTCTAGACCATGATATTATATTATTACACGGGATGTCCAGAAAAATAAAACTTGATTCAGTTTTTCATCATCTGAGCTGTGTATATTGTAAAATAATCATTACTTTTCTCAAAAACCGTAAATCACAACCATTCCGCCATGAAAGTTGCGGTGGGTACGTGCGCGGACGATGCTTGTGCACGTACCCACTGTAGCTTTTGAAGAGGACATACATACGAGTACCTATCAATTCCTCAAATATATTTTTTCAAGCATTTTGGCCCAATTTTAACTGGGCGTTTAAACGTGCCCAAATTATGTTTTCTCACCTATTACGCGCCCTAAGCCCAGATAATTATTAATTTAATTTTCGTATTATTAGTAGTTACTTACTTTTTGGCCATTACTTGCTTTACGGGTAGTAATAGAGACGGATGGGGAATGGATAAGGATCTGGATAGGGGTATTAGGGGTGGGGTACATCAAAATTATGTTGTGATTTTCAGTAGGTTCTTTTTTTGAAGGCGGTTTCCTTTTTTTAAAGAAATTCGGTTTTTTTTCATACTATTTAGTGATGGAACAATCACTAAAAAGTTTCATCTTCTTTTATTGTCACTGAACTAAACAAGGCTTGTACTTTAGAACTTAGAATGGGTATAGTAAGCTATGCTTAGGAGATAAATATACGCAATCACGGACTTTTCTGTAGAGCCATATAAAAGCAGCAATTCCTCTATACATTTACCTCAGAAAATTAAATACTAAAACATTTCTCGAGGACTACTCTATTTGTGAAAATCGCATCCAAATCGGTTGATCCAAACGCGAGATAAACGTGGACAAACATACGGGTCAAACTTAGAATCTCCTTTTTTCTGAAGTCGGTTAAAAACAGCACCGAAAAAATTTGTTTGCAAAGAAGGTTACTTGAGCACGGGGGGGGGGGGCACACAGGCGTGGATTGCTTAGGGCATCAAGCAGTCTTAATCCGGCACTGCTCTTTATAACGAAGGCCAAACGGGTGCCCGAACTGTTCTGGCACCCGTTTTGACGGGGCCATTTTTCTCCGGCTGATTGTGAATCCTTACTTAATAATAATAATAATAAATTTTATTTCGGGCATCTAGGCCCATAGGTATTACATATACCTTAAAGACTAACATACATATTAAAATGAATCTTAAAAACTAACACGATTGCTTCTTCGTCGTGAGGCGCACTCTGGAATCGCTGTCCAGTCTTCCACGGAAGCGACGGAACACGACTCCCTTCGGCCAAAATTCCTCTCTCGTGAAGGTTGACAGATGTTCGGTGGGAACCCTCACCACGAACGAATTAAAATAATACTTAAATAATAGATCAATGGTTAGTTCAGTTCACGTCTCCCTGATCACAGTTATTTTTAATCACATTTTATAACACAGTTTTTAGTGCACTTTGCAAGCCATGAAACTTAAGTGCAAAATATTGGTATACCAGGCACGTTTGCAATCGATTACCGAGAGAGAGATCGTAAACTCGACACGTCTTGCACGGCAGTGTAAATCTTTCGAGCCAGTTTGCACTTCGGGCAATCAATTTTAAACCCTCCTGGTTCAAGAAAAGAGGCCAGCTTGTGTGCAACAGGGAAAGTGGCTTGCCGGAAAGTTTTATGTGTTTGTGCTAATGGATATGCAATTTTTGTTTTTTTTTTTTTTTTTTTATTTGTGGTTTGCTGGTTGCTATTTAGGAAATAACGAGACATGATCTCCCAAAACCGGACACGTCTCAAAGAAAAATGGCCATTTTACCAATTATGTGACTCGTGCCGTAAGCCGTGGTGGCCTAGTGGTTCGACCTACCGCCTCTCATGCAGAGGGTCGGGGGTTCGATTCCGGCTCGCACCTCTAAGTTTACTTATGTGCAAAATTCAATTTGAATTTACCACTGAGCTTTTCGGTGAAGGAAAACATCGTGAGGAAACCTGCACGCATCTGCGAAGTAACTATTAGCCTAAAAAATCGGCTGTAAGTAGTAGTGACTCGTGACCTCCCCCCCCCCAAATCTTAACATGACCTCCCCTCCTAAATCTTTGTCTAGGATCGTGCTTGCTTGCAAGGACATACCTAACAAGAGTCAATTCCCGTTAAAGCTCCAAAGACAGCGTCTGCCATGTTTGCAGAAGTCTAATCCTGGGTTTACTCAGACCTGCTCGTCATCGGGTAATTATGCGAATAGTTAATTTGGATGCCGAATTATGCGAATTAGTACAGCGGGGCTGAAGCAATCGGCGGGCTGCTTCGGAATTGAGGAAGGTAGGTAAGGTACCTATCTGATATCTGACTAGGTATGTAGTATATTAACGAATTGTGAAAAATACTTTATTAGTTGATTTGGCATGCCAAAAACAAAGATTTAAAGACTATATATATATCTATATATTTAGTAGAAATAAGGTATTATAACTTTTTAAACAAAATAGTATCGGATGTTTAAAAACATTCTCATTTAAAATGAGTCTATCGATTTTAGTATGTCATTATCAATTTAAGTAGTTTGAAAGTAACATTCCAATCCCACAGGAAAACTGATTTAATTTACCTATGCAATAAAAATGTAAGTATGACAAAATAAAATTCATTTTTATTATTTGTAATCCGCCGATTTTGGCTTGTAATTTCCAGATAGTTAAAATTAAGAAGTTTTCAAGGTAAATGTGCAAGGAAACTAAAATTTTACTCACTCGTTTTACAATTCTTCATCATAAGTAGAGCTGTCGACGGCAGGTTTGGCTCAGTTGGTGGTGACCCTGCCCACTGTTCCGACTGTCGCGGGTTCGAATCCCGCTCGGGTAAACTTTGTGTGACGAGCACGAATGTTTGTACTCGAGTCATGGAAGTTTAGTATTTATATATGTATCTATTTCTCTATATATAGGTATTTATATCGTTGTCTAGCACCCATAGTACAAGCTTTGCTTAGTTTGGGGCTAGGGCAATTTGTGTGAATGTCCCAAGATAGCCGTGGTGGCCTAGTGGTTCGACCTACCGCCTCTCATGCAGAGGGTCGGGGCCTCGGGGGTTCAATTCCGGCTCGCACCTCTAAGTTTACTTATGTGCGAAATTCAATTTGAATTTACCACTGCGCTTTTCGGTGAAGGAAAACATCGTGAGGAAACCTGCATGCATCTGCGAAGTAATTAAAAGATGTGTGTAAAGTCCCCAATCCGCACTGGGCCCGCGTGGGGACTATAGCCCAAACCCTCTCGCGATGAGAGCCGAGAGGAGGCCTGTGCCCAGCAGTGGGACTCAAATAGGCTGTAGTAGTAGTAGCCCCTAGATATATTTACATCTATATAAATATTTTCTAGAGGAAGAGTGAATAATACAATAATTCGCTCAGTTATTTGAAAGTGTGCTAGTGCTATTTGAAATTCTGGTCAAAGTGAATCGATCGCGGGGCCCTTTAGCCGGAAACGAGGTCCTAATGATAACAAACGAAGACCCGGGCCGCAGGTGACAGTCCACACACTGCTGGGAACTTAGGCCAGTTCAGAGCAGCCATTAAATTATAGAGAATTTATATTTATAGGTAAATAAAAATTTAATAGCAATCAATTTTGATGAGTCAAGTTTGAATTATTGCTACTATGTGACAGGTAAACTTTAGATCCGTCGAAGAAGGTAAATCATTAACATTGTTAAGTTGGCTGTTTAAATTTTGAATTTCAAGGAACACTCCGGATCTACTCTTCAGGAAAAACTAACTTGAAATCAGTTCATCCTGCTTTTTAGGAAAAGGAGGAACTAGGTTTCGGCCACTCCTCCAATGACTTCAGGATGTGTTCCTCAATTGCAAGGAAATATGGAATAGTATCAAAATGACTTTTTAGGGAAATGGCCGTACAAAGAAGAGGCCATTGAAAGGACATGGCCGTTTAAGAAAGGCGGCATTTGAAACTATCCGTTTGAAATGTCCCTAGATATTTTTCGAGATTAAGGACCACCTTCACGTCTTTATTCCAGATACCTTTATCCTTTAGCAGAAATGCCTTATTATTATATACATAAGTAGATATGTGTATCTGTATATTTATTGTCTTTTTTCGTTTTTATTGTATAAGTATGTTTTCTTCTGTGTACTGTATGTAACGGCTTTTTTTGCACCGCTACAAAAATTTCTGTTTCGCCCAAAGTTTAACTGGTAGGGACTGCCTTATGCCATTAACTTTTTTTACTAATGTGCAATAAAGTTTTTAAAATAAATAAATAATAAATACCTCAATTTAGCAAGTGTCTAAAAACATATCGGCCCGAAGTAGTCCGTGTGTCCCGCCACAAGATAGAGTAGGGCCTTAAAGTGGCTGCGGAGTAGCTGCAGAAGCCTACCCACCCGTTTGATTCCCGGAAATGGCTCATTGGCTCAACAGGGCCTTAAGTGACTAGAGCGGACTAATAAGATAAATTAACTATAATTGCAATTATACATAAACTATGGGAAAATGTTGTAATGAATGTAAATTGCCTACTTCACGCTAAAGAAGCGATAAATCTCAATTTCTGCAAAAACGGTGAACGTAAAGCGGTAGGTAATGAATTGTGATTTTCAGGTCTGTTCTGTATATATACATGGTGGGTCAGAAAATATGGCAAATAATTAACCCACAGTATTCGGCTGTAGATTCTAAGTATATTGTATAGGTTTTTAATTTTTTTTGAGTTGGTAAAAAAAAAACATTTTGTATAGGATTCAGGCGTCGCTCACACAACCAATCCCATATACAATTATTTTTTTTACCAACGCAAAAAAAATTAAAGACCTATACAATATACTTAGAATCGATAGCCGATACGGTGGGTTAATTATTTGCCATATTTTTTGACCCACCATGTATAAACAACTTCTTGGATTAATTAACCTCAAGAATGTTTTTGATTTGATTTTCATAACTTTTCCCGTAGAAAATATAAATCTTGTGTCTCTAGGTTGATATGACTGGATATAGGTGTGTTTAATTCTGAAAAGTCCGAAAAAAAAAGATTTTAAAGTATTCAAAGAACGTCAAAACAAAACGCTAATACAATAAATGGCAAGGCACTTATTACCTCCAAACATAAGTAATGATTTCTTCAAAAACCATTTCCAGTGTTATTAAAGAGCACAAACAACAATTCAACGTTGGTTATATTTCTTGTCCAAGAAGTAACTTAAACACCGCTACTTCTAGCCATGCGATCTATTTTATCGTCATTTCATGGGTAAATGGTGTTGAAACCGTTTCTTTTGCCAGTCATTCGTTTCAATTGTAAACTTCCAGCCAAATGTAGCCAAAAACTTGTCCCTAAATTCGCAAAAGCGGATAATTTGCATGTTATAAATGTTATAATGAAAACATATGCAGGCAAGAACTTCGCTGCGCAACTGGCATTATTCTAAACTAACGTTTATGACTACTACATCTAAATTCATGTGGCTTAGGTTGGCATTAGTGTTTTAACGCATTCACTGCCACCGACGCATATGTGCGTTTTGCTGACTTTCCCGCAGGGCCTTGAACGCACATGTGCGTTGCAATGTACCCTTAATGACAGATGTGGCACCCGGCGAAAGTTCGTAAAACAGAAGTGGCATTGAATGCGTTAAGTAGCGTAGCGTAGGTACAAGCAAGCAGGAAAGTATAATATTGTATTTTTTTTAATAAGATATACACGGGGAAACAAGCAGTCACTTTTCCTGATGTAGAGGAATGCGCGTGCACCGCCCATAAGCACGGATACGGTTACATACGGTTAATGCATGGAAGCTTTAAACATTTCTTGAAATACTGCCCAAAAGAGCGATAATGAATGTTTGCTGAATTTCACATATCGTCCACATTGTCAACATATTACTGTCTACTTATTACCATTCACTCTTAAACTATAGACGATATTGGGATAAAATTGAGGAATGAAAATTTCCTATTTCATTACTCAATTTCAACGGTTTTATTCAAAACTCCTTCCCCTGGGGTAGGGAGTTTAGCGGGTAGTATTAGATGCCTCACAGATGCAGTATACTATGTTTGGAACACTATTTCACATTCAACTGTTGGTAAAAATGCGGTGTTTCGATTGAACTTTTAAGCGGTTCAGCCATTAGCTTAACGGACGAGTTCAAACGGCTCTTACTGAAATTTTGATTTATTTTCGTGCTCAAATGCAACAATTTATATTTAAAGTGAATAAATTCGCAGTGAATTGGCGAAGTCCCGGGGCGGATATGCTGCTTTTTATCAAGGAAAAACATTAGCGCGGGGTCTTCTATCCGCTGTGGGCCCGCTTTGGAACTATTATAGCCTTTAAGTAAGTAGTATAGTATAGTTCGGAGGAAGCCTAGGCTAGCATTATGCAATAGTGAATAATGATACATATCTTATACTTTAAACAATTGATCTATTATAAATAAGGATTCACAATCAGCCGGGGGAAAATGGCCCGACAACTCGGGCACCCGTTTGGCGCTCATGCAGTAAATTTGACACTTCAGTCTTATAGTGTTAGGTTTACTTTTGTATAAAATATTTATCTTGACACATATTATAAAGAGGCGTTATTAGCATATTGGAACGTATTTTCCAATGTCAGTTTGCTCCATATTTTTTACAAATTCTGTTAGGCACTGTTCGTCCATATGTTATTATAGGTCAATGCTTTAAACGCGCTAATCTTGTATATTTCTCTGTTTACTTATTTATTTATTTATTTATCCAAGCGATCTCAGAAACGGCTCAACGATTTGGACGAAATTTGGAATAAGTATAGGGGTTTACGGGGGCGACAAATCGATCTAGCTAGGTCTCATATCAGAAAAAACTAGGTTTTAGCTTTTTTCACCCGAGCAAACCTCGGTCGCCCAGGTGCTAGACTGTTTAACGCAGTTACAATGTAACATGAGCGTGTCATGTATTGAGAAATCTTTATTTATAGCTAAAAAATCTCGACAAAGAAACTAAATCAAAATTGGTTCATCTGTTTCAGAGCTACGGACCCACAGACAGACGCACAGATAAAAAAGTCAAACTAATAACCTTACACCCCTCCATTTTTGAATGAGAAGAGTATCGGGTTTTTAAACGTTTCATCGCCAGTCACGCATGAGGTTAAATATAATATAGGCATAGACGTAAATAATATAGACCCGGTCTAACGTACACGTAATATGTCCCCACTTCCACGGTGTCCAATCCAAAGTTCTGTCACCGAGCGTGCGTGACAATAAGCGTTTTAAAAAAAACTTTTTTCGAAACTGTTTCTCAGTATCTAAAAACTCGTCTCGTTGTTGAAAAAATGTGACCCAGCTTTAGTGTCACGATATAAGTTTAACTTTGGATTGGACACCAATGAAGCGGGGAAACATGACATGTACCTATCTACGTTAGGTCGGGTCCATACGAAGTATTATTTATGTCTATGAATATAGGTGGAAAACTCAAGTAAGTCACCTGTTGTGTGTAGTTGTGTTCCAAAATTATATGAAAATTCGACGAAAATTCAAATATGGAACGTCAACTTTCGTTGTATACAGACAGGTTACTACTACATATACGAGGTCATTAAGCTATGTTTTTTACCTATAAATATGCGTAATTAACATCCATTTTCGCTTTAGGGGGCAGCCATCCTCGGAGTGACAATGACTTAAGTATTTGACATGGCGTTAAAAAGATTAAAGGACACTAATAATAAATAATAAAGGAACTTACGGCGACTGATATGACCCCAGGTCCAGAAGAAATACCGGGGCATTCGGGCGGCAGTTCCTAAACTCACTGTAACCTATCCATACTAAACCATGGATGCGAAAGTAACCCTGTCTGTTTGTTACCTTTTCGCGCTTAATCGGCTGGACCGATTTAATTGAAATTTGGCGTGGATATAGTTGAAGTCCCGGGCTAAGACATAGGCTACTTTTTATCCCGGAAAAACGCAAAGTTCACAAGCATAAGCTAGTCAAATATAATCTTCTTATGTTAGAATAAATATCAGGTAAGTACAAGTTAACTTTGCTCTCAGATAAAAGGGTAAACCGGATGTGTATTTTTAAAATGTTGCCAGCTTAATTCATAGTTTTAATGGAGTAGCCATTAGCGAGCTTTCAATGTGCAGTTATTTTTTACTTGTTTCCCTGAGCTTTGGTGTTATCTTTGACGGGACTTGTGCTTTTAACAGTTTCATAGTTGCGTCGTGGGTATATTGCGTAGACGGTATAGTTTATATTGATAGATATATTAAACTTTATATGTATCTACGAATACTGTTGTCTAATAAATTAAATTAAAAAAAAAAACACATCAACAGGTGAAATTTCTAGCGCAGAGGTATTCCATCTGGGTCCTATAGGGTATGCAAAGCATACGAGATCTTATGGTTTCCGAATGGGGGATCATATAATTTCGGTGTTCATCAGATGGGCAGTGCGCTCGTTTGCCTATACCAATGCTATATAAAAAAAATACAAAAATACTTCGAAATGTTTGTTCCTGTTATTTTCCATGGTACAAAAGTAAACGTTCACTTCGAACGACTTATCAAATAAAGAAAATTGACAGAATTTCTTAAAACATGAACTAGCCAGAACACATCTTAAATTCCGAAACCAAACAATGCGTTAGCTCAATCAAAATTCGAAAGCGTCATTAAACTTTTTTATTAAAAGAATCTCAAGCCCTTCGCGAGCATTCAACTTATCCGTCGCTAATTTCCTATATCGATATAAATTTTAAACTTTTCCAATTTTTTTTTCATAGCCGGGGGCAGCCCTGAATAATGGCCGGCGAGAGTGCAGGTAATTAAAACTTCGAGGAGAGCTAGGGTTGTCCCTTACCGCCGTGTTTATGGTTTTTGCCAAACTAGTTGCGAATAGGGTATAATTTATTGCGGCTTTCTTGTTGTTTTTTGTAGTTTTGCAGGATTTTGGTATTTGAAGGGCTTTGAATTTGTGTTGAATGCGCTGCTGAAAAGTTTAAAAGTCATACCTACTATTAAATTTTACATACGAATTCAGCGCTTCTGTGTATCGATGCCAAAGTGAATCTAAAGGCAATATGAAGCAATTTGTTATAATTTCATTCCTCAATAAAATATGCCATGAAAGAAAAACACATCTACATAATTAACTAATTTAGTGAGACAAGAACAGTTAGGCACTTTTACGTAAATTCCGTAAAAACGCTTTTATCAATAAAAAAAAGATCCAATCTCAGAATCCGTCATTGAAATCTTTATAACATTTCCTCGAAAATTCAGGCGTCGTCAACATTTCACTCGAAAAAATTGATGCCTTTACAAAGCTCCGTTAATTCACCGTTAATAATTCGAATGCAATACCATTCCATTCGCGGCGGATCAGAATGCACAGCCATAAATTTAAATGACCACTAGCCAGGGATCGGAGACAGTTGGGAACTGTCTACGATTCCAGTGTTCAATGTAAGGGGTGGTTTCGTATCCGGCAGGAAGCCATCAATAGATATTAATATTATTAATGCGTTAGTAACTCTCTCTGTCTGTATGTCTGTTACCTCTTCATGCTTAAACCGCTGTACTGATTCAGGTGAAATTTGGCATGGAAATAGTTGGAGTCCCTGGAAAGGCCATAGGCTACTTTTTTATTCCGGAAAATGTCATAATTAGCGCGGGAACGCCATAACAGAATTTCACGGTTATTTTTTTCCAGGTACATCCTCTTAGCAAATATTATGTTGTAAAATGAAAGTATTTACCTATACAATGAATAAAAATAGGAGCTCTAAAGCTTTCATTCAGTAATCTCAGTCATACGTTAAAACCGATTAAAAATAACAGTGATGTGCCGACTTTCCGCATGAATAACACATTGAACAATATTATTATGTTGGTTTAGGTTCGGACCAACGGTTGGCCAGCCCTGTCTGTCTGCGGTGACCGCCGCCCAGGCCACTGTATCATGCATAAGTCGATTCACACCCTCCGTGTTAGTTATATCTTTAGCTATAGGTACGTATCTCTGTAACTAAGTTAACGTTATTGCTCATTCCATTTTCATACATTTGTAGTTATTTGCACAGACATATCAAGTACACAATTTGCAGTAGGTACCTATATCCTAAGTGTAGGTACCAATATTAAGTAGTTATTTTAATTATAACATGCATTTGTAATGTAGGAAGAGAAGCAAGAAGACTGCAGCTTACCTTAGACAAAGCTACTCCATAAACGCTATCATTTGATCGAAACAAAATGTATGTGGAACTTCCACCATACGGTCATCATCATCATCATCATCTTGTCAGTCGATAGACGTCCACTGCTGGCCATAGGCCAATAATACGGCCAATAATACGAGTAGGTAAGTACCTACAATGAACTCACGTTTAGCGTGTGCATTGTGGGTAGCGAGTGTAGGGTGTGCTGCAGTGGCTTTCCGGCCTTAGATCGGGTCCTAAGAAGAAGATCCCCTTACCACCGCTTTACCAGAGCTACAGACAAGCCCCGTTACAATTTATATGCTCTATTGCAAATAGAAGAGCTAGAACAGCTTCCAAACGCAACGTAATAGTCTTGGCGTTGACGTCTTCGAAATTGACGTGAAAGCCGCAAAAGCTCAGTTCATACTCAACTTACCGCATACACGATCGTCCCCCGCATTTGCGACACTTGAGGCCCTCAAAAATCCATTAACGGGATCCGAATGAATGACAGCTATGCACCAAATAGCACGTGCAGTGCACAAAGCAAGCTTGCCATCCATTTTAAAATCTGTCGCAGCGGGCGACCGCTGATGCTGCGGATTTGGAAAAAGTCTGGAATCTGAATGATTTAAAGTTTCAAAAACCTTGCTAAACGTAACTCTAGGGCAAGATTCTTCGTTTTGTTAGGCTTACGAAAACATTGACCTAGCGCGAGTCGGGAACTTTTAATCATTGCATAATTTCAGCCAAAAGACATCCACCGCTGGACATACGCCTCCCCCAAGGCTAGCCACTCAGACCGGTCAATTTTCATTGAATCATTTACTTACAAAAAAACTTTAATTTTTTTCTCACGATTATCGAAAAACTGAGCGCTGCCGCCGGAACCTAATTTAGAAAAGGCTTTTCTATAATAATAATAAAAATTGTGAGCTGATGAGTGATGAGAGAGCCACAAATTCTGAAACCGCGCATTATAAAGCCAAAGGGACATTATTCTTGTCATAGTCCAGGTCCAGATGCAAATCTGATCTGAAATAAAAACTAACTTAAAATTAAACTCTAACACAACAATCAAACGAGCCGTAAATGTCCTAAGTTGGCAGCTTATGCGTCCGCGCATGATTTATGGAACGGTGCAAATGGGTTACCTGGCGGTGGACACGCCGCGATTATGAAGCATCCGCGCATTTTACCTGCTTACGCTGACACGCTGCCAGAAACACAGCCTATTCATGTCCCACTGCTGGGAACATTACGACAGGGTTTGCACTAGATATAGTTCCATGAGGGCACAATTGAAGACCTCACACACAGTGCTAGTGCTAATAAAAAATACCTCAAAATAGAAGAAACGCAACACACGTACGGTCGACCTGCGCGAAGCTGCTGCACGAAAGAGGGGGTGGTGTAAGGATTTTTTGCAGCAACAAAGAGTTGCCCCCTTCTGTACCAACCATATACCAAGCCGTGCCATGTAGGGTACGTGGAAGAGACAAATGAATGAGACTCGCATGACGGTAAAGAACTGTATTTTATTATGAGCTTTATTAGTATTATAAGCTATATATAAATCCACTACTACTACTACAGCCTATTTGCGTCCCACTGCTGGGCACAGGCCTCCTCACATCACGAGAGGGTTGGGCTATAGTCCCCACGCGGGCCCAGTGCGGATTGGGGACTTCACACACATCTTTAAATTACTTCGCAGATGCGTGCAGGTTTCCTCACGATGTTTTCCTTCACCGAAAAGCTCAGTGGTAAATTCAAATAAAGCCGTGGTGGCCTAGTGGTTCGACCTGCCGCCTCTCATGCAGAGGGTCGGGGGTTCGATTCCGACTCGCACCTCTAAGTTTATTTATGTGCGAAATTCAATTTGAATTTATCATATAGATCCACATCACATTTTAATTTGTCATGAGACATCTCTTATGGACAAAAATAACAGTTCATTTTTATTAGCTTAAGTAATACCAACTTATTGTAGTTGTCTGTTAATCATAGTCCTGTTCTTCTAAAATATAAGTAGTGTAATTTAATTAGATGCCGTTTCATTTTTCAACAATGTGTTGAAAGTGAAACACGTCATAAAGTCATTAAGGTGCCGAAACCAACTCATATTCTTATTCCCCGTTGTCTATATCCGACATCAATTAAAGCCGACCGTATGAAATTTTTAGCTAAGCACAACGAGCGGCCGCAAGCCAATACGGCTAGCTTTTGCTCGGTCGCGAGCTTTTAGCAAAAAGCTCGGCCATTTTGTGATGGTGTTTACGGAGCCTGCGCTTGAAAGCTTCGTGATTCTGTTCGTTGCCTCGGTTAGCAGCCATTAGTACTAAATTATGATGATAAAGTAATATTTTCCCATTAGATAGTCAAAACACCTAAAATACTTCCTAAAGAAAATATTTAAATACAGTAGCGATAATTAAAAAAAACAAAATACCCGACTGCGTAAAAAACTAAAAAGAAAAAAACAAGACTACTTAGTTCAGTAGTAGCTAGGATTATGTTAAGTAATATTTACCGTCGCCATCAGATATATTAGCGAACAATGTGATCATAAATATCTGGACACGATCTTACTGTCAAGACGTTAGACTACATGCTCAGATATTTCTGATCATTCTTGCTTGCTCATATTACGTCTAATGGCGATCGTACCTACTGAGAAATGACTCCAAAGAAATAATTTCATGTTCGACACTAACATAAATCAAATATTGATTGCTATTGAGGAATCTAAAGATGCCTACTATCGGGACCCATTATTTGTAACATTTTAACCTAGATTTTAAATGGGTCCCGACTGTAGGCATCTTCTTCAGATATTTATGATCACATTGTTCGCTACCATATATCTGATGGCGACGGTTAATATTACTTAACATAATCCTAGCTACTACTGAACTAAGTAGTCTTTTTTTTTTCTTTTTAGTTTTTTACGCAGTCGGGTTTTTTTGTTTTTTTTAATTAACTTTTTTTTATTTTACTATCTTTAGTTAGGGATTATAAGACCGTAAATTCCGCAATCTTGTCATTTCATGGAGAGAGTTGCTATCGTGGGGATTATTAAGTAGCTTGCGATGAACTAAATTACTGATTATTAATCCCTCTAGAGACCTAACCCGGCTCAAAAAGCTACATAAGCCTGACCCTATTAAAATTCTTCAAGTCAACCGATAGATGGCGCTACTGGTACTACATTAGAGTATTAGGTAGCTATTTTATTTATTTACGAGCGCTGAGTACTGACTAGTGTAATTGGTACCTATAATCAATTAGGTTATATTTCACTGTATTAAGTAGGTAAATAACACTATTGACACTTTAAATGTAATAACGAAACTAAAAGTCTTCAAGTCAACGGATAGATGATGCTACTGGTACACTACATTGCACATGCGTACGTACTTGATTGAAGTTTGAGATTTATGAATAACATTATTATTATTTTATAGTCGTCGTGACCTGCTTGAAGACTCGTTGGTCTAGATTATTTCCTGTGTTGCTAATTCGAACGGATTTACTACTGGGTGGGTAGGTACCTACTTTACGTGGTTAGTAAAGGAACTTTGAATCGTTATAAATCATAAACGGTTCTTTTATCTGAAAAATTGTAAAAGAAACCTAATAATGATTTTTAAATACCTATTCAACGATACCTCACATGCCATAGTTGGTTGACTTTTATTTTTTTTATTTTGTACAATATGGCGTCTGGTGGCCGCCATTTTGAATTTTGATTAATTTCATATCTTCAGTGACACTCGCGCGATTCAGACGAATCGATTGACGTATAATTCATTAAAATCGACCCACGCGTTTGATCTCTAGTGTGCCACAAAGGAACAAACATACATACATACATACATAGACAGGTAAACACATAACCCTCCTTTGCGGTGCGCAGTCGGGTAAAAAAAGTAAACACTGTGCTTCAACAACAAGTTTTATCCACAAGAGGCTTGGTAGCCTCTTGTGGATAATATTGTTAGAATATCAAGCAAGCAGTGGTCTGCTTGCTTGATATTTTAACAATATTTTCCTTCACTGTATAATTCTATGTTTTGTAAATTCACACACACTTCTTACTCCTTGTGACGCTAAGCTGTGAGATGAGTCCGACGGCCTGAAATTGCGATTTCAAACCCAATCTCCAAGTCTTAATCCGCGTTAATCGCAAGAACAAGACGTCTTCAACGGCTGTATTTTCCACTCCGCGTTTTAATATTCAATCCACCGCAGTGCAGTTCAGTGCTGTCGACTGCTGCCAGTGCAGCTGACTCCTGCCGACGGCTTTGCCTTAAGAAGGACGAACGAAATCTTGAGATTAAGCCAGCTTATCTTGAAGCTGTGTCTACAATAGCCATAAAAATTGCGAGTATGTATAAGACTAAGAACACACACACACACACACACCATGATACATTGACAAACGTTTCATACAGCGTACTACAACAGCCTATTTTCGGCCCACTGCTTGGCACAGGCCTCCTCTCATCACGAGAGGGTTGGGCTATAGTCCCCACGCGGGCCCAGTGCGGGATTGGAGACTTCACACACATCCTTGAATTACTTCGCAAATGCGTGCAGGTTTCCTCACGATGTTTTCCTTCGCCGAAAAGCTCAGTGGTAAATTCAAATTAAATTTCGCACATAGGTAAATAGATTCAGAGGTGCGAGCCCGGATTTGAGCCACCACGGCTTCTTCATACAGCGTAGCTCTGACAAATAACACAAATCTGACGACTTCTTAACCTTAAAACCCACCAATCTGAGTGTGCCGACAAAAAATCTATGCTAAGTTACGTAAAGTACCTACGGTTGAGGTCGCCAACACATATCCACACTACACTTTATCCACTGTCGAGTCAGAGACACAAAAAGAAGGCAAGCTTATATTTAGCTTTCACCTCCTCTTTTTGTGTCAAAAATAAACATAAAAAAGAGCTTTATTTGAATAATAGTTATCCAATGCCAGTAAAAAAATAACATGCATTATATTCGTCAGCTATCATGCGTTCCATTCACCACAATATGGTCACGATAAATCCAGCCTAAATGATTCCATTCTATTTATAACTGATTTACCTACCACGTTCTAAAACGTTCTGACCGCAGACAAACAATCATTTGGATTGGACAGCAATCGACTGTTATGAATTGTGGTTTAATCATAGACGTAAATAATATAGATCCGGTCTAACGTACACGTAATATGTCCCCACTTCCACGGTGTCCAATCCAAAGTTCTGTCACCGAGCGTGCGTGACAATAAGCGTTTTAAAAAAAACTTTTTTCGAAACTGTTCCTCAGTATCTAAAAACTCGTCTCGTTGAAAAAATGTGACCCAGCTTTAGTGTCACGATATAAGTTTAACTTTGGATTGGACACCAATGAAGTGGGGAAACATGACATGTATCTACGGTAGGCCGGGTCCATACAAAGTATTATTTATGTCTATGGGTTTAATATAATGGTTTGGGGTTAAACAAAATGTTTAAATAACGGAGTCAAATACTATAGTTATAGCTACTACTACTTCAGTTATAGCTAGGAATGATCAAAATGTGATAAGCAGCAAATAATTGTAGCAATTTTCCTACAAGTGCTGGCCGTTCTAAGAACATTTGTTTTCCTCCATGGTCCACAGTGACCACTTACTACCACGTGGCCTTGATTTGCAACCCTAACACGACATTTGCAATACGACACGATAAACACGACAAAAAAACTAGGTGGCCAATATTCGGCTCTATTTAATAAGCGTAATTCTGCCAACATTCTAGTTTGACAATAAAAAACGCTAAAATATCCAGTCTATGCATTCGCTGTGGTCAAAAGCAGCCAGGATGGCATCATCATCATCTATTTAATAGAGCCGAAAATGTTGTATTTTATGGAAAAAAGTTTCAGTGTGAGCGATGCTTAACGTCACTGCTAAGACTGCCCGCAAACAGTGCTGAATAAATGAAAAGGACCGCTTGTTCTCAGCCGGCCTAATTAATAAGTAATGAGCATTGTCCATTCCAACGGAAAAACTGCATTTTTTTTAACTGTTTAAAAAGGCTTTGAAATTTATTCATGGTCACCCTTGACCCAACTTCCACTCTGCTGGCAACACCGTGCCGGGATGAATGAACTTTTTTCATTACCGGCTTGGTGTTGCCACTTGAATCGCTCTTTTCCGCCTAGAGGCTGTTTCGATGCAGCTATTACTAGGTTTAGAGGTACTGTGTAAAATATTAATTTATTTGTTTTACAGTAACCAAATACGATAATATGAATTCACATTTAAAATTGTAGGACCCTGTGACATACGCAGCAAATTATTATATTTTTTTATTACATGTATATCCTGAACATGGTTTCGCTTCAAAGACATATATTTTAATATTACCTATGTGTATACGTGAACAAATAATTTCTGCTTGCTACTTCTAGTGAACAGCTTTGTTCAGAGACAAACAAATCCTTGCAAGATTCAAGTTTCTGAACAGACGGCGCAGCGGCATTTTTCCCCGTAATATATGCGCAGCGAACTTGTTCTTGTTTGGACTTAGCTCATTTTCTACCGTGCTCGCAGTAGTGGAGGAGGATGTGGTGATTTTTCGTGGACGAGTAGGTACTGAAACTTTTTAAATATCAACATATGTGGTTCCAAATAGACACTCCAATCCTAAATGAATTAAACACAACTGAAAATGTACCACTAGGCCACCACGGCTTCGGCTTCATTCAATTTGAATTGACCACTGCGCTTTTCGGTGAAGGAAGACATCGTGAGGAAACCTGCACGCATCTGCGAAGTAATTCAAAGATGTGTGTGAAGTCCCCAATCCGCACTGGGCCCGCGTGGGGACTATAGCCCAAAACCCTCTCATGATGAGGGGAGGCCTGTGCCCAGCAGTGGGACGCAAATAGGCTGTAGTAGTAGTAGTAGTAGAAAATGTACCTCCGTCATGTCATAAATTGTGTTGTATAAAATGTACATTTCTAGGTATTAATTACACAGCAGAAGAAACTTGAAATCTGAGAACATAGCACATACAGAGAAATAACAATTAAATAAAAGTCCTCGACAATTTTTATTAGCTTACTGTACTTGTACCATAGACGTAAATAATATAGACCCGGTCTAACGTACACGTAATATGTCCCCACTTCCACGGTGTCCAATCCAAAGTTCTGTCACCGAGCGTGCGTGACAATAAGCGTTTTAAAAAAAACTTTTTTCGAAACTGTTTCTCAGTATCTAAAAACTCGTCTCGTTGTTGAAAAAATGTGACCCAGCTTTAGTGTCACGATATAAGTTTAACTTTGGATTGGACACCAATGAAGTGGGGAAACATGACATGTATCTACGTTAGGCCGGGTCCATACGAAGTATTATTTATGTCTATGACTTGTACTAATTTCGTTCTCGTTGTACAGTCGTCTATCTCCGTCCAACGGTTCTCAAACTTCGTGAAGAGATAAAGCTCAACGATAAAAAGAGTTAAATTTGCATGCTCAGTTACAAAGTACAAAAACGAAGAGAATTTGTATTTTCCCAGCAAACTAAGTTGTTTCACTTTAGACAAATTTAGAATACCTATTGTATTCATGCATTTTAAGATGGGTTACAATTAATTTTGTAGTCTGTGTTATTTGTTTATTATTAGCGCTAGATTAAATCACTGAATTTGTTTACTTAGGGTAACGAAACACATTTGACTCTATGAGATGGCTGGCGGCAGAAGAATTCAGCTGTTATGAGCAGCTTTTGGTAAGCTGTAGGTGTTTTCCAGCATCAAATAAAGGACTTCAATCATTGCGTGTGAACAGAAGAGGTAGCAGCGGAGTCTTCAGACTTGTACCACGAAGTATTCATCCCACGCGCGGCCATTATTCCTGTCACAGTACAAGGGATAACTTCAAACTGAAAATCAGTTAGTGCCTCGATGATGTCGCTTTATTATGCCGCTGCTGGAGTGTGACATTTCATAAGTTCCGTGATTAAATAGATATTCCTCTCATGGCTCTTACTGTTGCTGCTAGAAGTCAGTGCTTAAAGTAAACTATTATGTTACGAGTTTAATTTACCAATGCAATTACAATGATCATGACTTTTGCGAATGTATAAATACCCTACTCTTAATAAATCATTTTGTTTTTTGATGACCCCCCCCCCCTCGTCAGGACTAGGTCTACTGCTATTATGTATATTTAGCCCCTGACCCGAAAAGGGGGGGGGTTATATGACATAACCCCCCCCCCCCTGAGTCGAAAGCTGGATCCGCCCTTGGTGATTGAGCAACGTAAATCCAATTTGATTTGATCCATCACAATCGCTTTATATGGATGGCATTACACTTAAACTACTATATTATATACTTAAATCTTTCGATCAACTTTTCCTGAAACTGGTGCCTACTTTATATTTCATCGTAGATCTTTTCATCGTATCGCGTAATCTCTGTTCATCGTAAAGGTTTCATTCGTTTCTTTGTTACATTGTGCTTCAATGGAGTTTTACAGCTAAAAGGGAACGAGGGCACTTTCTAATTTCGAGTATACCTAGTTAATACTGAAAGGTTTGACAAAAGAATACCTAAAGTCACCACAACAACCTAATTTGCGTCCCAATGTTGGGCACACGTCTCCTCTCGTCATGAGAGGGTTTGGGTTAGTCCCCGGGCACAGTGCGCATTGGGGATTTACCACACATCCTTGAATTACTTCACAGATTCGTGCAGGATTCCTCACGATGGTTTCCTTCATCGAAAATCTCATTCAAATTGAATTTCGCACATAAGTACTAAACTCAGAGGCGCGAGCTGGATTCGAAACCCCGGCCCTCTGCTCTGCATTTTCAAGATTATTTAATGATAGAGAACAACATTTTTAAATTTAAAAAAGTCCCTACTGAAAATTCCAAGAACACATTGTCGCCATTAAACCCTAGCAATATCACTTGCAACTTTTTGCGGAGCGTTTTGTCCTGGGCCATAAAACAAGCGGCCAGTTAATGTGGCGGAAAATTTGCTTTTTGAACCGCTTTTAGCCTGATAATTCAGTGTTGCAACCATAAAAATGTTTGTACCTACATTTGTTTTGTTGGAAACATTTGCATTGAACGTGACAACGACGACACGTTGGTTTTTAGGATATTCGAGGCATTACTCGTAAGTAAAGTTTGAACAACAGTGATGTCTTGATATTGTAGATTGAAATAAAGTAGTGGGTATTGTAACTATTGAATATTGAATTGTACCTATGACTTTACACATTGTTATCGAAATAGACCTATAATAACATATGGACGAACAGTGCCTAACAGGATATGTTTTGACATATTCTGATATATGGATATATTTTGATATATGGAGCAAACTGACATTAGAAAATACGTTCCAATATGCTAATGACGCCTCTTTATAATATGTGTCAAGATAAATATTTTACACAAAAGTAAACCTAACTCTATAAGACTTAAGTGTCAAATTTACTTGACATACCATTTTTCTCCGGCTGATTGTGAATCCTTACTTATAATTGATCAATGAGATAGATACAGATAGAGGAGAGAGAGAGAGCGACAGCCTTAAAAATATCAGCTAATATTCAGTAGGTTAAAATGCGAAAGTAACTCTGTCTGTTTGTCCGGGAAAATGCCTCTGTCCACGGGACCGCTATACTTAAAACGAATTCTAAGCTAGTAATCTCATAAATTTACAAAACAACATATATTCATGTATATCTTACTTAGGAATGACATGATCTCAATATGTATCAAAAAAAAATTGTCAATTACTTACCTACATTTTTCAATTTCAAATCGGTCGTGTTTTAGATGTCCCAAATAATGTAATGAGATTTTTCATTTAACCTTTTGCGCTAATCTTATTTATTTATCCAAGCGATCTCAGAAACAGCTCTAACGATTTGAACGAAATTTGGAATAAATAGGGGTTTACGGGGGCTATAAATCGGTCTAGTGAGGTCTGTCATATCTGAGATAACTCGGTTGAAGCTATTATAACCCGAGGAAAGCTCGGTCGCCCAGGTACTAAGTATTTATTTCAGTCATTGCGATTCTTAAAAAGCGAAGCGTTTTGAGGTGCGGGACTTCCTACCTATATAGTAGATTATCTTTACACGAACTCTGACACTGACAAACATAGGAAAGATCTTGGAAAGCTTAGGAAATATCTTAATTAGTCAAATCTATTAAGAGGGTTTATCCCGAAAGTTGGCACCGTCGCAAATAGCTGTCAAATAGTATGCTGTTTTCATTAATTTCTGAATATTACGGAATGAAAACATGAATTATCGCTCTATCTAAATATATAAAACTCAAAAGTGACTGACTGACTGACTGACTGATATAGTGATCTATCAACGCACAGCCCAAACCACTGGACGGATCGGGCTGAAATTTGGCATGCAGGTAGATATTATGACATAGGCATCCGCTAAGAAAGGATTTTGCAAAATTCTCACGGGAACGGGAAAAATCGGCATTTTACTTTTTAATATTTCATACGAAGTTGCGGGGAAAAGCTAGTGGTTGAATAAAACATCAAGTATGGATGGACAGGAACATGAAATTAATATCTATGGAAGTAATATCTTTTGAAAACTTTCCATCCCAGTTTCCATGCATTTTAATGTAATCTTATCATTTGAATGCCTAACCAACAAACATAAAACGAGACGCGTCATTCAACCATAGAATGATATCTTCCTTTTTAATTCAGCAATATTGGGAAATTAATAAAAACAGTGAAACATTTGACAGCTATATGCGACGCTGCCAACTTTCGTGATAAACCCTCTTAATAGATTTGACTAATTAAGATATTTCCTAAGTTTTCCAAGATCTTTCCTATGTTTGTCAGTGTCAGAGTTCGTGTAAAGATAATCTACTATAGGAATTCCCGCGCCTCAAAACGCTTCAATGTATTTATTATATTATTATTTAAAAAGCACCACTAAAACTGTCAACGCATAGTTGACGGCATGCACGACACGCGTTGATATAGTCTTGGCGGTGCTTTTTAAATACTTTGAAGCGTTTTGAATGGGGGCTATCGCGTGTGAATTTTCCACTAGAGGCGCTTGTGTCGCGTGAGGTCCAATAACATTCACTTTTCACTGGTTTTGGCGGGCTTCGTGATATAAATTATTAATTTCTTTAATTTACCTGTTGAAAAGGTGATCTCCTTCGTGAAATTATCGCAAATATGGATTATTTGGCGATGAATGTGAACGCTTTGAAACAAAAATAAAAATTCCGAACAAAACGGAACTGCACAACAATGCGACATAGCTACTCGATATGATGATAGTTATTTATAATTAATAAACTTAATGAGATTCAAGATTTAAAACTTAGTTTCGGCGCCGATCTTATAGAGTCGTCTTTGACAGCTATACCTCTGGACCTTAGTCAACAGTGGCGCCAACTGGTGAGCAAAGAAACGATAGTCCCCATTGTGGAGGTACGGGACTTCCTATTGTAATCTATATATGTATCTATAATCGACAATTAAACGATTATACGCTACGTCGTAGCGTATAATTGTTTAACATTTCTATTGGAAGTACGAGTAATTACGGGCACAATTTTCCCGGCACTTAACGTTTCAATTCGTCTTTCCCAAACGCCGCGGAGGGCGGAGGCAGATGGTGGCACGAGCGAACCATCCTAGCGCGAAGGTAACACGTGGAATGAGGAATCGAGGATGTTTCCGCACTTGTGAGAAAGAATGGGTAGGTAAATGTTCTTTGAGCAGGTTGGAATTTTTTCAAGCGAAATAAATGTTTGTAGGAGTATTTAATAAGAGTATTACACTCGTAATCTCGTATATATCAACACCGGTACCTTTGAGCCCTGCTCAGCTGCCGGCGGCAAACAAGGTTAGCTTTTCTTTTGCAAATTAATGAAAAGGACTAATCTGTTTATCTGTCTCTCTGTCTGTTGCCACTTCATGCCTCCACCGCTGGATCGATTTAGATAAATTTTGTCATTGAAATTGTTCGAGTACCAGGGACAGGGACATAGATAACTTTTTATCTATAGTTTCCGCGGGAACGCGATAGCCGGATTTCACGCGAGCGTAGTCGCGGGCAGAAGCTAGTACCAGACGGCCAGATGGTCCAGTGACCCTGCGTTCTGTTCCGATGGTCGCGGGTTCCAGTCCCGCTCAGGGCAATCTTTGTGTGATGAGCACGAATGATTGTACAATCATCCATTATTATATCCATATTATATCCAGTATTTATATATGTATATATGTATTTCTCTATATAAGTATTTATATTGTTGTCTAGCACCCATAATACAAGCGTCGCTTAGTTTGGAGCTAGGTCAATACGTGTGATATGTCCCAAGATATTATTATTATTTCCAAATATTTACCCACTCTCATTATAAACGGAATCTGACATGACACGTCTTGGCGTATTGATAAATCATACTAGGTAAGTACATAAGAAAAAAATATTCAAAGTTTGACTTCGAGCATGTTGTTCTAAAATAAAAACTATGATCAGCGTTCCTGACTAAGTAAATAATTCCCAAAATAATGGCACGTGACAGTTTGATACACATATATCCATTGTTACGTGCAAGTTAATTATGTTCTTGCGAACTGAGCCCCCCCAACTCCCAATCAAAAGCTACATTAGCCCCTTATCGGTGACGTAAGTAATCTCCGTTGCATACCGAATGAGGGCCTTTCCCGCCCTCGGGATCTTGGGTAATGGCGCATGGATTGGCTGGTTCCATTTTTTATTCCCACTCCATTAATATCATTGGGTCATCGCGGCTGTCAACGTTGTAATTATAAGTTGCATGAAATGATTAACTACAGTTAATCATTTCATGCTAAATAAATAAGCCAGATAATAAGATAATCTGGAACTGTATTACAACATCATTATTTGCCCTTTTCTGACGTTACCTATTTACTTATATGGAGTAATTATTGCTATTATCTTCATGGCAACGTCGATTGAAGAACACGATTTAAGTAAGTAAAGTAGGTATTACGTTCGTTAGTCTTCATTATTATATTTTAGAAACTGTCCGATGTTAAAATAGAACTTGCCTGAAAACTCTCTGCAACGGTTTAAAATAATGTACGCGACTAAATTCATTCAAATTAGTTTTCTTCAAAAAAAGCCGTGGTGGCCTAGTGGTTCGACCTTCATGCCGAGGGTCGGGGGTTCGATTCCGGCTCGCACCTCTAAGTTTACTTACGTGCGAAATTCAATTTGAATTTACAATGAGCTTTTCGGTGAAGAAAAACATCGTGAGGAAACCTGCACGCATCTGAGAAGTAATTCAAAGATGTGTGTGAAGTCCCCAATCCGCACTGGGCCCGCGTGGGGACTATAGCCCAAACCCTCTCATGATGAGGGGAGGCCTGTGCCCAGCAGTGGTACGCAAATAGGCTGTAGCAGGTAGGTAGGTAGGTAGTTTTTCTTCAAATACTGTAAATATGAGTCGATGCCGGCAGCGTACCCATCCAATCTCGTTCATTAATATACAAGACACTCTATAATTGAGGGTCGCGGGCCCCGAGGACACGGAACGGGTGTGGTCCGCCTAACTTTGCCGGGATTGCTCTCTAGCGGCCGGTTTGGGGGAAAGTTGGCAATGGCAATGTTTGGAGCTAGCCGTTATGTTATGTTATCACTATAATCGCCGCGAAACAAAGTGACGACTGGTAGGTACCATAGAAGTGTGTATGGCGCCCGTCGCTACTTTGTTTTGCGGCGGGTAATGGTTTATCTCAAGTGTTTTTGTTAATAAGTAGGAATGAAGAAAAAACTGGTAAGACTGCGAAAGAAGACATAGTGATTTTAAGGCCGTTCCTATACCCAGCTCAACCATCACTGTCACTCGTGCAACGAGTGAAAGAGAAAGCGCTACGCACAGAACGCCCGATTTAGTCAGTATTTAACGCGTTTTATTTTTATTAAAATACCGGCTAAAAACATGGCATATAAAAGCTGTCAATGTATGCATATAATATTGATATTTTTTCTGTTATATTTAGTTTTACACTGTTTGATATAATAATCTGGAGTAAACTTGGATTAAAGGTCCGAGTTAGAGGTGACTTTGGAATTAAATTGTATCGAGCGAAGTTTCGTGAAACGTGTAACGAAATATGTCAATGTAAGGATGATATAATCAAATATATCATATGTTTTTTTTTCATATTTTTAACTTTTAACATTTCTTAGAAAAGTATGATCTTACATGAGCAATTTGACGATGCTGGGTCAGGGAACGGCCTTAAAATACTGGCATGATTCAAATGCGGGTGAGGATGACATATAGGTGTTGGTCAGTAAGGTAAGGGCCCTAGTATGGAGTGTGGAATGTGTCTTGGTAAGGAGCGCAATCTTATATGACGGAACAGTTGAAAACGTGTCCAGCGGATTTGATAAGCAACAAAACAAAACACACTCTCCTCACAACCGTTTTCGCTGCGTTTTCGCCTCATCAGCGCCATCTGAAGGCGCTACTGCAGACTATCCGCCTACGTGGCTTGACATTTCTGGCGACCGCAGCGCCCCCAACCTACCCAATTTAGTGTCCACTTTTGGAACTAAAAAGATTGCGCTCCTTTACTTCAACCCTCCATAGAACCCAGTCTTGGACACACGTAAGTCCAGCCAGTCAGAAACAGGCCATGTGTGATTAAATGTCAATTGTCAACCTTTTTTTGAATGTCACAAGAGTTCGGATATCGAGTATCGTCCAATACTGGTGCTGATATTTAACCTGGAGCCTGCTTCTTTTTAGAAATTCTTTGCGTTCCATAAATTGAACAGAAATTCAAACAAACACCAATCAGTGGTATCTTGGTTGTTAGCGTCGCTGGTAGAGAGCATATTATCATATCATTAATTATTCGTACTCAAACAAAATCGGTTTCAAAATGAAAGAGTAAAAAACCGCAACTGGACGATAGCTGCGCCGGCCAATAAAGCGTTTAGTTATTCGCTGCGACATAACGCATTCCGTTTAGTGCTGGACGCTCTCGATACAAGTGACAGACCACGAGCGGATTTTCTTTTCACTAATAAGCACAGGGCGGACACGGCCTATAAAAGCACGATTTCGAACACAATTCGAATGAAGTGTCAATGTTTGCGTGCAAGGACGTCTGTGTGCGTGCGAGGACTGTACACTTGTAAATGTGTGTGTACCGCCAACGATTCACTCTCTCAAGGCGAGTTTGGGCTCGAGTTGCGGGCGGGCTAGATTTAGGCGGGTGATTCCGTGGCCATTCTGTACGTGGGTGATTCCGTGGCCATTCTGTACATAGTACTTTTAAATACTCTGTGCTAATAGTTCCTGTCCATCTCCGTTTATTTTAGCATATCATTACAGTAAGCTACTAGGTGATAAGAAGATCGTGGTGCCATTTAAGCAGAAGGCGAAGATAATCTCAGCTCAGAGATTTTTATATGTATAATTGACGTCATCTAATTCTCGTGTCACAGTGTTTGTAACCAAACTCCTCCGAAACGGCTCGACCGATACTTATGAAATTTGGAGTGTACGTCCTAGGACGTAAGCTATTTATCGTACAAAAAAAATCCAATGTGGTACGAAGACCGCGGGGTCAGCTAGTATAATATAGATTATATAATCATATGCCTATATAGGTAGATGACAATCTGGCGGTATTCTTTTCGCGAGTCAGTCAGAATGTCACAAAGCGAATTTGTAGGTATACTTAGTGATAATGTCATTTAGATGATGTCACCACATATCAACACCGCCTCCGCCTATCCTTTACGCCACTCCTGCGCATCCCCGCGTAACAGAAACGGCCGCTGGACGCGCATAACGAATGTCCAAACACTGAATAGCTGATGAACAATTTGCATACGTGAAGCGATCCGGCGACGCTGCTGCGGATTAGGGCTTCGATGCTCGGGAGGTATTGATTTGCACGGCTTTACCGGGTACTGTTTATTGAAGCCGTGGTGGCCTAGTGGTTCGACCTACCGCCTCTCATGCAGAGGGTCGGGGGTTCGATTCCGGCTCGCACCTCTAAGTTTACTCTGCGAAATTCAATTTGAATTTACCACTGCGCTTTTCGGTGAGGGAAAACGTCGTGAGGAAACCTGCACGCATCTGCGAAGTAATTCAAAGATGTGTGTGATGTGAAGTCCCCAATCCGCACTGGGCCCGCGCTGGGACTATAGCCCAAACCCTCTCGTGATGAGAGGAAGTCTGTGTCCAGTATTGGGACGCAAATAGGCTGTAGTAGTAGTAGTAGTTAGAGTAGTTTATTGGCAGCGAAGTGCATTTACCACCCTTCCTCCCTTACTGGACAGGGTTGTTGGTCCAGCATTCAGTGCCCCCTCCAAGATGAGTCAACGAATGCAAAGGGCACTAGGTACCTATATTTACCTACCCTTTCAGGAATAGAGAGACAAGATAGGGGCTGGATGAGGATAGGGGTGGGTTATATCAAAATTAATTTGTGATTTTCAGTGGGTCCGATTTAAAAAAAAAAAAAGGATTTTTTAATACATTTCATACTTTTTTGTATCCTTATCCTTATACAATATCTCGACACTGCTAGAAAGTCCAAGTCAGTTCCCACATTCACCTTGCGTTATCAATTTACACATTTAAACTGTCATGAGTGGCTATCAACACGGAGTCCGGCAGATTTGATGAAATTTCCGGCCGAGTCCGAGACGAGTGCTCCCGGGCCGGATATTACGCCGACCGGGTCGTCCCTCGATTATCTGAGAGATGCTGGCTTTTTAAGGTGCTATAGTGATTTGAAAAATGGGTCTGGGTGACTTGAGACGTAGTAGAATTGGAGCTGAAATCCAACTTAAAGAAAAAAAAACTGCCGGCAGAAGTGAAAACTTGCACAGGCATACATTTTCGCCGCGCGTAAGAAAGAGAGGGGGACACTTCCTCTCAATTCAATGACATTGTAACAGTTTTTCGAACAGGTCACGTGTCCGTCTTACGGTCACGTGATCTGTCGCGAGTTTAACATTTTTTCCCCATCACAAAAAGTGCAAGCGCCGCTTAAGAAGTTTTCACTTCAAAAATCCTGAAAAAATATAGACATTTTACCCCTAAAGCCGACAAACGAGCAGGTAGACAGCAGTCACTTGGGGACATTAGCAGCTCCAGAAAGAGCCATCAGCAGGGCTTGAAACCGGTTTTTGCCCCCATACAAATAAACCGGTTTTCTTATCGTTCTTTCGTTTACTATTTCATGTTTAATAAGGCTATAAAATAATACGAAGTAATAACCTAAATACACTATGGAGTTCCACATACAGAGTATAAAATAATTCTAAATATTTGGCTATTTCGGGGTTTTTTTTAATTAACCGGTTACAAGCCCTGGCCATCAGTGCGTTGTGGACGTTGCACCTGTAAGCAACATGGCAATTATCAAAATCACTACGCCTACTGCTAAGCACTGGCCTTCTTCCCGTATCTATTCGGCCATTTCAGTATCGTGGATCTAGAGTCTAGATTGTAACTGTTTCGGAGCTACATAATTAATAAGGATTATCAAAGATAAAACATAACATTAAATGTAAAAATAGAGTTCTTATTGAACTATGAAAAAAAAGTTGTCCAAGGCAATAAGTACATGACATACAGAATTTTTTCAAAAATCCGGTTTCTTGTCTTCAGTAGGTGCCTATCATTTATTATAATCCCCTCGACTTCATCGTTTTTACAGACGCGACTTTTCTACAGAATATTCAAGAAGGTTCCGATTTCGAAAAATCTACAATAAAAACAGGAATCATTGAAATTGATCTAGGTATAGGTAGGTGTCTACTACCTAATAGAAAGTTCATTCATCAAATCGCTCATAGACCAATTCATCTTAATGTTTCTTATTTATAACTGCAAAAAACCTCAGCGCCTCAGCGCAATTACTTAACCTATTCTGCTAAAAGAAAAGAAAAACCTTTGTTTCCCCTCGCAGATAGGAAGTTTCTTTTAAAGTGAAGCGGGAGTGCGGTAAAAAATGGCAACCAATTTCACTCGCGGCCGCGGATTGCCATGAATATTAACCATTTTGCACCCGCGAGTGGAGGGGGGAGGTGTTGCGCAGACGCGACGATCGACGTGATTTTGTGCCTATTTCGTTGATAACTTGAAGTTTGTGAGTTCTTCAGTGAAAAACTGTTAAATAGAATGTCCTAATAGGTCCGGCTATAGGTTTAAGTCATAAAGGGTCCCACTGAAAACCAGCGCCGCGGTTCACCGCTGCATTATGCTGATTGGGATCCTTTTTGGCACAATTCGGCACAATTGTATTAACGTATTACGCTATTTTTATCCTATCTTATTGTATTTGTAATTGTGTCGATTTTATGTGTCAAATAAATGTTTTTCTTCTTCTTCTTCTTCTAATGGCGATGTACAAGTTGCAGAATATTCAGGTGAGACTGACAAATGACAAATGACAAACAAGCACAAGGCCACCTGATAATAAGTAATCCATAGACATGAGGAATTACAAATGCGTTACCGACCCTCAGGACCGTGGTAAAACATCTGTATGCCAGTTATTTCATCGGCTATCTTACCTCCTTACCGGAAGACAACAGAGTGATCATTGCTATTATGCAGCAGGTTGTAGGTAAGATGGTGGTAAGCCATCCGGACGATCCCACCACCAGCTGCAATGTACACTCAACAGTAATGAATTCGGGTCACTTTGTATACAAAGTGTATTCATTGCTGTTGAGTGTATTGCGAGTTAATTATGCGCTTCAAAGCTTCTAGAAAGCCGTGGTGGCCTAGTGGTTTGACCTACCGCCTCTCATGCAGAGGCTCGCGGGTTCAAATCCGGCTCGCACCTCTGAAATTATTTATGTGCGAAATTCAATTTGAATTTACCACAGAGCTTTTCGGTGAAGGAAAACATCGTGAGGAAACCTGCACGCATCTGCGAAGTAATTCAAGGATGTGTGTGAAGTCCCCAATCCGCACTGGGCCCGCGTGGGGACTAGCCCAACCCTCTCGTGATGAGAGGAGGCCTGTGCCCAGCAGTGGCTGTTGTAGTAGTATGCGCTTCAAAATCAGGAGGCTTCAAGTAATTGCGCGTGAATGCTGGTCATGAAAATTTGTTCCTGGCTCAAGGAACCTTATCAGCTCAGTACGCAAATATGAGAAAGAATCGCTTAATAGTACCAATTTACAAAACCGAAAAACCCGTCCACATTCTTCAGTGAAAATCGTCACGACCATCAAAGGAGTGTCGCGTCCGCCTCCCTCTTCAGCCAGTAACGATCGTTCAGGGCGGTATTTCAGCGCGGGCAGATTACTCCCAATTCTTGGCTACATTGAAAACACCGCGGTTGCCGCTCTATCGGCGACATGGGAGGGCATGCCTGATTCACTGCCATGGATTTAGACGTTTGTAGGGTTCTGTGTGGAGTGTACAGAACAACTCTATGTTTATTGTGAAAACGTTGGTCCTTAATATTGTTTTAATATAGCGATATTTGGCCATGAAACAAAAAGTTAAATTCGATTTTTTGGAATTCTGACCCCATTTTACTGACCCACCGTTATTGCCTACCATTATTGGACGTATCTTAGTCCTTTATCGTGACACGGGCATTGGACAAGGTACAATATTAAGATACTTTTGAATTGGATTATGAATATTGTACAGGCGGGTTTATAAAGGAAAACTTATGATTCTACCAGTGTTTTTATATATATCTTTTTTGCTCCTTTTAAGCTCAGTCTGAAAGATTATATTCCAAAATAATCATCATGTTATTCTTATGAATGATTGATAATCTATACTCAAGAATCTTAAGATGAGAAATAAACCCTCAAAACCACTTAGCAACCCAATCACGGAGGGAGCGGCGCCGCCCATAAACATGGCCGGCGTCAATAAATCGAGGATTTCCGGGTTAATTTTTAATTCCGCGGCCGCACGTCCGGCGCCGCGCGCGGTCGAAGCGAGACTGATGACTTGCGGTGGAGGGGCGGACCGCGGCGCTTAGTTATACCGACTACCCTCATTCGTTACTGACCTTTAAAGTCGCATCGAAGATTTTTAACTTGATTGAAAAACAATGAGGTTTGGATGTTCTTAGATATATCTTTTTGGGGCCAGTCAAAGACTTGGTTTTCCGGGATCTATTAGTACAACTCTGGGTGTATATTATAATACACATTTTTCACTTCACTCTTAGGTACATATATCTAGGTTTAGTGTAAAGATTGCCGCAGAACTCATCTCTGGGTCTCTTGTACCCCAGTTTTTTTTTCACATTTACAATAAAACAGGATTTATTGCATAGCATAGTGTATTTTTTTTACAAAATCTAATCTCCTCGCCGGTACCATTCCGGCAATAACCCGGCCGTAAAATGATAATCCGGCGTTGTCAAGACACGCCTCCCCGGGGGCCGATTCGGTCGTAACATGCAAAGTGCGCGCGCGCTCGTTAGCGAGAACGGTTTGATTAGTTGTTATTAACATGTCGTGTGTGTTTGAGATACGGGGGTATTTTTGGAACCTGATTTCAACCACGCAAAAAAGGTGTTATACGTTAGAAGTAGTCTGTGGGCTTAAGAATGATTTTTTATGTATTTAAGTACGATAATTAAATAAATATTCGAGAAATCTTATATCATCTGCTTGATGAATTTGAGCAAAATTTATCTAGGATCATTTATGCGAGGCTTTCAGCAAAGTACACATCTTTATTGATAGCAGCGCAATTTTTTATCATAAACGACACCTCACAAAATTGCTGATGCCCGTAAAGAAAATAAACTAGTCTCAAAATATGACGCTTTATAAAATAAAACTCACATAAACTTGATCAACCGAAAAAAACGCCAAGTCCTAAACACACGAAACGTAGACTCAACCGTGCACCCCTTCCTTCCAATTTCGAAAACGCGTGCAAAATTCAAATACCCAAAAAATACACGGTAAATAGGCTGATCAAAGCTTAACAGACGGCCGCGCGCCAAAACGCGGTAACCCAAGATATAACAAAACCGAAACCCGAGATATTACCTAACGCGGGCACGTAGTCGCCGAAAATTCGCCTCCTCAGATCAACATGAGATCTCGCCGAAAATCATCGGAGCGAAAAAACATCGGCTCCGCAGTTATGACGTGACGTAAGCGGGAGCGGGAAAGCTTACGTAACACAGGGTTAGTGAAGGTTTAGGGTGATGACAAGACCTAAATTTACTTTATTTAAACAGTATTTAACCGAAAACTATTTGATTTTATAAAGCGAGTAAAATACATGTTAATTTATATTTTTTCATGCAATGTAAGTTTTTTTATCTTAATTTTTCTGATTTTCTACATACCTATATCGCCCACATGCCGCGGTCGTGCTTCTCGCTCCCTCCAATGAAACAGACATTCTCCGCTGAGACAGTTGCCTGCCTCGATTGCTCAAGGTCAGCTCTGGTCAGCGTCTTAAATTTTAATCTGCACTATGCTGTGTAATGTTGCTTCCTTTATGGCATAGGTTTAAGATCTTTAATGTACGGTGTATGTACGGTGTAGGAACAAAACACACCTATAGCTTGACAGATGGAAATCTATTTTGAAACTTAATAAAGCCATTGCTTACACAAATCTTCTACATTTCGCAAAAGTTTGCATGTAAGTTTTATTATTCTTCAAGACATTGAAGTTTTTTTCAAAGGCTTTTGCAAAATTCTCATTTCTCATTTCTCATTTTCAGTATGAAAAATGGGATCGCCACTTGCGAAATGTATATACATTTCGCAAGTGGCGATCCCATTTTGCATACTCTTATTTTCTAAGCTATACCGAAGTGTTAAAGATGGTAATAATAATAAAATACATAATTATAATTTAAAATGTATCTTTGAAGCAAGACCAAAATTAAAAACGATTCGTGCTGATTACGGTTCAAAAACTTTCAAAAATCATCAAAAACACCTAATTTACATGATTTAACTGTAACCTTGGCAACTAGTGACAGAAAAAAGTTGATTAACCCACATAAATAAGTATTGATAAAAGGGCGCAAAAGGCAGGCATTGTACACCTAGAATAGATAAGTAGGTAAATTTAAGGCCCTTCATACTTTTCTAAAAAATGTAAAAAGTTAAAAATATGAAAAAAAACATATGTTATATTTGATTATATCATCCTTACATCGACAGCTTTCGATACACGTTTCACGAAACTTCGCTCGATACAATTTAATTCCAAAGCAACCTCTAACTCGGACCGCTAATCCAACTTTACTCCATTTTATTATATCAAACAGTGTAAAACTAATTATAACACAAAAAATATCCATATTATATGCATACATCGACAGCTTTATAAATGACATTTTTTTAGACGGTATTTTTATAGAAATTAAAACGCGTTAAATACTAACTAAATCGGGCGTGCTGTGCGTAGCGCTTTCTCCTTCACTCGTCCCACGAGTGACAGTGACGGCTGAGCTGGGTCTATGAACCGCCTTAAGCCAGAGTAAGCTAGAGTTGAATGATTCTGCCTATAGGTTGATATAATTTGCACCTATAAAGGTTAGCGTTAGTTCTTTCGCATATAGGTTTAATGGTATTTTAGCATGCAAAGCAAATGCCGAACACGTAGGTACCTACTTGAAAAAGCGACAACGCAATTTTTTCCTCTCCCTTGGACCATAGAGTTCATTCCTATCACGTCGGTGAAGGTATCCCGGTCAAAAGTTAACTCGTGCGTTCGGCGCGCCCGACAAACATCCCTCTGAGAAATCATGGATTTTTTACTTATGCGCCTTCTATTTCGACCGCGGGCGGTGATAAATGTTCTGTTTGCGAAGTATTACTTGAGGTGTGAATGCTGGCCGGTTAAAATTGCGTTCGATTTTCAAATTTGTTGAGGATTTTATGCAGTTTTCTTTTTTGTTTGTTTTCCTGGCCAGTTTAAAATTTCAAAATACTATCAACTTTAAGGTCTGTGGGTCGCGCCCACGCCAGTATGCGTACCAAATAAAAAGGAGCATCGATTTTTTTTTAAACTATTTATTTCCAAGCCCACGTTTAATAATAATTTTAATTCTATAAAAACGTCGCAAAGTGTAATAGAACACTGAATTCATAACGTTTATATTCTAAATTATTCGATCATCAAAGTACAATTAAAGACTTTACAACACAAGGTCGGCAACACAAATCCCTCTTTCAACAAAACCATGATAACAATACATCATTCGAAGTACTTGTACTCCTGACTTTACAGTCTAAAGTCGCTTGTGTTGCAACTTTGAGTCGAAGGTACTTTAGTATAAATACCAAATTCAACATAAATTAGAAATACTACGAGAATCGCGTTGAAATTTAAGGAGCCGGCATTATGTCTTCATTTCGTCGCATTGCGTGAATTTGCATTTAAACATTTGAAATTTTAGGGTAAAACACCCAATTGCGGAACAACATGTTACCTCAGTTTAATATTTCAAAAGCGATATGGGAAAGAACTTCAAGTAAATAAAGATCATCATCATCATCATCATTTCAGCCGAAAGACGACCACTGCTGAACATAGGCCTCCCCCAAAGCTTGCCACTCAGACCGGTCCTGTGCTACTTGCTTCCACCGGTTTCCCGCGACTTTCACGAGGTCGTCGCTCCATCTTGTTGGATGCCTACCGATAGCTCTTTAACCTAGTGATTATAAAGACTCTCTTGACCAAGAAAGTCGCCAAACTTAAGTGGCAATGGGTAGGACACGTATCCCGTAAGTCTGATTCCTGGTGCAGAACTCTTTTGGAATGGAGACCTTGGGGATATAAAAGACCGCGAGGCAGACCTCAGATGAAATGGAGAGATGACATCCAGGAGTTGGCTGGCAAGAACTGGATACACGCAGCCCAGGATAGAAGCAAGTGGAAGAGATTGAAGGAGGCCTACACCATAATGGTTGAGGAAGGCTGAAGATGATGATAATGATTATAAAGATGTGTGATGTAGAGCCTAGAAATTTCAATAGCAGGTCAGGGGTTAAAGATGGAGCGACGACCTAGTGAATGTCGCGGGAATCCGAAAGAAGCGCGAGGTGCAAGCTCGATCTGTGCGTCCTCGGGGGAAGCCTATGACCAGCAGTAGTCATATTTTGGCTGAATATAGGTACCTACTTACTTACGAGTATATGTGAGATTCAGTTTCGATGGTTACTAATTTGTATTTGACAGATTTACAAACAAACGCGCATCATCGCCCATGTTCTTTAAGGGGTCTATAGACGTGAATTTGCGACGCAAGGAAGCCTGTGCTTAACACTGTTATACTTTAAGGCCCTTCCCTGACCCAGCATCGTCAAATTGCTCATTTAAGATCATACTTTTCTAAGAAATGTTAAAAGTTAAAAATATGAAAAAAACATATGTTATATTTGATTATATCATCCTTACATTGACAGCTTTCGATACACGTTTCACGAAACTTCGCTCGATACAACTTAATTCCAAAGTAACCTCTAACTCGGACCGCTAATCCAACTTTACTCCAGTTTATTATATCAAACAGTGTAAAACTAATTATAACACAAAGAATATCCATATTATATGCATACATCGACAGCTTTATAAATTCAATTTTTTGAGACGGTATTTTTATAAAAATTAAAACGCGTTAAATACTAACTAAATCGGGCGTTCTGTGCGTAGCGCTTTCTCTTTCACTCGGTGCACGAGTGACAGTGACGGCTGAGCTGGGTCTATGAACGGCCTTAAAGTTGAACAAATTTAAATATCACAGGGTTGGTAATCGAGTGCTCTACCCTACGAGCTAAAAGCTCTAATGGGGTCCGTACCCAAAACAATGGCTCCCGTTACAAATGTTAACGTTTATTGCGCCCTGAGAACTATGCTTAATGTTTTGGGCAGAGCATGTGTATGAGTTGAATTATTAAAAGTTGTATATTATAATTGCGTTTCAATAAAATAATTCCAATAAAACTGATATCCAAAATTTAGTGATTTCGGGGAAGCTTTTAAAAAGCTCTTGATGCAGTAAATCGGGATGACTAACGAACGTTGAAAGCGCTATTTTAATGGTCGAATCGGATAAAATAAGTTATACTCTTTACCGCAAACAATTAAAAAATTTACGATTTCATCTCTGTGCCATTTTTAGGGTTCCGTATGTCAAATGGCAAAAAACGGAACCCTTATGGATTTGTCATGTCTGTCTGTCAGTCTGTCTGTCTGTAAGTAGATGTATTCTGTGAACCGCATTAAGATTTTCACAGAAAAATAGAAAAAAAAACAGTAAATTTTGGGGTGCCCCATACTTAGAACTGAAACTCGTTTTTTTTTTCTTCATCAAACCCATACGTTTGGGCTGGGTTATCTATGGACGGGGCTTCAAAAATGATATTGAGGTTTCTAATAACATTTTTTTCTAAACTAGATAGTTTAGTGGTAAAATGTGTGTGCCCCCCCCCCCCACCCCATGTAACTTCTAAAATAAGAGAATGATAAAACTAATGATGAAAAAAATATATATGATGTACATTACTTACCATGCAAACTTCCACCGAAAATTTGAACGAGATCTAGTAGGTAAGTAGTTTTTTTAATACGTCATAAATCGTAAACCGCAATTTGCCTTCTACATAATGTTACTTGCTGCTACGGAACCCTTCATGGGCGAGTCCGACTCGCACTTGGACGCTTTTTTTGATAAAAGATATGGAAGGTATGTAGGTAAGGCCTATTTGCACCCAGGTGTTAACTTCGGGTTTACCGCTTAACTCAGAATTTTTGTATGAATTTGACGGGTTAAGGGCTAACTCGAGGTTAGCGGCTTGGTGCAAAATGGTCCTAAGATAAAGTAGTGTGTAGTTTTAAAAAGTTTCAACATATTGGCGAACTCTACTGTTGATCATTTTTGATGATGCGATATTTTTAGACTTGATTTTTTGCCAAAGAAAAGTTCAAACAAAGAGCAAATTAGTAAGTAGTTATTAAATAGTGTAGAAAATAAAGGACTGTTTTTGTTGTTTTAATTACGCAAGTAAACATCTCATTAAGGCCATTCATAGACCCAGCTCAGCCGTCACTGTCACTCGTGCAACAAGTGAAAGAGAAAGCGCTACGCGCAGAACGCCCGATTTAGTTAGTATTTAACGCGTTTTAATTTCTATAAAAATACCGTCTATAAACATGGCATTTATAAAGCTGTCAATGTACATGCATATACTATGGATAATATTTGTGTTATGATTAGTTTTACACTGTTTCATATAATAAACTGGAGTAAAGTTGGATTAGCGGTCCGAGTTAGAGGTTACTTTGGAATTAAATTGTATCGAGCGAAGTTTCGTGATACGTGTAACAAAAGCTGTCAATGTAAGGATGATATAATCAAATATAACATATGTTTTCTTCATATTTTTAACTTTTAACATTTCTTAGAAAAGTATGATCTTAAATGAGCAATTTGACGATGCTGGGTCAGGGAAGGGCCTTAAATTAAATCCTTTCGTTTTTAATGGACATACTTAGATAAGGTTTGCTTAAAGGTATTAAGTATAGATAGAAGTCATTTAATTTTTGGTTTGAGGGCAAATCGATCCTTTATATATATTCTGTTTTATTCCTGATTTTCATTTTATTTTTATTTTGTATTCTTTTTGACGATCTCAATGTGAAATTCTCTTATTTTGACGTAAAATATGCTGAAATTTGATATTGAGAAATAAATGTCTATGTCTATAATACATTTTATGTCAAATTTAAAAACCGGCCAAGTGCGAGTCGGACTTGCACACGAAGGGCTCCGTACTATCTTCTAAATATATAAAACTCAAAGGTGACTGACATAGTGATCTATCAACGCACAGCCCAAACCACTGGACGGATCGGGCTGAAATTTCGCATGCAGGTAGATGTTATGTCGTAGGCATACGCTAAGAAAGGATTTTGCGAAATTCCCACGGGAACGGGAAAAAAACGGGATTTTACATTTAATATTTCTGCGCATACGAAGTTGCGGGGAAAAGCTAGTTATCTATTAAAACGACAAAAAGACGTCTGTTGTATGGGAGGGGAGCCCCCTTAAATATTTATGTTATTCTGTTTCCTTTATTAATTGTTGTTATAGCGGCCACAGAAGTACATCATCTGTTAAAATCTCTACCAGTGTCTAACTATCACGGTTCATGAGATACATCCTGGTGACAGATGGACAGACAGACAGACAGACGGATGGCGGAGACTTAGTTCCTAAGAGTTTTACCCTTTCGGCACGGAACCCTAAAAACCCGTTGGACCAAAGTTGGTTCTTCTCCTACTGCTTATAGAACTAAAATCTCGAGAATTCCCCGTGACTTACCGACATGCAAAATACTACATTAGCCACTCACAAATGGCGTCGCTCCGTCACGCCGAAAAACTCGAACGTTCCGAAATCCCCCCACCCCCCACCACCACCACCACCTTAAGTGCAGAAACAAAGGCGCGAACAAATGACCACCATAGATTCTCGTCTCGCTATCGCCCCTCCCGCCATCAATAGGTACTGTAGCCATCAGTCAGGTCTGGAGCTTGAAGTTTTTTAAAAAGGGTGGGTATTGATTAGGTAGGAGAAAGTCTATGTTATACATAGACATAAATAATACTTCGTATGGACCCGGCCTAACGTAGATACATGTGATGTTTCCCCACTTCATTGGTGTCCAATCCAAAGTTACACTTGTATCGTGACACTAAAGCTGGGTCACATTTTTCCAACAACGAGACGAGTTTTTAGATACTGAGAAACAGTTTCGAAAAAAGTTTTTTTAAAAACGCTTATTGTCACGCACGCTCGGTGACAGAACTTTGGATTGGACACCGTGGAAGTGGGGACATATTACGTGTACGTTAGACCGGGTCTATATTATTTACGTCTATGATGTTATATGTCTAGCATACTTATGGAAATTTTGAAATAAGGCCTTCTGCTTGTGTTTGTTGTGGCGCTTCTTCTCAAGCAATGGGTCTTGGATGGAAGCGCTGATAAATTCTTTTTCTGACGTGTAAAAGTGCCCCTATGTGGCCAATTTGCTTAATAAATGATTTAATTTGAATTTGAATATGTCTATCTATTGAAGCGCTATATTCGAAAAAGTAACGATAGATATATTACTTTATTCAAAATCTTCACGTACGGCACATAATTATTAATAGTACTACCGTAGCTATGGATATTCCTTTATGTTTATAAATAATGTTGGAAAAATAATAATACCATGAAATTACTGGGCTGTCAAATTCACATTCGAAAATGTATATTTATGATAGTAGCGTTTAGCGCCACCTAACGGAAAATTACTGAACTGTGTGACCCGGTTACATAGTGGTCCCACACAAATCACATGTGTTGTCAAACACGTTCGATTCGTATAGACTAGCTAGATGGCGCTAAAGTTATAAAATTATTCATAACTCTTTTTGACCCGAACTCCACATGAACATTGAAACTTATTTGACGGTAATTAATAAATTAGGACAGCCTGAAAATCGAAATTGAATTTTCGAATCGAGATTTTGAAACGAAATGTTCCTTTACGTGAATTTATTTAATAAATTAAATATTTCATATGATTTCATTCAAGAAAAGCATATCTTGACAATAATAAGAAAATATATTAAATAAATGATCAAAGTCGGAAAAAAAACATCAAAAAATTCCTCGACCGTGACAGGACTCGAACCTGCAATCTTCGGATCCGAAGTCCGACGCCTTATCCATTAGGCCACACGGTCCATGCAGTTTTAGGCGAAATTAAGGCTTGGATTATAAAATAATCGATGACACTAAACAGCCAAACAGTTAAATAAAGGTGCTATTCCAAGGCCAGCGATCGATCGCGGCCCTGAGAATGCCACCAAATGGCGCCTGTAGCCGTCGATGACCTTGAGCGTTTTGAGCCCGATCTTCTCAATAATACACGCGCCAAATACGCTAACGTAAATTACAACGATAGCAATGGTTAATTTCGCCCGCTGTCTTAAGTCTACCGTGGCCCAGCGGTCCAAATTCATCATGACGTAGATGAGAGCGCAAGAGGGGCGCGGGTTCAAATCACCGCTTATAATAACTTTTTGTATATTTTTTTTATGAATTGAATACTTTTTTAAATAATTTACATGCTGAACATGGTACTAGTGATATTTAGATATTTTTAATGTTTTTTCGTATCAAAGTCGTAGTTTAAGAATATGCAATGCAATTAGGCATTATGCGTATGTAGGGTAAAACCCCGATAAATGACTACATTCATAATAAAGTTCAAACAGCAGGAAAACTGGCCTGTCTGGAAAAAAAAAATGTTCATGGTTTTATTAATTATAATCATGATTTTTTAATGTCAAATATTCTTGAATAAAGTCATTGTTAAAATCCGATCATTCTGTACAATCTAAATATATATTCTGTACATCTAAATATATAAAACTCAAAGGTGACTGACTGACTGACATAGTGATCTATCAACGCACAGCCCAAACCACTGGACGGATCTGGCTGAAATTTGGCATGCAGGTAGATGTTATGACGTAGGCATCCGCTAAGAAAGGATTTCCCGAAATTCCCACGGAAACGGGAAAAAACGGGGTTTTTCATTTTAATATTTCTGCGCATACGAAGTTGTGGGGAAAAGCTAGTCTAAATATATAAAACAAAGGTGACTGACTGACTGACATAGTGATCTATCAACGCACAGCCCAAACCACTGGACGGATCTGGCTGAAATTTGGCATGCAGGTAGATGTTATGACGTAGGCATCCGCTAAGAAAGGATTTCCCGAAATTCCCACGGAAACGGGAAAAAACGGGGTTTTTCATTTTAATATTTCTGCGCATACGAAGTTGTGGGGAAAAGCTAGTCTAAATATATAAAACTCAAAGGTGACTGACTGACTGACTGACATAGTGATTTAGCAACGCACAGCCCAAATCACTGGACGGATCGGGATGAAATTTGGCATGCAGGTTCCTTAGGGAACGTATGGGAGCGCTAAGAGAGGATTTCCCGAATTTCCCACGGGAACGGGAAAAAACGGGATCTTTCATTTTAATATTTCTGCGCATACGAAGTTGCGGGGAATAGTACAATATTGCAGAGGCCGCCAAGTAGCGCATTGCCGGACGATTCTATTAGTACGAGTCCGGCAATCGCAATTGCGGCCGACGTATATATAATGCTTTTCTCAAACAGCGAGGAAATACGTAAGGTCAGTCGGGGCAAGTGCGCCAGGATGGGGTAAGTGCGCCTAACATAAATATATCGAAACCTATAAATATTACTCAACTAGTAGTTGGCTGTTTACAAGGCATAGGGCCGAATTAAATTTAGGCGCACTCACCCCACATCAGTATTTACTACTTCCATGATCGTGGATGATTTGGCCATGGAAGTTGTACTTATTACCTCCATGGATTTGTCAGTTTCGGGGTAAGTGCGCCTAACATAAATATATCGAAACCTATAAATATTACTCAACTAGTAGTTGGCTGTTTACAAGGCATAGGGGCGAAATAAATTTAGGCGCACTTACACCACATCAGTATTTACTACTTCCATGATCGTGGATGATTTGGCCATGGAAGTTGTACTCATTACCTCCATTGATTTGTCAGTTGCTCTACAGAGGTGTCTCAAATAGCAAGCGAATTTAAAAAAAAACACACACGACAATAATGTTTTTGCTGGCCAAGGCCGGCAATGGACAGCCTGGCGTCTTCTTTTTTTGAAAGTAACACGAACATTACCGAGCATGTTTGAGAAAAAGCTAGTTACTATAAAAACATCAATTCAGATTCCTTTTCTAAGTTGGTGGACGCGAATTGGTCCATAGGTGGACGCAATCTGGATTAAGTGGACGCAAACTGGGTAAATTTGCCTATTTGTGTCGTTTTTTTGAAAACTACCAGATGTTTCGACCAAAACTATAAGTTATATTGAAAAGGACTATATCATCAATACATTACATCCCTTTTATAATCAAAATTTCAATTAGAACATTTTTATTTTCACCTTCAAACTTGCCAACTCCAGTAAGTGGACGCAAACAGGCGAAGCGACCCTACTTTTCAGCGACTTTCTTGAGGTAATAAGCGGTTCGCCCTTGTCGCTTTCGTATCAACTTTATAGAGCAGTGTGATCTTCTCCCCTTTTTATTACCCATTTTAACACTAGGTAACAATAACAATATTATAACAAGAACACTATTACGGAGTAACAAAACAAACTTAACAAATAAGTATCTATAACAACAATAAAATGCAAATCCTCGAGACAAATCACTCCACTCGACTTACTCTCTCGCTAGTTACTCACTCGCTATTCACTCATTTCCGAGTGCCGGCCGGCAGGCCGACCATGCTGTGCGTCCTCTGATCGAGTTCGGGATACCTACCTAGCTGGCAACAGCGCGCGCGACCGCGAGGTATACAACACGAGTGCCGAAACTCGCAACGTCGCCTTGTTCTCAACCACAACTTTATGTTTAATGCAATGAATTTATAGAAAAATAACACTACTTCAAATCCAATATAAAAGTCAAATTTATGAAACGAACTTTTATCCTTCTTTCTTTAGTAATCATGATAGTTTAGATATTTTTTAATCAATAAATAAAAATATTTAAAAATATAAAAAACGCCGCATAATTCAACAAAACGCCTACCATAATAAGCGCAGCAAATGTGTGTTGTGATACTTGTGATTATACACTAAGGAAGACATAGGTTTTTCGTCTAAAAGCTATTTATCATATAAGTTAGAAGGTCAAGCCCTAGATAAAATTCTGAAAAGTACTTGCAAAAAATTTGTCAACGTAGATTTTTTCCTAAGCGGAAATAAATGGTTACATATAGGAGGATTAAGGATTTCTTAAATGACATCCATAGTACAAATCATTACATATAAGACGATATAAAATACCAGAAACACTAATTGACTATATTTGTGTTCCATATTCGTAAACTTTGCAGATGACAACTTGTTACAATTATAGAAAAATGGTTACAAAAACACCTCGAATTTGCATTTTTGCCTCACTACTCACCTTAAGGCAGAAGTACAGTTTAGGTCGATTAATAGCTCACTAATTAATCATTCATAAGTAACTTAATTTTGTTACTTATACTTATGATTTTTAGGGTTCCGTAGCCAATGGCGCAAAATTTCGCCCTTATAAATTTCGTCATGTCTGTCCGTCTGTCTCTTCGCCCGTCTGTACCTATGTCAATTGTCAGTGTCACTAGTGTCAGTAGGAGATTACGGTAGGTGTGTTCTATTTCTATGAAATGAACCGCTTCAAAATGATGCATTATGATATATGGTTGCCATTTTTGACATCAAAAAATATTGAGGGTAGCACTTCATTTACAGCACGACACATCTTAGAAGGCGCGCGGTGAAACACTTAAGCTGTTGACGTAGAGTCTATTTTTGCTCAATCCACGCGCCTTCTAAGTTGTGTAAACCTGTACATGTCTGTCTGTCTGTTCTGTACATGTACGGTGTATGTACCGTCCGTTTGTTGCTTGCTCCCATATCAGCCACTCGCGACAGTTTCATAATTTTTAACCGACTTCAAAAAAAGGAGGAGGTCGTCGGAATCTTGTAAAACTTCTTCTTCTAAATCTTGTAAATCTTGTAACCAAAAATAAATAGTAAATGTGAACCGATTTCGATGACTTCTTTGGTGGAAAGGTGGTACTTCCAAATTGGTCCCATATTAATTGGTTCAATTCTGATGATGGAATCCATGAGGAAATGAGGGAACTCCTCGAAATTCGCTAGCACACGTAGATGATTTTGGTGTCAATTTAGAAGACAACAGAGTTACCTTTGTATTTCTATAGTAATGTTTGGAAACTGTAGCAAAAAAAAAACCGCCTTCAGACTCCGACTGACTGCGAAGTCGGTGTCAAGTGAACTGACCCAAAGAAATGATAATCATATAGTGAGTGAACTTTTGACATCGCAGTCTGTCGGAGTTTGAAGGCGGTTATAATTTTTTTTTTTTTTTATAGCTGCCACGAATGGTGGCCAGCCGGTACTATTTTAGCAAATTATTAAACGTAAAAATGACTTGGAATTTCCCTTTCAAGCGCCATCTAGCGGAAATAGTCTAACTAAGTAAGCCAACAGACATCACAAACATTCGAAACGAAATTCCATAGTTTACGTAGCTGTCTACAGAGGGCGCTGTCAAAAGCTGCACTGGTTTGAGTATAGGTGGCGCTGTAATAAAGCAGTGGCTGTTTGTTTACTCACTTGACCACAGATGGCGCTACGGTCTGAAAAATTTGCATGTAGAGATTGACTACTATCTAACTAAAGTCCCGCGCCTTCACATTTCAAAACGCTTAATTTTTTTATTATTGTTTAAAAAGCACCACCAACACTCTCGCCGCATAGTTGATGGCTGTCTCACTCAGCACGCACACATGTGTTATTATTATTATTATTATTATTATTTATTATTAATAAGCATACAACAATGCGATCATACATATAGACATGACCCTGCAAAACTGTTTATACAGTTTGACTGCAGGCGGACACTATGTTGCAGTACAAGTAAAGCATTAAATGTAATACATCTATTATTAACATACTAATACATACTTGAGATCAGTGATATGAATAAGTACTTATCTAAATTCTTATTTTACATTATCTATATTAATGTCTCTAATAAGTGTTTTTTAACTAGTTTTTTAAATTTATTTAGATTGGGCTCTGTTCTGATGTTCACGGGCAAATTGTTGTATATATACGGAACACGCTTTTTCAATGTTCTATCTCCATAGTAATTATTTATTCTGGGTACATCGAATTTACCCGCGGACAACTCCCTCGTGCCATATTTGTGACTAATTTGAGATAGGTTATGCTCTTGATGGCTGTGGTTATTTATTGCTATGAGGTATTTATGTTTTAAGCTTACTGGAAGAATTTTACAAATTTTAAATAGTTTTCGGTAGTCGTGTTTGCAGTTGTTTTTAGTTTTTTGGTTAACTAGTAATTTTAAAAATCTGATTTGCAAAGATTACAATTTGTCTATGTATGTTTTGAATGTAAGACCATAGCAATCAAGAGCATATCCCAATATAGAATCGACTAAAGCAAAGTATAAACATTTTAGTGTACTAGTAGGAACTCTAAAGCTTAAATGGTAAAATTTTCCTAATAGTGTTCTTAATTTACCGCACACGTAATCTATGTGATAGGCCCAAGAAAAACTGGCGTTGAGAGTGTTGCTTTTAAAATACATTGAAGCGTTTTGAAATGTGACGGCGCGGGACTTTAGATAGTAGAAGATCTCTAGAATCAACTAGAATGTATATTTTTATTACCTTGTGCTCGCGACTTCACCCGCGTGGAATTCTTTTATCGCGTTCTCGCAGCAACTATGCTTTTTTTCGGGCAAAAAAGTATTTAGTAGGTACTTATCTCAGTAAGTAGGTACTGTAAGGGGGGTTGGTGTTAGCTCAGGTAGATGCTGCAGGCACGGAGATCAGCGGTGGAACCCGAAGACACGAAGACGATGTCTAGCTGATTAAAAACTCTAAATCTTGCAGACTGGCCCTAATACTGCCCTAACACTTCCCTAACGAATAAATAATAGATTTTATGTATATTTCATATTATATTTCCAGAGATGTTTGCATTACAATGGTTATAAAAAGACTAAATATATGGAACAACATAATTCTACACTTAAAATTACCTATTTTTGCAAGAAAATGTGTCAACTCACCGATTATACTCGGCCAGTCTCCACAGTACCAACTTTCATCCAAATGTGGTTCAGCGGTTTAAGCGTGAAGAGGTAACAAACAGACTAACAGTAACTTTCGCATTTATAATATAAGTATGGAGTCTCAGGGTAGGTTAGGTACCTACCCTAAGAAAAATAGGTAGATAAAATTTTGTCCGTTTTCCCAAATAAGAATCAAATGAAATCAAAAGTAAAAAAAAAAAACTTTTTAATAAACAAGCTTTTATTTCAATGCGCTAAAAAGAATAAAATTACTTCAATTTTCCTTAAAAACTTTTCGTATAAACTTAGAAACGTATATAACGTCATTACCTACCTACAAAATTTATTACGATTATACCTAAAAGCTTGTCATTGAAATGAAACAAATAACCAGGGATGACGACAGGGTGAAGAAATCGAAATTCCAATTAGTCCGTCAGTCAGGTTATAAAAAAATATTAGACACGTATTTTTTGTTTTATCAAATTACCAAAGAATGACTAAGTCGGAGAGTGGGGGCTAACTACGTCGCCGTTTCAACTCGATATATCTCCGTATAAGTTTGATTACGTGAAAAAAGAAAAAATACGTGTCCAATACTTTTCAATAATCTTCCTGATAGACTAAGGAAAAAAAGTTGTCGTCTCCCCTATTGTATACAACTCGAATAATAACCGTCTTACTTTAATTTAATATTCATACACATTTTCATATTTCAAAATAACTTATCCTAAAATCCGTACTCGTGGTCCCCTCGACCAATCATTACAGTGGCGAGCCAATTTGGGCACTCAATGCTCGGCAGTGTACAATCTTGCCGTTTGGAGCACCTTTTAATGGCCTCAAGTGTGTCGTGCAAGTTAGGATTTTGGCTGAAAATGCTTAGGGGAAATGGAAATATACTTAAGGACTGGCTTATTTGTGTCTAACTGTTCCTTTTAAGAGTTAATGAGATTTGTGTTTAAAAAAAGTGATTTTTGTATTGTATTTTAAAATACTAATGTTCAGTTAGGTACTCACTTTTGTCCTTCTGTCCGCTACTTCATTTGCGTGTATTAATTTCGTATAATATATTTCATATTATACGAAATTAATAACTCGATAAAAAAAACCGACTGCAAGTGCAAACAAAGTTTTGATTTCACATTATATTATATTATTATATATTTTTGTGATCCATTGGGCCCTGACAAAAAAAAAATTGGGTACATTTAAAATGCCTCCAAAAGTCAGCCATTTTGTTTTTTCCTATCTTGATATACCCCAGTGTCACTCTCACAATTAAGACGAATCTAACAACACCTCGCATGTTAAAATTCATCAAGCCATTTAGGCTACAGAGCGTGCCAAAAGAATATACATACATACCTACATACGCTCAAAAAACATAACCCTCCTTCTGTCGCAGTCGGGTAAAAATTATGTTTAAAATTCTATCATTTATTTGGAAAATTTGCCACTTGTAACACGTCAGAAAGTTATTACAATTTTACAATACGAAGTTCCACCCCTGTTTACCTCCAACTAGACACAATTTACGGGTGGAAATAGTATATCCTTGGTACTCCCTGAAATGGCTTTTTATAGGTGAAATAATTTAAAATAAGTTTTTTCAAAAATTTTATATTTGGGACACGCTTTTATTGCTGAAGAAAAGTACACTTTTCTTTGTAAATCCTTCATCTACCCTTCAAGACAAATCAAACGAGCCCAAATTCGATGGGTTTATGTAGTTTTATTACGGAGTTCCTATTGCCACCTTCCAGCTCCATCATCAGATCACGTCATCATAATATTGCGTTGTCACGCGGTTTACATATTCCTGCAAAATTTCAGCTCAATCGAAAATAGGAAAGTGGGTCAAATTTAACTTGCAAGATTCCATTACATAGTTACATACAGGTCGACCTAATAAAAGCTTGTTAAAATATGGTATGAAACCATTGACCTAGGTATAATAATAACATATGGACGAACAGTGCCTAACAGAATATGTCAAAATATATGGACCAAACTGACATTAGAAAATACGTTCCAATATGCTAATGACGCCTATATGTGGCAAGATAAATATTTTACAAAAAGTTTAACCTAACACTATAAGACTTAAATGTCAAATTTACTGAGTCCCAAACGGGTGCCCGAGTTGTTCGGGCACCCGTTTTGACGGGCCATTTTTCTCCGGCTGATTGTGAATCCTTTACTTATAATAAATAGATCAATGTAGGAAACGATTGTTTGTGAAAAAAAAACCGCCTTCAAACTCCGACAGACTGCGATGTCAATGTCAAGTTCACTATATGATTATCATTTCTTTGGGTCGGTTCACTTGACACCGACTTCGCAGTCTGTCGGAGTTTGAAGGCGGTTTTTATTTTTTTATTGAAAAATTTTTTTTCGGCTTCAGTTTTTAAACATTACTATAGAAGTACATAAGTACCTACTCGTAACTCTGAAGTCCTCGAAATTGACACCAAAATCATCTACGTGCTAGCAAATTTCGAGGAAAGAAGGAGTTAAAAAGGAAAAAAATGTCTACTGAAACGTGCAACATTCACGACAGACAACAACGTTATCAAGTCTACCTAATATTGTAAAGAGGAAATATTTCTTTATCAATTAGCTTCCGCCCGCGACTTCGTCCGCGTGAAATTCGATAATAGTGTTCCCGCGGGAACTATGCATTTTTCCGGAATAAAAAGTAGCCTATATGTTGATCAGTGTTATAAACCAACTCTCATACCAAATTTTGTTGCAATCCGAGTAGGTAGTTAATGAGTTAAATCTGGACAAATATACATATACCTACATAGGTACTTACAAACGGACATTTTTTTATATTTTTTTTTGTGTTCAGTATTGTTTATAATTATAGTCCCCTCGACTTGATAGTTTCTTTTAAATTTAGAGTTACAGACGCAACTTTTCTACAGACTTGCTACTTAAATGTAAAAAAAAAAAAATAACATGTAGGTAAGTACCTACTAATATTTATTTTAAACATTGTTATAAATGATTAAAGTTCGTAAATAAACTACTTAGCATAAGACAATTATATTATATACTAGCTGACCCCGCGGACTTCGTACCGCCTTAGTTTTTATTTGGTATAAAAATAGCTCACATCCTATTCTCAGACCTACTGAACATACACTCCAAATTTCATAAGAATCGGTCGAGCCGTTTCGGAGGAGTTTGGTTACAAAACTTACAAACACTGTGACACGAGAATTTTATATATTAGATAATTCTGAACTCACTGACTACTAATAAGCCCTTCCGGCTTCTGCAGCCTTTAGGTAATGTACTTTTTTTTAACTGCGATATATTTGGATCTTTAATAAAAAAAAATAAAAAAAAACTTATCTATAGATAAACAAAACAACCAGTTCATCCATGTCACGATGAAGAAACTCAAATCACATTGTTATGGGCGACGAGCTAACGCGTCGTCGGTAGTGGGTTCGATTCCGATCAATACCAATGTCTGGCGCCTTCACGCATTGTTGCCTGCACGCGACGATTTCAGGTCTGTAGGCTTTTATAGGCTTTACATCATTGACCTATAATACTCGTAAGTAATAACATATGGACGAACAGTGCCTAACAGAATATGTCAGAATATATGGAGCAAACTGACATTAGAAAATACGTTCCAATATGCTAATAACGCCTCTTTATAACGAAGGCCGAACGGGTGCCCGAGCTGTTCGGGCACCCGTTTTGACGGGGCCATTTTTCTCCGGCTGGTTGTGAATCCCTACTTATAATAGATCAATAGGCAGTACTGATAAAATACCTAATGTGGTACCTATCTAGGTACCTACCTGTGAGAGAGTGGATAATATCCATTTTTCATTATATAGTAGTTTACGTAGGTATATAATAAAGGTCCTTAAAACACGAGTGAGGTTTTAATAATATCAAACAAGTGTTTAAGGCGTAATTATGTAACAGGTGCAAGCCGACACTTGAATTTGGAACAAACTTTCGGTCTGTCTAACTGAAGAATTATAGGCGGGCATTGCTGTTCGAAGATGTTCGAAATTTGAATGATTTTAAACAATCGAATTCGATGGTCTAATATAGCTATTAGAACATTTTCACAGATAAGAAATCTTTTCTAACTAAACTGGTCATAATTTGCGCTTTTTGAACGCATCTTATATAGGTAGAGGGTTTATGATATGAGTGTAGATAATCTTAGATTACAAACTAACGCGTACCTACCTAGTGGGACTCTATAGTCTATAACAACATGTGCACAGCCATATACTTACATAAAAAAGTATATTCATAGACAACTGTCAATTTAATTCCCATCAAAGCTGCCGTTTGAATTTCGAACATCTGCTGTCGACCCCAACTCAACCCACAACTCACCATATGTGATCAACATAGAGTTCGTATTACCTTGTGCCGCGTCTGAAGCAAGTGGGTAGCTCAAAATCACGTTCTTTTTTCAAACATTCTTCAAACCACGGGTGGTCAATTACGTTGGCGTCGTCTCCACCAATCGCGTGCGTCGCGGGCGAGATGAAACAATGCGGGGGCGCGGCCCCCATTGTCCCGTACAATGGGAAGACAGCGCGCCCTTTGTGTTCATTGTTCGCGCCATTGTTGGCTGATTGTGGCGTGGGCGGCGAACTACTTGCAAGGAGGTGTGGCCGTGTGTGCTGAAATTTTCGTTTACGTGCCGGCATGTGGGGTCGCGATTGGTGGGAGAATGCGTTCCAATTTTGAAAGTGTCTTTTTTTTCGAGCTTTTGTTTTTGTCTCTGGATAAAGATTGCTGTTCATTGACAAGCTAGATTCACGAGTTTTAATAAGAGAGACTTAGGCATAGTGCTCACAGATCAATTCTATGATCTGGTATTGATGTTTATTTTTTTTATAAAAACACCTTAGTGAAGGACATGTAGGGTAGTAGGTAGCTACATTTATGATGGATTTCAGTGAAGTACCTAGTGAGTAAAATCTCCCTTTCTGACATTATTAACGCGTATTGTACGAACTGTCCCCTTGGCTGCCTAATCCGGCTTTACCTTACCCGCGAGTAAAGCCGGGTCACTCCAAAAGGTCAGCCTGTTCATCTTTTCACTTATATATGATTACACCACTAAAGTCAAATGCTTACCTATTTGAGTGAAAAGACTTATATTTATGTTTTAAAAGACAATAATAGACAGTCATAGGGACGTCCTAATACAACGATTCTACGAAAAGCTCAGTGGTAAATCCAAATTGAATTTCGCACATAAGTAAACTAGAGGTTCGAGCCGCATGAGAGGCGGTAGGTCGAACCACTAGGCCACCACAGCTTGTTTTTTTCGTTAAATTCAAATAAACAACATAAAAACATTATTTTTCACTCAATTCCAAATGGTATTGAACCCCGTACAGTCAGCAATTACGGCGCATTGTGGCGCGACTTTGGCTCGAGATCGGCAATTAGGGCGCCAATTATAACTAACCCTCGGAGCGGATTTAATTGAACCCGCTTGACACTTTACTTCAAATGTCCAAGTTAGATTGAATTTTAAATTGAATTTGGATGGAAAGGAAATTATTTAAGCGACTTGAGAAAATTACCTGAAATGCCTATACAGGGCTATACCTGAAAATAAGATCAGTGAAATAATGGCATACTTACCTACTTAAATAAAATGGAGAATGATATATTTATTCTTTGCTAAGTATTGTGATATATCTGTCTAAGTATATTCAGTTATGTTGGTTTTTTTTGGCATCGCCCCTAACCATTTTCTGCTTTGCCTAAAGGTTGACAGGTAGAGAATGCCTCAAGGCATTAAGTCCGCCTTTTGTACACTAAGTTTTCTTTATGTGCAATAAAGTTTAAATAAATAAATAAAGGATTACCTACATCGGTACTGAAATAAAATTAGAGCCAGCCTTCGACTTCGACCGCGTGGAATTCGGTAATAGCGTTCCCGCGGGAACTATGCGTTTTTCCGGGATAAAAAGTAGCCTATAAATAAGTTGACCAGTGTCCGGACATACATTACATAGGTACACTGTGTTCAGTATCGTTTATATATGTATAGTCCCCTCGACTTGATAGTTTCTTTTAATTTTCAAGTTTCAGAAGCGACTTTTTCTACAGACTTATTATTAGTACCCATATTATAGATTAGGTTTTGTTTTGTGTTTCTATAAGTAGGTAGGTACGTGGTTTCATTTTATAGCTGCTAGCTATACTAACTATCTTTGTATGCAAGTAATTAATGCTAAAGATCAGTGTTAGTAAGTACGATAAGAAAAAAAAAACATTTATTCGATCCAAAACACACAACATAAAAAAAAAAACGCACAGAAAATAAACAATTAAAGCCACATTGATTTGCCACGAAACGGTCCGAACGAACTCGGCATGGCATGTGCTGCTTGCCATTGAAGCCAGCCAGAAAAAAATAAAGAAACAATGTAGGTAATGAAATTACAAATTGAATGTAAATGACGAACATTACCTATAACCTAAATAGATCGAAATAACCCGGTACAACCGGGTAACAAATGAAGAGAACACATCTGCAACCAGGTGGAGTTTAAAAACCGAATACTTAAATAGGTAGATAGTAGCTGCGAATCGACACGCTAACGAATCCGACACCAAAAAACACCCAACAGAAACCATAAAGCATTCTCAGCGGCGACCATAAAGAATCTCATTGACAACAAAACTTGACTAACAACCCACCGTTTGCCTAATCATGAGGTGCTAGATCCACCTGCCTATTTATTACACAACAAAAACTCAAAAGACCAGGAAGTTATAAAAATAAAATAAAAAAACGTAACCCCCAACCCTATAAATATGTGAACGGACTTTATTTATTTTTAAATTTCATTGAAGAAAACTTTTACGTTCTCGCCGGCCAGTTCGATTTTGGGGTTTATGTTTTATAAATTTGGTATCGAAACTTTTTTGCCGCGTCATCGGAGTGGCCAGTGTTAAAAATGGGCTCAGTGGGTAAAAAAAGGCATTCATGGCAGAATGGTGGCAAGGAATGCTTGGGCCCTTGGTTTTTTGGGCAGCCGTAACTAAATGTCCTTGTGGGGGGACTCTTTTGACGGCATTCAACTGAAATAGATTAGTTACAATGCGATTTATTTGAGAGCTGTAAAAGATACTGGTTTAATTGAGAGGAAATAATAATGTCGTGTTTGAACACTTATGTGTTGTTTTGAACACTGGATTTTAATGACGGTCGAGGAATTATAGACATGAAATTTCACATAAAATCATGAGGTAGGTACTTGAGATGAAAAATAAAGCCTTCACATCCTTCTTTTCAGTAAAATTCTCTTATGCAACAATACCTAGTTCTTCAAAAAAATGGCTCAACAAGTGTTTATTAGGTAGGTTGTATTAAAAATTATAAAACTTTAAACAAAATAAATTTTAATGTAAGTATTTACTAATAATTACTATTTTTACTACGGTAGTAGGTAGATAGGGTGGACTATTATCTACTTATTCTGTGCGACGTTCAATACGACACACAATGGAAGTTCCATTTTAAAGCTGGCTGAAAATATTCTCATTAAAGAACTAAAAAAAAAGAATGCCTTATTATTTCAAAAAACGAATACACTCCCGACACAACGAATAAAGAATAAATGACAATAAGGCTGGCTGCACACCTCGCGCGATAAAGCCGCGCACACACTGGAGGTTTTAAATTTAATTAATGGCAAGTGGCGCCGCCCGATTATATTACGGCATTGTCGCCCGCTAGGGAGTGCCTGAGTTGGGGGAAACTCGGGACAATCTTGGAAGTAAAAATCGATTAATTGTTGCGGTGATATTGAAACTTAGTTCTTTACAATGATCTAAGCAGTCATTTAACTACTACTGAGCTTTTCGATTAAGGAAAGAAACCTGCACCCACCTGCGAAGTAGGTAATTCAAAGATGTGTTGAATGTGAGTCTGAGCCCGCGTGGCGTAAGGACTATAGGCCAAACCCTTTCGTGATGAAAGGAGGCCTGTGCGCAACAGTGGCACGTAATATTAGATAGGCGGTGCTGGTAGCGGAACGGTCCTGAAGCATTTTATATCGATTGCTTTTCAATCAACTGCTCACTACCACTGATCATCGACTCAACCTTGACTACCATTCCTAATGCCTTTGACCACGATACAATTGTGGCCGTCCATGCCTAAAGGGTCCTTATGGCAGGTATTGAGTTAAGTATAGATCCTAAATCTACGTTTAATGAGCTATCTAATACAAAAAGAATCATGACCCTAAGTCTTATTTTTTTTTTTTTAAAAACATCAGACCTACACATGTTAAAATTGCACTTTTGAGAAATTGTTAAAATAAGTTTGAAACTAATTTTAAGTATGTTCCTATTGGAAGTTACATAGATGATGATTGATTATGTATCTCAAGGTATTATTCTTTGAATTTAAGTTAAGGTTTATTTAATTTGACTTCCAGGTCGTGAAAAATCTGCCTTTGATTAGAGCAAGTCGCTTATAAGAAAGAAATTAAGAAAAAATATTTTTTCGGACTGTTCTTTAATAAGTTGTAGTTTGAACCATACTATATATTTAGGTATATTGGAACTCACATCTTAGGATAGAAATAAAACCACAAGGTATAGAATTATGATTTTTTAAATTAAAATGTCATAATGATTATAATTTTTCATCTTCTTCTATAACAATAACAATTATTGTACAGTGACTTCAAAATTATATTTATTCAGTCTATAGAAGTATCACAAAAGCGTTATTATTATTCTACAAGTTTCATTTTACTAGTTATAAACGATTTCAGTTACATAAAAATCACAAATTCACTCCCATACATTTGGGAAAAGGGTCCTTATGACCAATCACAGGCAAAAAATATTGATAATTACAGTATAGCACTATATTAACACTATTTATTTACTAATCTTGTATTAAAACATAATACCGAAGAAAAAGTGTTATCATAAGTTTACTCAAAATCTTGAGTAACACAAATTATATTCAAGTAATCATAAGAGTAATTCTCATAATTTGTCCCATACATTTGGGAAAAGGGTCCTTATGGCCAATCACAGGCAAAAATTATTGATAATTACAGTATAGCACTATATTAACACTATTTATTTACTAATCTTGTATTAAAACATAATACCGAAGAAAAAGTGTTATCATAAGTTTACTTACTTTGCCACGCCGCCGCCAAGCGAAATTTGACGTCAGCGAAAAAATTTTGTACCTACCCGTAAAATAAAGTATACCTAGTACGTATATAAATTAAACATGCTTGTAAGAAACAGTTACAACTACATTTTGATTAAACAATTTTATTTTTATCAACAAATTCATCATTCTTGTATATGGTCTGCCATAAGGTAAGGACCCTTTTCTACTAAACTTTGAACCCAGTTTTAATATAGAAATACTCAACGTACACTAGTGAAACCTAGCTACAAATATACGTCTATCTGTATATTTTACTATTTTGCATAAAACAAAAAAACGATAATTTTGAAGCATTTTACAAAAACGTCAATATCTCCGTAACTAGAAACTGCCATAAGGACCCTTTTGTTATGGACGGTCACAATTACTTATTCCATAAGATAGTAAGTACCTTATTTTAATATTTAAGGTACACACTACAACAACAGAAGTTAATCGCGTATAAAACTATTTATTTATATTTTACCTCGACGTTTCGGCCGCGATGCAGCGGCCGTGGTCACGAGAAGACTGGTAGTGTGTTTAATAAGAGTGTGTATCGCGAAAGTTCGAGACAAATGTGTAGTAAGTACCTTGTTCAAAATTTAACTTTACCTGAACTTTAAGATGTACGAGTGCCTACTTATAGATACTACTACTACTACTACTACAGCCTTTTTGCGTCCCACTGCTGGGCACAGGCCTCCTCTCATCACGAGAGGGTTTGGGGTCGCCACTACTTAGTCGCCACGCGGGCCCAGTGCGGATTGGGGACTTCACACTCATCTTTGAATTACTTCGCAAATGCGTGCAGGTTTTCTCACGATGTTTTCCTTCACCGAAAAGCGCAGTGGTAAATTCAAATTGAATTTCGCACGTAAGTAAACTTAGAGGTGCGAGCCGGGATCGAACCCGCGGCCTTCTGCATGAGAGGCGGTAGGTCGAACCACTATGCCACCACGGCTTCTAAAAGATACTGCTAATGAAATTTACAATCAGGATTTTTATTAAATATCCTGATATTTTTAAGAGAAATGGGCACCCTACATACGTCGAGACGCGTCGCCGCTTTGTCAGGCAAATCCGCGTCGCCTTGGTTATAGCACCCTACTCCATGCATACCTACATAATGACAAACATACATACATCACGCTTAGCACTGTGTGGGGTGGTAAGGATTAGATAGGAAGCCGTGTTTCGGATTAGAAACATTTGATACTAAAATTGAATTCATTTCATGTTAAAAATAAGTAAGTAGGTTAAATATAGGAACTACTTACACGGTGTTCCAGTTAGACGTGTGTATTTGGGTAGGATGAACCGATTTTGATGTAGTGGCTTTTGATTTTATAGATTAGTCAATCGAGATTATTCAGAGCAATTTTTGAAGAAAATTGTTTCGGGAAAATTACAAGCTATTTTCTGATCCTGATCTAATACGAGTAGGTATAGGATTGGATACTACTACTACTACAGCCTATTTTGTGTCCCACTGCTGGGCACAGGCCTCCTCTCATCACGAGAGGGTTTAGGGTATAGTCGTCCCCACGCGGGCCCAGCGCGGATTGGAGACTTCACACACATCTTTGAATGACTTCGCAGATGAGTGCAGGTTTCCTCACGATGTATTCCTTCACCGAAAAGCTCAGTGGTAAATTCAAATAGAATTTCGCACGTAAGTAAACTTAGAGCGTTATCACACTTGCGATTCGCGAGCGAGTTTTGTATGGAGGCGAACACGCCGCGAGGTCGCCGCGTACGAGTTTTGTATTGAAAAACGCTTTCAACTCGCTCGCAAATAAAAAAAAAGTGTGATAAGGCCCTTAGAGGTGCGAGCCGGAATCGGACCTCCGACCCTCTGCATGAGAGGCGGTAGGTCGAACCACTAGGCCACCACGGCTTCATTAATTTCAATTAGTAGGTACCTAATACTTAGGAAGTGGAAATGGGCTGGCCACATACATAGATATGCCACAGATCTGACGGACGATGAGGGTTAAAATTTCTGGAATGGAGACCACGGAGTGGGCTCCCCCAAGGACCACATGCGTATGTCCATAGCACAGTAATAGTACATACACTGGACGTCTTTCGGCTGGCATATAACGTCAAGTCCGAGGTCAAGTTCGAACCCACGACCCTGCACGAGAAGCGGTGGCGTAAACCACACGCACTACGTAGCTATAGGCATAAAGCGAGCAAGTCGTGTATTCAAAGATTAGCTAATAAAAGCGGTGACAATGCTGCGTAGGCGCACCGGGACAATCCCACCTAGTTGATCCCACATTGTGTACATACAATGAACCGGCCCAATCCAGTTTTCTGTGTACCAATGATTTGATAGATCTTACACTGATGATGACTCGGAAGGGATCGTGCAGCAAGAAATGCTCAAGATTTAATATAGTTTCTTATACAGGCTGATCAATCAAATGGGTCAGTAGGCAGAAGTCGAAACTATTCAATTCAATTATTTATTTCAGTATTTATTTATTTATTTAAACTTCATTGCACATACAAATTGTATACAATTGGCGGACTTAATGCCTAAAGGCATTCTCTACCAGTCAACCATAAGGCCAAACAGTAAGAAAAATTAGTAGGTGCATCAATATCAGAAAGAAACTACAGAAATACTAGGAAGATAACAAATAATTTCAAAAGGGGATAATTATAATGTTAATTGACATCAGATGTTAATTATGTAAATTATATAAGGCCCGTACCGAAAAGTTTTTTTACAAAGCTTACATATTACTAAAATACTGGCTGGTAAATGTTTTTTTTTTCTGTTTATAATTTTCAGCTTGCGTCATTTTGATGTATCAATTGACATTGTTAATTTAGGCTAGGCATTGTTTTTATTAAAAATGCAAGACGATAAAATAACTCGGAGAGAAAATGTTTTGCGAACGTATCTGGAAAATCCTGATTCATCTTTTGCGGCGGTCGGAAAGATGGTGAATGTAAGTCGTGCAACGGTGCGAAATATAGTTAATAGATACTTCAATGAATACAGAATTCAAGACAAAGCTCGAAGTGGACGCCCGACAGGTCCGTCAAGTAAAACTTTAGAAAAGAAAATAGTGACTGCTTATAAGAAAAATTGTAGTTTATCGGTGCGGGATGTGGCAAAAAAATTGAAAACTAGCACATCTATGGTCCAGAGAGCGAAAGTACGTCAAAATTTAAAGTCCTATAAAAAAGTAAAAGCCCCAAAACAGTCGATAAAACAATTCAATAGTTCCGTTACAAGGTCGAGAAAATTGTACAAGTTGCTTTGCGATTTGAACGGAGCATGCGTTCTCATGGACGATGAGACGTATGTAAAAAAAGATTTTTCGACTTTGCCAGGTGATCAATTCTTTACAACCGAATCTAAGGCTAATATAATATATAAGCGATCAAAATAAATATATTTTTATGGAGAAGTTTGGAGAAAAATATTTAATATGGCAAGCAATATGTTCCTGTGGAAAACGCACTGGATCATTTATCACGAAAGGTACCATAAATGCAGATATTTATGTCCAGAGATGTATAAAAGGTTTTATTTTACCATTTATACGGCAGCATGAGGGGATGTGTTGTTTTGGCCCGATCTGGCTACTGCACACTATGCCCGAACCACACAAGAGTGTCTGGCTTCAAATAACGTGCAATGTGTGGTTAAAGATATGAAGCCCCCGAACTGCCCCCAGCTACGGCCCATCGAGCGTTATTGGGCATTAGTAAAAGCAGAGTTGCGTAAGAACTGTTCACCACCAACATCAGAGGCAGATTTTAAAAAGAAATGGAAAAAACACGCCAACAAAGTCACCGAAACCACTGTGCAAAACTTACTGGCAGGCTTGAAGAGCAAAATCCGCTTATTCAGCCGCAAAACTCTCAAAATATAAAATGTATATATTTTTAATAAATAGACACTATCCATAATATTACTAAAATAAAATATATTTGCTAGTCATTATAGTTTCATTAATATCATAAATAGAGTATGTAAAAAAACTTTTCGGTACGGGCCTTAGTAGGTACATGATACCCTGCTAGGGCACGAAATATGTCCTTAAAAAAACAAAGAAAGTATATTATATATATCTATTTAATTCTACGTTAACACTTCGATTTTATCATAATATTATAATATTCAGATTAAATTTTATCAGATTACTCAAAATAATAATAATAAGAATTCTAGATACTAGAACTATTAGAGATATAGCGACATCTGTTCTTAGGAACTAAGGCTTCGATTTTAGATTTAATAATAATATTATGGCATTAAAGCCGTGGTGGCCTAGTGGTTCGAGCTACCGCCTCTCATGGCAAAGGTCGGGGGTTTGATTCCGGCTCGCACCTCTAAGTTTACTTATGTGCGAAATTCAATTTGAATTTACCACTGAGCTTTTCGGTGAAGGAAAGTGAAGAAACCTGCACACATCTGCGAAGCAATTCAAAGATGTGTGTGAAGTCCCCAATCCGCACTGGGCCCGCGTGGGGACTATAGCCCAAACCCTCTCATGATGAGAGAAGTGGGTCACAAATAGGCTGTAGTAGTAGTAGTAGTCATAATGACATTCAAACTTTTTTAAACTCACATACATAACATAACAACGACAAAACTTGCATAATTTATACCTAACATTGTTTACAGAGACTTCGACCAGGTTCAATTCCCGGTTAAGGTACCTACCCGGTGGTAGGTATGAGAGATTAAAAAATTATTGAATGCCATTAGATATATTACTAAAGTCGAAGCCATGGTTCCTAAGAACAGATGTCGCTATCTCTCATACTTTCTGACTTCTCCCTACTGACCTAACCAACAAATATGAAACGAGACGCGTCATTCAACCATAGACTGATACTTCTTTTTTAATTCAGTAATAATGAGAAATTAATAAAAACAGCGAAACATTTGACAGCTATATGCGACGTTGCCAACTTTCGGGATAAACCCTCGTAGAGAGAGCAGGCGTGAGAGACGATACTAAACTGACCAAACTACTACTACTACTACAGCCTATCTGCGTCCCACTGCTGGGCACAGGCCTCCTCTCATCACGAGAGGGTTTGGGCTATAGTCCCCACGCGGGCCCAAACTAACTTGTAATTAAAACTGACACGTGCGAGATAACAATCGACCGCACTTTGACGTCGCTGCGTCAACTGATAGATAAAAATATTACCTACGGTAATCCTAAACAAGAGCAGGGATTGTGGAAATCGTATCTAATCGTGTCTTGTTAGTGGTAGGACCTAGTGCTGGGTCCGTCCGGGGTGGTACCACCGTCTTTCCCCGCTAACCTGCCGCCAAATAGCAGTGCTCGCACTGTTGTGTTCCGGTAGGGGGTTAAGGCAGCCGGTGAAATTTCTGGCACAGAGGCATTCCATCTTAGGCCTCAGGGTATATAGGCAACGTCGAATTCGAGATCTTATGGTTTCTTGATGGGGGGACCATAGGATGTCGGTGTCCATGGGCCGCGGTGACCACTTTAGGTATCATCAGGTGGGCTGTGCGCTCGTTTGCCTATACCATTGGTATAAAAAATATATATATATTATACCTATTCTCTTGGGAGTCGCTGGTATTAGGTAATCGATTCAGAAAAACGCATAGAGTTCCCGCGGGAAAGCGGTAGGTAATCGAATTCCACGCGGGCGAATTCGCGGCCAGAAGCTAGTTCATTAACATCCCCTACTACTACTACTACTACCTTTTTTGCGTCCCACTGCTGGGCACAGGCCTCCTATCATCACGAGAGGGCTATAGTCCCCACGCGGGCCCAGTGCGGATTGGGGACTACACACACATCTTTGAATTGCTTCGCAGATGCGTGCAGGTTTCCTCACGATGTATTCCTTCACCGAAAAGCTCAGTGGTAAATTCAAATTGAATTTCGCACATAAGTAAACTTAGAGGTGCGAGCCGGAATCGAACCCCCGACCCTCTGCATGAGAGGCGGTAGGTCAAACCACTGGGCCACCACGGCTTACACATTCCCTAGCGTGGATGGAAAGTGTTTTTGAATTTAGAACGGCGACTGCACCACAGTCTGAAGCTAACCTTTTGGAATTTGGAATTTCAAAAATACGTTTCGAATGCGGTGAAAAATTATGTGTTTTTCATTCGACATTTTCTCCTGTGGTCGCATCGATCGATAATCTATTCAGAAACTTCATAGTTGTGTGATCTAACAGGATATTTAATAGTACTACATACAGAATGGCCACGGAATCACCCGCCTGAATCTAGCCGGCGCGCAACTCACGCCCAATTCGCCCTTACCGTCATTTGTTTCATACGGAGATGGAGAGTGGATCACTGGCCCGCGTAGTAGTACACACACACATTTACAAGTGTACAGACCTCCTCGCACGCACACAGACGTCCTCGCACGCAAACATTCACACTTCATTCGAATTGTGTTCGAAATCGTGCTTTTATAGGCCGTGCCCGCCGTGTAATGTATCTCGATTTACTTCATAGAGGTCGAATGACTATAAACTATATCTGTTTGGGGCTTTAAATCATTAAACAACGTAACAATTTCTATAGCAGTGACGCGTCCAAACGTCAAATTATAATGATTGCCATTATGCTGTCACTCTAACGAGTTGACATCACGGCGATAAACAAGTGATTCTCAACCTTGCATTGACATGATAGAGTGCACGTTGAAACTTCAATGTTCAGCATTAAATCTTGCCTTGTTTGAATTAGGAACACTCGAAAACACTGTCACTTTAGATTGATTATTTTTCAAATTTCAAGACACGTTGGGTCTAGACGAGTAGTTTAGAGTAGAAAGAATAAATACACTTACCGATTAATATTTTTAGAAATAGTGTCAGATTATTAGTATAGATTCTTATTTTTTTTGCCTGCAACTAAACCAAAATACCAACATAGACAAACGAGTTGGGTACATTAGGGGGATTTTTTAATTTAATTTCTTATCTTTTTGCCTTTTTGCAATGTTGATGCCTTTGCGTCATAACTTATACTTACGAGCAAAGCGATATTTCTTTTTAGGGTCCCGAACCTCAAGAGGTAAAAACGGAACCCTTATAGGATCACTCGTGTGTCTGTCCGTCCGTCTGTCACAGTCGATTTTCTCTGAAACTTCTGGACAGATTAAGTTGTGATACGTATATGTCAGTTTGTGACCCAAAAACGGACGAGTAACGAAAATAAATGAATTTTCATCATCATCATCATTTCAGCCGAAAGACGTCCACTGCTGGACATAGGCCTCCCCCAAGGCTCGCCACTCAGACCGGTCCTGTGCTACTTGCTTCCACCGGTTTCCCGCAACCTTCACGAGGTCGTCGCTCCATCTTGTTGGAGGCCTACCGACAGCTCGTCTCCCGGTTCGCGGGCGCCACTCGAGAACTTTCCGGCCCCATCGGCCATCAGTCCTGCGAGCAATGTGCCCCGCCCACTGCCACTTAAGGCTCGCAATTCTTCGGGCTATGTCGGTGACCCTAGTTCTACTGCGGATATCCTCATTTCTGATTCTATCACGCAGAGAAACCCCGAGCATAGCCCTCTCCATTGCCCTCTGAGTGACTTTGAGCCTTCTTATGAGGCCCATCGTAAGCGCCCACGTCTCGGAACCATAAGTCATCACTGGCAACACACACTGGTCGAAGACTTTCGACTTGAGACACTGCGGTAATTTGGACGAAAAGACACTGCGAAGCTTCCCGAACGCTGCCCAGCCGAGTCGGATTCGACGATTGACCTCTTTCTCGAAGTTGGACCTACCTAACTGGACTGTTTGTCCCAGGTATACATAATGGTCAACAACTTCGAGCGCAGAGCCTCCGATTATTACGGGAGTTGGCACAACATGGACATGAAAATGAAATGAATTTTAAACAGACCATATTTTTGGGGGCTAAATTTGAAAAAATATTAATAAAGTTTTTCAAACTATATCGTGTGACATATCAAACGAAAGTCCTACTTCTTATGAGAATCTCAATTTTTTTTTTCATTTCTTGTTTGGTCAATACTTTTCAAGTTATTTAATAAAATAGACGAAAAAGGCTCCCTCCACCCCCTTATCTCCGAAACTACTGGACCTAAAAGTATGGAAATATACGGAGGATAGTTATTGACCTATAGATTACAGGAAAATTATTAAGAAGTCCATGGTACTTGAAAACTATCATATAAAAGAGATTACTTATCCTGTGAAACGGTTTGAAAAACACGTCATTGCAAATAATCAAGGGTCGGAACCCTCTCCACGCGAGTTTAACTCGCTTCTTGGCCGGTTTTGTAAGCTTTTGGAATGGTTATTTTAACTTCTCGCTTTTCTGCCATTACCTACCTACTGTCGACGATCGGATTCTGCAGCCTTGTCTAGGCATCAGAACTTCGATACAAGCCTGAATAACTCCCATAAATTGGCGGCCAGCGGGGAAAACACATAACTTAACTTCTGACAAGGCGGTTAGGGCTGCCATGTGATTCATTCCCCTTTAAATCTCTTTAACACATACATTTGAAATATAATAATCGGTGCGACTGCCTATCTGCGTTCTGGTAATTAGTCCGTCTAGTCGGGTCGGGACTATTTTAACTATTTCCCTGAAAGACACTCAACCGCAATGAAATTTGGTCACTTTCTATAGGATTTTCCATACAAAGTGACCCGATTTTATTACGGTTGAGTGTATTGTGGTATTTAATTACGAAATAAAAATCTAGTAAGTAAGTACGAAAATTCGTGCACATCACACAGTAGGTTTACACAACTTAGAAGGCGCGTGGATTAAGCAAAAATAGACTCTGCGTCAACTACTTAAGTGTTTCACCGCGCGCCTTCTAAGTTGTGTCGTGCTGTAGTATTTTTTCATCGTTCCCCGGTGTAAAAGGTTCCGGTGTTAGGTAGTTTTCTTATGAAATTGTTTTTTTATTCGCAATGATATTATAAACACTTATAAATGCAGGACTTAATCGCATAAGGTTACATCGCTAAAGTTCAAGACAGTCTATTTTAGGGCTGAATCTGAAAAAAAATCACAAATCACAACTTACAGTTTCGTGACTCCAAATCGTACTCCACTATTCTTTACATTATTAAAGTCTTATTGATTTTCCGTCGGCAGCCCTGCTGGGTATTGTCGTCTGTGAAAAATGCCCATTGTTGGCAACCCTCCGAGTTTAAAAGTAAGGGGGTTTCCTCAAGATCCCTCGGACGGAATATTGATATTGTTGTCTCGAAGGAATTATGGGATGTCGATTTTTTCACGACTCAGAGCGTGCTTTAAAGCATTCATTGCCACTTCTGTTTTACGAACTTTCGACAGGTGTTGCAACGCACATGTGCGTTCAAGGCACTGCGGGAAAGTCAGCAAAACGCATATATGCGTCGGTAGCAGTGAATGCGTTAATGAATACGTTGTCATGTCGTTTTCTGTGTCATAGCAATGTCATAGGCGACCAATATTTACCGGGCCAATTAGTTACGAATAAATATGTTAAAGTTTTATTCGGTACTATCTTCTGCCCGCGACTTCGACCGCCGCGTGGAATTCGGTTATCGCGTTCCCGCGGGAACTGTGTGTTTTCCGGAATAAAAAGTAGCCTTATGTCCTTTGCCGGGACCATGCCAAATTTCATCTCGATCGGTCCAGCGGTTGGAGCGTGAAGAGGTAACAGACAGACAGACAGAGTTACTTTCGCTTTTATAATATAAATATGGATAGGTACTAAGTAAGAGAATTTGAATTCACATGGCTTCGTTTTAGTAAAATTATATACATAACTAGCTGACCCCGCGGACTTCGTACCGCCTTAAACCTCACGGAGCCCGAGACCTTTCCAACGAATGAAAAACCGTGGAAATCGGTTCGTGCGTTCTGGAGTTATAGCGTCAGGGAGGAAAACCCGACTTATTTTTATATAGTAGAAGATGAAGTGACAAGTGACTCCTACGTTATGTAGGTAAGTACCTACGTTAGATACATATTTTTGTAAGAAGCTAATCTTGTAGACTCGCCACTAACTTACAGCGAGTGATGTCACTATGGATTATTATTTTTAACATTAATTGGAGTGAGTATAGATAAGTGCTTGGTACATAGGTTCCTAGTAGTTTCAATGCCGTCGTTAAAAGATATAGGAATACTTCTATAAAATATTTGGACAATAATTAAGATCCTACTAGCGTTTCAACCGTTAGCAGTCTCCAGGCCAAATATTATTTATTTATTTAAACTTCATTGCACATACAAAATGTATATAATTGGCGGACTTAATGCCTAAAGGCATTCTCTGCCAGTCAACCATAAGGCCAAACAGAAAGAAAAATGAGAGGTGCATCAATATCAGAAAGAAACTACAGAAATACTAGGAAGATAACAAATAATTTCAAAAGAGGATAATTATACATAAACATATATAAAAATTGTATAAAAGATAAACGTACATAAAAATTGTATTAAAGATAAATAATATGGCATTTTTGGTTTGGTTTTGTAAAGTCATGCCAAATACTTACAAAAAAACCGGCCAAGGAGCGAGTTAAACTCGCGTGGAGAGGGTTGATTATTTTCACGTCATTTTCAAACCATTTCACACGATAAGCTCTTTTATATGAAGAAGTCCATGGTGGTATTTGAAATCTATCAAATACCACCATGGACTTCTTAATAATTTTCCTGTAATCTATAGGTCAATAACTATCCTCCGTATTTGCTTCCAAAATGTTATGTATAGTGGTTTCGGAGATAGGGGGAGGGGGGGTAATTTTTCGCCTATTTTCTTAAATAACTGGAAAAGTATTGACCAAAAAAGAAATAAAAAGAATATATTTGACATCCTCATAAGAAGTACTTTCATTTGATCACACGATACAGTTTAAAAAACTTCATTAATATTTTTTCAAATTTAGCCCCCAAAAATAGGGTCTATGTTTAAAATTCATTTATTTTCGTTACACGTCCGTCTTTGGGTCACAAACTTACATACCTATACGTACCAAATTTCAACTTAATCGGTCCAGTAGTTTCTGAGAAAATAGACTGTGACAGACGGACAGACAGACACACGAGTGATCCTGTAAGGGTTCCGTTTTTATCTCTTGAGGTTCGGAACCCTAAAAATGGTAAAATGCTGTATCTATGTACTTATGTTGTAGTAGAGCTACCCTATTGGAAATACGCATCTCACCAGGTAAGTACTTGCCAGGTACCAAATTGATTATAGTAAATATTGACACTTGACACCATGACACCTCACCCCTCAGAACAATATAACAGATATCTAATTCCAAAACAGAATCTAATCTTGTAAAATCACAATCTAAGTCCAGAACATTCTCGGGGGCGACACAAAAGCTCCCACAATTACGCCGCCCCACGTGTCAGGCTTTGACAACTTTAAAGCCGGCACGTGACAGTTGTGACATTTGACAGCTCGAATGTCAAATTGCGTCGACGACAGCGGTCAGTTTCATTGTGCGCCTGATCGACTTGACCGGAGGTTAGTTTTCACACGGGGAGGAGGGTGTTTTGTTTAATCTGTGGTCACTGGTCAGTATCTTAGGCATCTTTGTTAGGCCGCTATGTAGGTATATGTATGCTATGTAGGTAGGTACTAACTCCATCATCATCATCATTTCAGCGGAAAGACGTCCACTGCTGGACATAGGCCTCTCCCAAGGCTCGCCACTCAGACCGGTCCTGTGCTGCTTCCACCGGTTTCCCGCGACTCTGGGTGACTTTGCCTCTGACTTACTCCATGCTTGCACCAATATCGCTAACCTCGGGTACTTAGTGTAAATGTGGGATAGATGCCATATGAGGATAGATGCCCAAATGTGCACATAGCGACTTGTGCAAATTTAACGCTTACGATTATTTTTTTATTCGTAAGATTACTCCTTTCCGCCCTCTGGTTAATAACAAACACTTCGCTAAAATGGACGTATTGTGATTTATTGCGAAAAACTATTTACGCCGCGACAGATTAGGGTAAATGAGGGATAACAAATAATATCAAACTACCTTGAAAATATTGTTTATTAATGAGTATACAAACTAACGCTGCGTTAAAAGATTTTTAAATGCTTATCTTCTGTATTTTATTCACCTTTTTCAAAAAGTATGGCAACTATCCCACATTTACCCTACTTACCCCCTAAAGCGAGTTAATTTGTAAAACTAAACCATATTAACATAGGAACATAATTCGTTAAGGACGGTAAAGAATAACACAGGTATTTAGCGATGCCTCTGGATGTTACAAATGTTTACTTACTTACAGCCGTCGGCAACCAATTTCCACCAGGTGAACTTAGGTATATACATATAGAAGGCGCGTAAAGATATGTCTTACGTATCTATACTGGTGTAGATAAGTGTCATTTTTGAGATTTTCGTTTGTTTGCAGATTTATGACTACAATCAAGTAAGGATTCACAATCAGCCGGAGAAAAATGGGTGCCCGAACTACTCGGGCACCCGTTTGGCACTCAGTAAATTTGTCACTTAAGTCCTTATAGTGTTAGATTTACTTTTGTATAAAATATTTATCTTGACACATATTACAAAGAGGCGTTATTAGCATATTGGAACGTATTTTCTAATGTCAGTTTGCTCCATATATTTTGACATATTCTGTTAGGCACTGTCCGTCCATATGTTATTATAGGTCAATGCTACAATCACTCTAAAATGGGTACGTATTATATTTAGCTACCACGAAAATTTCGTATGAATATTCGTATTAGTTCTGGAAATAAAGTGACTTATACTCTGTGCTTATAATGAATCTAACGCACTTCCGTCAATCGGTACAATGTAAGTATACCGATGCGCTGTTGTGGTTAGTGTGTTTTTTAGGGTTCCGAAGTCCACAAGGAACCCTTATAGTTTCGCCATGTCCGTCCGTCCGTCCGTCCGTCCGCACTATCGCTCGGAGATGCTTAGTTCTAGAAAGCTGTAATTTGGCATGAATATACATATTAGTTATGCTGACAAAGTGGTACAATAAAATTTTGAAATATATTTTTTTATAGGGTACCTCCCCTACTCGTAAAGTGGGGATGTATTTTTTTTTTCTTGCGTACCCCATGGTGCGGCGTATCGTTGAATAAGTCTTAAAAAAATATTGTGGGTTTGTTAAAACCATATTTTGATTAAGTGATGCGTTTGTGAAATATTAAGCTTTAAAGTGCTATTTTTTGTTAGAGTCACGTGTCCCCCCCCCACCCCTGCCAGCTAAATGGTGGTATTTGGATGGCTGAAAAAAATCACGGTTGTGGCATATATAACGTAGTTGAAAGGAAAACTATTAGAGCTAAGTAGGCTGTACAAACTTACGAGTAATAGTCGACCAACTTATAATGATGATTTTTCTCGAGCGGCAGGGGCGTCGGGCGGGCACGTCATACCACAGGCTAGCTAGATGCTAATAAGTCTTAGAAAGGTACTGTGGGCATCCTCAACTTCGGAACCCTATAATTTGCGCGTGGCCCGACACGCACTTGGCCGGTTTTTTTTATTTAAACGTTTCCTTGAGTATAATAAGCAGTTAGGTAAGGTAGGTACTTTTTCTAGTCCTTGAGATATCTACAAAGTAGTCTGAATGCATTATTTCGCATTATTTCCATGTTTTCCTTCGCCTACACCTTAATGAATGGACTGCAAGCTGTCATTAGCTCAATGACGAATCATTATCTGTCATTACGAGAAAGTACAAGGCGCATTTCTAGCCATATTCATTAAACATGATAATTGCTGTTTGTATTTACGTTTGAAAATGTGTAGCATTATTTGGGGCTGTATTCGAAGTCTTGAATGGGGATCTCCCTGTTCCCTATAGGATCGCTCACGCGTCAAGTTGAACTTTTAAATCTGCAGGTTGCTTAAAATTCACGCGACGCGTGAGCGATCCTATAGGGAACAGAGAGAGCCCTATTTAAAAATTTCGAATATAGCCTGTTTGGTTGTGGAGTAGGTTCATATTTTATTTATTTATTTTAGGTGAGGTCTGCGAAGTAATTCAAAGATGTGTGTGAAGTCCCCAATCTGCACTGGGCCCGCGTGGGGACTAAGTATAGCCCAAAGCCTCTCGTGATGAGAGGAGGCCTGTGCCCAGCAGTGGGACGCAAATAGGCTTTAGTAGTAGTAGCTGAGGTTCATATTAAGTTCAAATTATAGATATGTACCTATGTAGTGGCACGATGGGTTATTTTCCACATGGACAGCCTTGAATTTCTATCGTTAATTTTTGATCGATCCGTTTGGACCAGTTGGACCACGTCCAATTAGATGTCGACAGACTAAATCGGCAAGTAGTTCTCCTTACTTACATATTTCGTGAATTTAATTTAGGATGAAGTCCTAATGGTTTTTGATTGTGAATTTGGTAACACTAGTTCAAGGGCACTAGTTTCTGTTTTGAGTGCCAGCGGGAGTTTATTTTACAGGGTTTCATGAATTGTTTCATAGATCATACTTATAACATTCAAGCTTTCCGTTCTTTCCTGCCGTTATAACGTGTAAGCCGTACTTAATTACAATGACCTGACGCCTGAGGTGTTTCCCGAAGACATGGGGATCTGCAAGAAGCGAGTGGTTAGGACCCTCAAAAGTCGACAAAACATTGGCAACTCCTGTGGTGTAGTGTAGCACTGGTTCATGAGCGGCGATGACTCTCACACCGCCCAATTCTTACCATTATGTCAGCCAACAGCAAAAAGCAAGAATCTTCAATCAATGCGTACTGCGAGTCTTGACCTATGGAGCTGAGACCTGGGTGACCACAAAAGCCATCTTAGAAAGATAGGCAGTCACCCAGAGAGCGATGGAAAGGAAACTAGTGGGAGTTTCGCTCGTGGATAGGATGACTAACAAGTGGGTGCGCAAACAAAGTGGTGTGTTTGATGTGGTCAAGAGAGTCGCCAAACTTAAGTGGCAATGGGCGGGACACGTGGCCTGTAAGTCTGATTCCTGGTGCAAAAAAGTCTTTTGGAATAGAGACCTTGGTGATACATAAGACCGCGAGGCAGACCTCAGATGAGATGGAGATATGACATCGAGAAGTTGGCTGGCAAGAACTGGATACACGCAGCCCAGGATAGAAGCAAGTGGAGGAGGTTGAAGGAGGCCTACACCAAAATGGTGAGGAAGGCTGAAGAAGAAGATGATGATGATGATGTCTGCAAATAAATATTTCATTTCATCAAGTAGGTAGGGAGCTCGACACAACTTAGAAGGCGCGCGGTGAAACACTTGTCTCTGATTTTATGAAATGACAGGACTAATTATTACCTAGATAATTCAAAAAAATATCAACAGGGAAGGCTAGCAGAACTTTGGTAGTAACAGTAACTAGTAAGATGTAAGATATTTTTAAGTCTGTTATCTGACACCAGCTGACTGTAGCAGTTATTTGAAGTTGCGCAACGCAAATAATGAGGATGTATTTATTGCTGCCATTTTTATTTCGCGATCGGCGTCTGCGCATGATTGGAGTGTTTTGCTTTCGGGATGTGACGCATCTACAGAATGATACGAATTGTGTGACTTTATTGTAGTACAGAAAGAATTAGACAATATTGCACTGGGTGGATTAAAACCTTTTGATGATAATATAGTCCGGTATGTTGGCGACTGGTCGACGTGCCGCCTCCTCTACGAGTATGTTAGCCTTTTTTACTCTTTTTACCCGACTGCGCACCGCAAAGGAGGGTTATGTGTTTACCTGTCTATGTATGTATGTACGTATGTATGTATGTATGTATGTATGTATGTATGTATGTATGTATGTTTGTTCCTTTGTGGCACACTAGAGATCAAACGCGTGGGTCGATTTTAATGAATCACACGTCAATCGATTCGTCTGAATCGCGCGAGTGTCACTGAAGATATGAAATTAATCAAAATTCAAAATGGCGGCCACCAGACGCCATATTGTACAAAATAAAAAAATAAAAGGCAACCAACTATGGCATGTGAGGTATCGTTGAATAGGTATTTAAAAATCATTATTAGGTTTCTTTGACCATTTTTCAGACAAAAGAACCGTTTATGATTTATAACGATTCAAAGTTCCTTTACTAACCACGTAAAGTAGGTACCTACCCACCCAGTAGTAAATCCGTTCGAATTAGCAACACAGGAAATAATCTAGACCAATGAGTCTTCAAGCAGGTCACGACGACTATAAAATAATAATAATGTTTTTCATAAATCTCAAACTTCAATCAAGTACGTACGCATGTGCAATGTAGTGTACCAGTAGCGTCATCTATCCGTTGACTTGAAGACTTTTAGTATCGTTATTACATTTAAAGTGTCAATAGTGTTATTTACATACTTAATACAGTGAAATATAACCTAATTGATTATAGGTACCAATTACACTAGTCAGTACTCAGCTCTCGACCTAATAGTCTAATGTAGTACCAGTAGCGCCATCTATCGGTTGACATGAAGAATTTTAATAGGCTCAGGCTTATGTAGCTTTTTGAGCCGGGTTAGGTCTCTAGAGGGATTAATAATCAGTAATTTAGATCATCGCAAGCTACTTAATAATCCCCACGATACCAACTCTCTCCATGAAATGACAAGATTGCGGAATTTATAGTCTTATAATCCCTAACTAAAAATAGTAAAATAAAAAAAAGTTAATTAAAAAAAACAAAAAACCCGACTGCGTAAAAAACTAAAAAGAAAAAAACAAGACTACTTAGTTCAGTAGTAGCTACTGAGAAATGACACCATGGAAATAATTTCATGTTCGACACTAACATAAATCAAATATTGATTGCTATTGAGGAATCAAAAGATGCCTACAGTCGGGACCCATTTAAAATCTAGGTTAAAATGTTACAAATAATGGGTCCCGATAGTAGGCATCTTTTGATTCCTTAATAGCAATCAATATTTGATTTATGTTAGTGTCGAACATGAAATTATTTCCATGGTGTCATTTCTCAGTAGCTACTACTGAACTAAGTAGTCTTGTTTTTTTCTTTTTAGTTTTTTACGCAGTCGGGTTTTTTGTTTTTTTTAATTAACTTTTTTTTTATAATTCTGACCGTCGCCTGGAGACGGTTTGTTTAGGTGTCTTGCTTTATTGATTGTCAGCAGTGAGGTTCCATAAATTATCTTAATCTTATTATATTCTTAATTCACTCCTACTTGTCTTCATTTTATATTAAACCATAGTAGTCATACAGTCCACCGCTCTCACTAACACTCGTAACCCACAGTATCGGCTATCGATTTCAACCAAGTTAGACTCCCGGTTATGTAGGTACGAGAGAAAATTAAAATTTGAATGTCACTTAAGTACTAAATCTATAATCGACACCATGGTCCCTAAGAACAGATTTCGCTCTCTCATAGTATCTGTGACTTCTCCATCCATACTGACCCATGTATATTGATCACCCTGTATAGAAGAAGAAAAAAACATTTAATATAACTAAGTACCTACCTATCTCACACTTCAATAAAAGCCAAAGGGCAATTCTTCGATAATAACGGTACTTAAGTGAAAGAAATTTATGGATAAGTAGGTCGGTACTCAAAAAACTTCAACGTCCATCTTAGACGGCAGCCATTGAGCCCACGTTCTTGAAAAAGTCTGACCGAAATCTAAGTCTTAAAAGCAAAACATCGTGAAATAATCACCCTGTACAATTTCCACCTTCCGTAAGAGGGTGCTTTTGTTATTCCTTCGCAATTTGTTTACCCACGCCAAATCACTACCCCCGTGATATCTGCGTATTTTAATAAAAAACCCAAATAAAAACAGTGGGGGCCTTAACTAATTTTCACTTCAGTACTTACATTTTCCGTTGCTTGAATTTTAATTTTGGGACTCACTATTAAGGTTCACTTTGATTTGACAGTAGGAATGACTGTCGATTGTTTTATTAAAGGGGCCGCTAACGTGTTGTTGCAACGGTTTAAAAATAATTGATAGGTGATAATGATAGAGTAAATATTTCCATATTATGACTTATGAAAACAAATAAAAGTGGATTTTCAAGGGTTCTTTGCATTTTATGCACTTAAAAATAGATATAAAGCTTTTTAGCTGAAATAACATTTCAGTTTGAAAATGGGCCGTATATTTTTAAGGCTCAAATAAAAAACAGGAGTGTTTTTCGCAATGTTTTTTATTTACGTAGGTATTATAATTTTATTTATATTCTAGTATATAGTCTCATCTATACATTCGACAGTCATACACAACAATTTGTATTTACATTCTACTGGGTCAGCCAGAATACAATTTTGCTCCTTATGGCATTGGAATAAGGTTTAAAAATACAGGTATAAAAACAAGTTTAAAAATAAAAACAAAAGAAACTTCTACTTTGGCTTATGTGGAATATCAGTATTATTTCGTTATGCAGAAAATTTAAATAGTGTTTATAGATGGAATAAGTTCGTATTCATAAATATTTAAAAATTCTACAAAACAAAAAAAATATAATCAAAAACCACATGCGACTTCATCTTCTATCACACACGGCTTTGGCTCGATTGGAAAGGTTTTTTTATAACAAGGGTAAACGGAACAAATACCATATCCGTGCGTGAACGAAAAATGAAAAAAAAAAAAACAATTACTGTTGTCAGAAAAACTAAAATGAACAATATTTTGCCTTCCAAAAATCAACATTAATTTTACTATAACATAGAATCAGATAAAATATGGCATCACATAAATGCAACGTTGGGGCCTGTTCACACTAGTAACGAAAACCGCTGCGTTTTGTGCCTACGTCTCTAAAACAGTGTATAAAAAACAAACTGCTTCTTCAGCCCTTAGTTTTAGCTAAATCTAAAGACAAATATTAATTTAAATTATCTTAAATCTGAATATTATTTACAAATTGACATTATTGTCAAACAATACTATATTTACATATTTTTTTACTAATTATGCATATGCATAGAATCGTTGTGAGTGCAATTGGACTTTTTCGAACAGCATTGTAATAGCAAATCCAAAAAACGACATGATAAATTACCTACAAAAAACAAATGGACTGGGCGTGACTGTAGCAATACTAGCAACCCAAATCGCCCATTTTGCGATTCGCAATGTACTCCGCCAGTAAAATTTGTATAATATTGTGCTTTAAATAAACCAATATTTTTACTATAACTTACTCTACCTTTGTACAATATACATGAATTCCTACGCTACAAGAGGAAACTCAAAGAGGAACTTTGGGGTACACGATGCCGTGAATTTAGGAAAACAAAAGATCGCACCATGGCAATTAACTTAAAAGGACGCAGGCGCGTGACAACATGAACTTCGATAAACAGAGACAAAAACAACGCGCTCGGTTGAAAAAAAAAAACGCGAACAAGCCGCGCGGAAACTTTTTAATGAACGCGGGGAACTAGGCGTCAGGTCAGAATATGACTGTGAGTGGTCGTCTAAATTCTGGCCCTCCCTGAGCGCTTTGCGCGTACTGCCCTGGATACTGTGGCATGAGGATGCTTGGAGATCCTTGGTAGTATGGAAGCGATGGCGAAGGGTTCGATCCTGATGACGAACTCCCTTCAGCCCGTTCTTGGCTGCTCTTAGGAGTAGCGTCAGGGGATTCCGCTGGGGACCTTGGTGAGAGGCTGGACGGTGCTGGGGCGACGGAATTGAGCCCAGCCATGGCCGCGGCGGAGGCTTCAGAGTACATCTTGCTGATGTCCATGGGGTAGGAGCGCTGCTGCTGCTGGTCCATGTACATGTAGGCCTTGGACAGCGCGGCGGAGTCCAGGTAGCCCCGCGAGGGGTCCGGGTACATGCCGTAGCTCCGGTACTTCTCCGCCTCGATGGAATACTTCGACATGTCCATCGTTGAACCCACCTGGAACAAAGAGGGCACTATAAGAATATGTTGCATCAGGAACGCTTAAAGGTTAACCAACTAATATAGGACAGTGTGGCCCGCAATAGGAGCAAAAATTTTTAATGTAGACCCTTTACCTCATTGGTAATTAAGCCCAAATAGTTTTAATTGATTCTAGTTAAAAAAACAATTTACCGTTATTTTATAACAAAAGTATTCGAGCCAACAATGTATTTTGTAGCCAGTCGCAATATTTGATATTGTCATTCATAGTTATTTTCAATAATTTTAAGTGCATCGATTATTATGGATTGTAACTTTAAATTCCTTTAGCTCCTATTTTAAGCATTCCCTTGGGAGCATTGGGAGCAGATCAAGTCAACTGCGGATACTCTGTGGAATAATATTTCTAATATTGTGCTCCTATTACAGACCCCGTATTTAAAAACTCTTCCGTTAGGTACTGAATGACTGATGGCAACGCATGTAACGTTGTAGTTACATCATAAAAATATTTAATAAATTAAATAAATACGAGCCTATTCAACGCGTTCACGTCTTTCTACCTTCGTTTAAACCCGTTTCTTATCGGTTACTACGCGGCCGCTCCGGGCCGCGACTCGCCTCGCCAGTCCGCCGTACGCTGCTAACAAATTAACACCTGTGCCGGTGCGCTCACGCAGTCCTTCCACGTGTCCTCACGCGCGCTCGCAAACTACGTATTTGCAGGCGAAATTCATTAAATTTCCTTGCTGCAGCAGCGGACCATTTTTGAAAACCCTCGACGTTCAGCGAGGATTCTGTGTCGTACACAGGTCTTATAATTAAATTGCCACACCCCATCTCGGTGAGTGAAACGTGTTGAACGCTATTCATTATTATACTAATTAGTGTTAAGTAGTTAGCTCAAATTGTAAATCCTAATTACCTACCAATCATCATCACATCAATTAATTTGCCATTTTAATAATATAATTCCAATTTTTGCCAACGCTACGCTTACGCTAAGCTTATTCCTTTGTTCTTATTTCTTTTGTTTCAATGTACAATTCTGATACAGTCAAGTGAAATTTTAAGTGTCGAATTAATATAATAATATTATTATAAATATGTTACAGTTCTTCTTATTATAAGTGCATAAAAAGAACTGGGATTTCATTTTAAATATTTTGATGTAATTATATCTTTGCACCTGACTGTACATGCAATATTTTTTATGTAACCGCTTTCTTCTTAGGGCTATTTTTGTAACTCCGCTCTGCTTGTGAACACCAACACGCTAATAGCTCAACCGGCTTCCTCTGGTCATCATCGTAGTAATCATCATTATCACCGTCAGCATCACGTGTTCACGGGCAGACCATTAAAAGGCTCCGTACTGAGACAGAAAACGTAAATTTCCAGGGTGTCAAGTTTATATTGGAAAAGGTTGACTCGTCCAGTCGTCCCAGCACACAAAGGCCACGTGCAACTCGGCGGCCATCTTGTCGTCGCTTGCTCTCCGCCGCCACTTCCCGTGACCGACCGACCGCCGTCACCAACATGGACCAGCCAGGGGAGTGTTAGGGCAGTGAGGCAAAATTAGACCAAGTGTAGGGCCTTCAGACACCACGACCCACTTTTAACAATACCCAAAATATCCTTGGGTCTCTTCTTCGTTTTTTTAAAATTTTCTTGGATCTCTTTTTTATTCTTGTAATAAATATTATTTTTGTTGACTTGCTGTTTTATTCTTATAATAACGCAGCCAACGTCACACGCATCGCCAAAACTACTGGTCGTAAAAAGCCGAAATTTGGCACGTAGGTTCCTTCAGGGGTGTAGGGGAGCACTAAAAGAGGATTGTTCGAAATTCCCACGGGAACGGGAATAAATGGGATTATGCATATTAATACCTATGCGCATACGGTCGCGGACAAATGTATAGGTAATAAAATAAGCACTAGACTTAGTCCACTGCTTTTATCTCGTTAGATATCTGAACTCGACTTGAAGAAAATAAAATAAATCAATAATATTAATAAATATAAACTTTAATTGTCAATATAACATTTACAGCTTCTTTATATTTCACCTTGACACCAGATTATAGTAATAAACGATAAATTAAATAATCACAAGTCGAAATATTTTCATATCGTCACTTCGGCCTACCACAATAACTTAATAATATACTTAATTTTATTTAAATTATTACTCAATTGTTATCAAACGTGAATGGTCACGACCATCTTAATCCAGCTTTGCATTAAGTACTGCATTAATAACGCCATTGAAAGTATAATTCGTTATAAATGTGTTTCATACAAATTGAATGACGCTATGTCATGGGACACAGAAAGATTTTAATGTGGCCGGTGGTTACTCCTTTCTTACTATAAAATGTAAACAAATAGACCATAAACAGACGTAAGCGCCAACTGGTAAAGGTCAGATACGGGTAAGTTACGGAGGTCTCGAGTTATGTTTGTGCGTCCACAAATCAACGGCGACAAAGGCCCGAACGCATCGATTTGGAATTAAATGAAGTGAACGTCAGAATCCAAATGCGAGGAAAAATATATTTTAAAACGATATATACTGCTCTGTGGTTACGCAAGAAATAATACTGTGCTGAGTGTATGTTATCTTGTAATTTTCAAGAAATTACTGGCACAGAGGCATTCCATCTAAGGCCTCAGTGTGGGCAACGCCTTCGAGACATGTATTATGGTTCCTTAATAAGAAATCATAAGAGTTCGGTGTCCATGGGCCGCTTACCTGTATGATCGTTTGACTACCAATGTCATAAAAACAATCCGAGAACATTCCGAATAAGAGATGCTGATTTTGCAGGACCGTTCTGAGTAGGTAGTATCGACAATTTTAGTTTTTATTGTTATTACAGCATTTACAGCCTATTCAGACTCACACTGCTGTGCAAAGCCCAATTAAAAACTATTTTTTTACCTACATTGATCATAATTTTCAATTCGAACCCAACCGTCCCACAGTCCTCCATTTCGAAGAGTCGTCGGTGAAGAGTTAGCGCGTAACATACGGTCCCCACGCCGCTAAATCAGGCTTAACGCGACACCAGTTTACAGCCGCTTCTTTATAGCGTCGTAAACGCCGACCGGCCACGCCGTTGTAAGCTGTACAGCGTTCATTTCCGAATTGTTTATGATTTTTCTGTATAGAGCAGACGGAATTAAATGTCCTTATAGGGATAATATGGGTTTGAAATGCCTAGAATATAACTGGTTATAATATGATGATAAAACTCGCATCGTCTTCGAGTAAACGGCATTGAAGTTTGTTATAGTTAAGGTTATGTATAGTTCTTTATAACCTAAGAGTCCTAAGAGATAACCGAGGTAAAATGGCCTTTTTACATTTTGTATTTTGTGTCAGTAAAACTTGGTTGTTTGACGGCCTCAGTCTATGGTGACACAGAATATAATAAGCAGCAGAAGCACTTGACGAAAAGACGCTCGACCTTTAAACAGCCCGGTTCGCTTCTCCAACCGTGAAAGTAACCCAATAACTCCCGTATAATCGCAACCATAATCCAATCCCGGAACCACAATGGTTCGTTACTCATTCCGTCCAAAAACGCCCAATCATTATTTTTAATACAGGTAAAAATCAGTGTTTATGGAACATATGAATGGTAGCTGATTATATTGTTTCGCTCGGGGGGCGATTCGACGCGTTAATCGAAAAAAATGCGTTTTCATTCGATAGTTGGGTCTATTAAGGCGCACAATGGGTGATGGATTGGGGACCGCTCTGCTACTGATAGGTTTTTTTTCCTTTTCAGTCTAGTAATTGCATATAGTATCTGCAAGACATCTTTTTGAGGTAAAGAAAGCTATTTTGTGAACGTGTCATGGATTTGAAATCACACTGTACTTTTTTCAGTCTCGAAGTTTCCCAGGCTTATGGAAAACTTATCTATCTAAGTATTTATGATACTGGATTTTCACGTTTCCTCTTTCTCTACTTTTGAAGATGAAGAGTGCGTATTTGTGACTTAGCAGAAGACAGTTATACCATATACTTAAGTTACGGTACAGTATACTTAAGTTGTCTGTACAAATTATTTCTTTTCCTTTTTGTTTTTACATGTTTGTTCATTTGTTTCTTTATTTTATTTTTGTGTGTCATATGTTGTATGAATAAATGTTTTTCTTCTTCTTCTTCTTCATATCGCAATCGATGGTCACCATAACAAAATTTTAGCGTATCACTCCTGTCCTAGGTTTGAGACTCCTCTCATCACGATTCACGACATGTTCTGGGATCCGTAGATCCCAAACCAACGCAGTGAGTATAGAAAACTTCCCAACACTTCCGACTCTAGTTTACCTACCTTTACCAGGGCATTTAAACTGACACCAGAATACGTGATATAAACATTGACTGAATCATTCTTATGAAGCCGTGTGACTCACATTCGTTATCGCTGGAATCGAAACATGTTCAAAACTTTCTCGTCCAATGCAAAAGCGAAAGTCCCCGATAAGCCACTATTGTGTCTTTTCAATTAATATTTGAGGGCATTTGAGTTCTATTAAATACATTGTCCAATAGTTACGTCAACTGACGAGCTTACAATTAATGTCTTAAGTGATTGAAGGCGTCGCTTTTAATGGTTGTTTGAGTTGAAATGTTGGTTATAGGCTCATCTTATAAGATGCACGACACGATAGATCTCCAATCGTGTTCGATCGTGTCGTGCTCCAAAAGATACTCTTTCCACATGTGAAATTTGCATGTAAATTCAGTAGATAGACAGAAAGGGACAAAATGTACTCTTTTAATAGTATAGATAGATACATATTTAAAACCGGTCATCTCTCAAATCAGAACACGTTACCCCATAAAGGCTACTTGACATATAAACTTGTACAATCAAGCCGCCCTCACCCTCGCCGCCTAATCTGCGAGATGTGCTTAACGAGGGCGGGCGGTTTATTGGATTAAGATCGGTTTGTGCGATTTTTTTTTAATTGACATTCTGATTTGGATGGTGGTTTTTACAATCTTATTGGGGTTACTTTGCGTCGGATATGTCAAGTCGAGTGTTTTTTTTATTTTAATTTGGATATTTGGAGGGACCGGCTGGTTTCGCATCGTAAGTGATTATTACTTATGAAAAATCAATTGATGCATTTCTTTCAAACAATTGATATAAGTTATTGCAGCTTCTTGAAGTCCTTCGTTTCATAGCCCTACGGAAACACATATCTAATTACTGTCATTAACTTGGTTACAGGACAGATAGACATACATTAAATATATATTAGAGAGATTCATACACAAAAGATCCCAGTGGCTCAATTTATGACCCCGAATCTCTAGATAAGTATATATATGAAATACGTATTAGGTTTTAGTAAAAATACCTGTATTTTTCCGCATTAAAATCCAATATTTGTTTTGCTGATTTATTATCAGGGAGTTCCTAAAGGACGATCAGATGAATGACTAATGGAGAGTTTGAGCTGGTGACAGATTTTTCTTTCAATATTGGGGTTCCGATTCGATTAAGGGTGAGGTGGTTTAAGGTTAAGTGGTTTGGATTACGGTGGACCTATTTAAGATTTTAGAAATCGAATTCTGTTGAAGATGATGTTTATGATCGTATAAAAAAAACTCATGGTATACTTGTAAATTTGTAATTAGTATTTCAGACAGCAACTAGGTAACAATATTTAAAAAATTGCTGTTACCTAAATTTTTTTTTCACAAAAAGCGAAAACTTCAAAATTAATTTTTGCTAAGTGGAGTTTTTTCCATAGCAAATCGAACCAGCAGCTAAAATTGCATAAAATTTTATTAACACCCAATTTCGCTGACCACCATCCATAACGTTAGTTAACACTTTAAAAACTGAACAAAAAATGGGAAATCGTTCCGTCACACACTCTAATAAAGTTCCACTTTAGTGTGTTGGGGATATGGTTCAACATGGCAAGCCTTTTGCTATTCTGAGGTTACGAGATGAAGACAATATCCCAGCTTCATTACACGGCTGCCACACTAACGCGAGAGGATCTGTGAAACTACTTTACACGGTCCGTAACAGGTAGCTGTCATCTGTTAACAATTGTGTAATAAAAATTCAAGCGAAAATAGTTTATGTTGCTCTAGTGTTTAAGCAGCGGTTTAATACTCGACTGCTGAAGAAACTAAAAAGCTAAGAGTGAGTGTTGTTTTATTTACTTAACCAGTTATTGCTCGAGACTTCGTCCTAAACTATCCCTCTTGGGATAAGAACTATCCTTCGCCCTTCTTCGGCACTCAACCAATGTCAATTTTACAATCATGTGAATCGGAACAGCGGTTTAAGCAGGCAGACGGACTGCTACTTTCGCATTTTCGCACTTTTTTGTTTTTTTTGT